>JARQOC010000003.1:795420573-795820970 GCA_033576535.1 Allobates femoralis | reverse complement strand
TTTTTTCTTTTTAAAACTGCACCAAAAAACTGATAAGTCTCTGCGTCTGTCAGTGAATGGATTTTCAAATTGATGTATATAAGTCAGCATTTTTGACTGCTGCATTAGTGATGCAACGATTCAGAAGTGCGGTATAAAGAAAAGGGGATATAGACTGTGCTTCCATTCAGCCGAAATAATCTACTAATATAAATTGTGATTTTTATTTCTACGTGTTTCGGGGTACGAGATCCCTTCTTCAGGGAAAAAAAAAAATCACAGATGTATCAGATGTACATCTGTGATTTGCCCTGAAGAATGGGTCTCGTACCCCGAAACACGTAGAAATAAAAATCACAATTATTTAATCTATATTTGTAGACTATTTTGGCTGAACGGAAGCACAGTGAATATCCCCATTTTCTTTATACTTCTGAATCGTTGGATAGTTCTTGAGGGAGACTTCTGCAGACCGTGTTCTCCAGGATATCGGGTTGATACCACAGGTTTTATCAGTTGGTTGTGACTCGCACAACCAAACAAGGTGGCCAACTGTAATTTACAATTCATATACCTAATCAAACAGGTATAGCCTACCCTATGTAACTTTTATCTTCCAGCCTTTCTCCACGTTAGTGATGCAGAAAGCGCATCCAGAAAATAATGAGCATCAATTATTGCTGTTTTCTGCTGGGCTTTCTCCATTGACTCCATTCTACTTGAAAAAAAGAAGGAAAAAAAAGCACCACAAACAGATTGATATTCACACATTCTGTTAGTGATGCTTTTTTAGTGCGCTTTCCACACCACAAAAACTGGTTGTTACCCTCCCCAGCGATCCTGCGGCGTGCTCCAGCATGGTGCTCCTTCTGGGCATCGATTAGCAGGACCTGCAAGAACTGAAAAGGTCCTGGCCATGTGACTAGTCAGGTGACCTGTTACCGTGCGATACCTGGAAGTAGCACATTGCTGGACTACTGAGGCCTCCACTGATCCCAAAAACTGGACACATTTATCCCGACAGCTCACACATGTGGTTTCTTTCCATGAAGATATCTACTATATAATTGCCTAATCGTGTCTGTTTGAGGCCGTTAACAGAGGGGCGTCATAATGGGTGTGACCAAGGACACGCCCACAACATTAGGGCAGTGTTCTCGGTCACACCCATTACTATACCCCCTCTTTTAACACCACCCCCTGCGGCCTTTCATTACCGAACATCAATACAGCAAGAAAGAAAAGAGGAGGAAGAGAAACAATGTCGGGGTGAATGGAGCCTCCTCCATCCTGCTATTCACCCCCAACTACCCCTACTCACCCCACACTGCCCCCACAGAACCCACAGTGCCCCCACACTACCCCCTCTCACCACACACTGCCCCCACATTACCCCCACTGAACCCACACTGTGCACTGAACCTACACTGCCCCCCACTCTCACCCGCTCAGCACCCAGTCACCTCCGCTCAGCACCAAGTCACCTCGGCTCAGCACCAAGTAACCTGTCTCAACATCCACTCACCCGTATCAGCACCCAGTCACCCCCACTCACCCTTCACCCCCAGTAACCCCAGCTCAGCACCCACTCAACCCAGCTCAGCACCCACTCAACCCAGCTCAGCACCCACTCAACCCCACTCATCACCCTCACTCAGCACCCACTCATCACCCCCACTCAGGACCCACTTACCTCCTCTCAGCACCCACTCACCCCCACTCAGCATTCACCCACTCCTTTCAGCACTCCCTCACCCCTGCTCAACACCGCTGAACACCAACACCGCTGAACACCGACACCGCAGAACACCGACACCGCAGAACACAGACACCGCTGAACAACGACACCGCTGAACAACGACACCGCTGCACAACGACACCGCTGCACAACAACACGGCTGCACAACAACACGGCTGCACAACAACACAGCTGCACAACAACACCGCTGCACACCAACACCGCTGCACACCAACACCGCTGCGGCCGCGGCCAATTAGCGATATTAGCGCGAGATTTATACCTAGCTTCGTATTGCATTATTCTTACATCTTCATAAATAAACTACTGTACATACATATTCTAGAATACCCGATGCGTTAGAATCGAGCCACCAGCTAGTATACCAATAATAGAAACCAAATGTATATAGTCAGGTTACACCTACAAAGGGTAAACCATAAACTAAATGCACAGTAACATGAAAGAAAAAAGAAAAGTAATACACATCATAGACTTACACTTGGCTAGACATTTCATCGCTGACAGCAGCCAATGGGGAAGCTCCTCTGTAACAACACATCATTAGGGTAGGTTACACAATGAATGCATCAGAAAATTACCTATTGTTAAATAAAGAAATGTTTTATACACTAAACAAACGCTGAATAAGTTTAGGATTTAAAATGTTGAAATGTTCCCCCTAATGGTATTTTAGGACATTATGGGGTGGGGGGAAGAGGGGGAGGGCCACACTATGTGGAATAAATGAAAAAAAATAATAAAGTAGATAATAAAAGCTGCTTAAAATGCAAATGGGTGTTACTAGCCCCCGCCTCAGCTAAGAACAAATGTATACAGTGCCTTGTGAAAGTATTTGGCCCCCTTGAACTTTTCAACCTTTTGCCACATTTCAGGCTTCAAACATAAAGATACAAGTTCTAATTACTTTGTGAAGAATCAACAACAAGTGGGACACAGTCGTGAAGTAGAACGAAATTTATTGCATAGTTTACACATGAGGAAGTGGATAAACTCCAGCGCCACCTTTAGGTTGCTCCTCATAGTCATAGTCGACTTTCTGACAAGCCTTTTAATATGACTAGGGATTTGTGCCACATCAAAAGCCCAAACTTGTAATGGCCGGGGATGCAGTTGCGCAAACGGCACTGCCTCCATTGCTGCCACCATCTTCCCCAAAACGCGCATCGCAAACCGAAGGGAACGTGGATGAGGGCCTAGCAATGCGCGAACCGCACCCTGCAGAGACCGAACCTTGTCCTGAGGGAGAAGTAACAGACCCTGAGCTGTGTCCAGGACCATCCCCAGGAACGCGAGTCTGCGGCTCAGAACTGGGGAGGACTTCGGCAGGTTGAGAATCCAACCCAGCCGAGACAGCGTGTCCATCGTAATGCGAACACTGTCCTCGCAGTCCTTGAACGACCCGCCTTTGACCGATAGGTCGTCGAGATAGGGAAAGACCATCACACCCGACTGTGTAGAACGGTCATGACCGTGGCCATGACCTTGGTAAACACGAGTGGGGCAGTTGCCAACCCGAAGGGTAGGGCGACAAGATGAAAGTGATCCTCGCAAACCGCAGGAACCTCTGATGAGGGCCAGATATCGGGACGTGAAGATAAGCGTCCTTGATATCTATGGAGGCGAGAAACTCCCCTTTGTGCATGGACGCAATGACGGACCGGAGACTCTCCATCCGGAATCGTCGGACTCGCACAAATCTGTTCAAACGCTTCAGATCCGGAATGGGACGAAAAGAACGGTCCTTTTTGGGCACAATTAACAGGTTTGAATAGAACCACTGAAAACGCTTGTGGAGACCCGGGGGTCAGTGGGTGCTCTCGTCCGCTGGCCCAGCCGCCTTTACAAAGACAACGTGGACCAGGGCTCATCCCCAACTGAACGCCCAAGCTCCTTAACCGTGGGCGGAACACTACTCAGACAACACAGGGTGAGGGAATCACAATATTAAGGCTTTATTGGATCCCCAAACAGTTAACAGCATATAACGCATAACCAAGCACAACACATAAATGTAACAGGCAACAGAGTCTCACCCTTCCGCTGGCTCCCCAGGGTATAGGATATAGCACAGCAAAGTCTGTAGCCAGGTGACTGTATCGTCCCAACCTGGGTTGCTTCCTTGTCCTTAAGCAGTCTATCACAGCCGAATCCGATAGTCCGATACTGAAGTCCTTGTGGTTCTTTAGTCCGTGTTCTGATCCCCTTGGTCGGCACCGAAATGCCTAGGCCTGGGGTTATGGCTCGCTAATCGGATCCGAAGACCCTAGATTAGCTGCCTGTATCCAATCTTCAATCTCCAATCTCCAATCCAGTGGACCTCTAGCCGGGACCGAAATCCCTAGACTGAGGCCACTAGACAGAATCTCACTCCAATCTGCTGGTCAAAGTGAACAGTCCTCCTTATATACCCTCAGCCCTCATTGTAGGATATTGGGGACGTCACGATTGGTGCAATAACACAGTTTTTTCATTGGCTGAACTCCAATCCTCATTTAACATATTTTAGTACTATTGCAATCCAAATGCTGATTGATATAGCACCTAGCAGTGATACAATGGAATGTTAGTATGAGACATTGAAACTGCAATCAATGACACTTAAACAATTGTGGCTGGGGCCCCTGTACTTGGAATCAACATTCACAGGGTAATAAACAATGGACGATTAGCATAATTAAGTTCTCTGGCCTGCTATGACAAACAAGTTAGATAATTACATTACCAAGCTAAACTTACACCAGTCATCTATGAAAATACTGTAGGAAATTCTCCTTGGCCAATACCAGTTTATAAGCCATTATACAAAACAGTCTGGGTTACATAAGAAATCTTCATATGTTCTACATTGAAGGGGTCCATTTCGTCACATACCTCCCCCTTCTTATGTAACCAGACAGGGCAGTCAAATGGGAAAAGTCTCTGGTTATCCTTCTCCTCTGGGCGGCATTGTCTTTTTTAATGGTGAAGACAGCAATTGAGGCTTCCATCTATACACCTCCCCCAGATTACCTCCCCCAGGATGGGCAGACATATTGTGGACAAGCAGTAAAATGGGATTCAGGAGTTGAGCTCCCATAAACATCTGGCTATCAATTCCCCCCCAGGCAATGACCACAGTCTGGCTAGGTGTACTCACTGTTGATGGCTCAGAGAAGAATCATGGGGGCTGGGAACATGAATTATCCTCTGAAGGTGGGGTAGCAAGATCCACATCAGGGTGCTGCTTGGCTTCCTGGATGTTGGTGAGGGCTGTGACAAACTGGCTGGATAGTCCTTGTCCTGGGTCAGCTTGCAAAACAACAGATGTGTGGGGGCCATCCATGAGCCCCACTTCAACCTCCTCCTGGTTAGCCCCTGAATCAAAAGGTGTGGGAAGGCTGCTCACAAATCCCACATCAACCTCTTCCTGGTCAGTCTCCAAAGCAACAGGGATAGGGACATTGTCCATAACCTCCAACTTGTCCTCTCCCTGCTCAGGCACAGTGTTGACAGGA
This sequence comes from Allobates femoralis, assembly GCA_033576535.1. Classification (NCBI taxonomy): domain Eukaryota; kingdom Metazoa; phylum Chordata; class Amphibia; order Anura; family Aromobatidae; genus Allobates; species Allobates femoralis. Next base: position 795,815,735 of record JARQOC010000003.1, on the reverse strand, counting down.
TCAATTTCTTGCAGTTCCAGGGCTTGGAACTGGTGTCCTTCCAGACTGTCACTGGATCCATGATGTGGCACACAGTTTAATTCCTTTGGGTCAATCTTGGCTGGGTCCTCATCATTCTCTGCATCCTTCTGGGCATGCCACTGGACCAATCTCTGGATCAAATCCGACCGTGTGTCAGTGTCCCTGGCTTCGATTTCTCAGAACAGACATGCCACCTCTAGTTGCAGTTTCCTATAGCGGCCGTACTTCCACTCCAGTCCTCGTCCCATGTCTGAGCTGGTGGAGTTGGACATGGCAGTGTCCGAAACCTGAATGCCTCACTATGGCCTGCTGGGTATGGTTACATGCATCCCTGGTTGTTAAGCCCTTGGACGGTGTCCACGAACACCAGTCCCCTGCAGCTCCCCTGGATAAACCAGGCTGAGTAGTATCCCACCGCTGCAACCAATTGTGGAGACCCGGGGGTCAGTGGGTGTTCTCGTCCGCTGGCCCAGCCGCCTTTACAAAGACAATGTGGACCAGGGCTCATCCCCAACTGAACGCCCGAGCTCCTTAACCGTGGGCGGAACACTACTCAGACAACACAGGGTGAGGGAATCACAATATTAAGGCTTTATTGGATCCCCAAACAGTTAACAGCATATAACGCATAACCAAGCACAACACATAAATGTAACAGGCAACAGAGTCTCACCCTTCTGCTGGCTCCCCAGGGTATAGAATATTGCACAGCAAAGTCTGTAGCCAGGTGACTGTATCGTCCCAACCTGGGTTGCTTCCTTGTCCTTAAGCAGTCTATCACAGCCGAATCCGATAGTCCGATACTGAAGTCCTTGTGGTTCTTTAGTCCGTGTTCTGATCCCCTTGGTCGGCACCGAAATGCCTAGGCCTGGGGTTATGGCTCGCTAATCGGATCCGAAGACCCTAGATTAGCTGCCTGTATCCAATCTTCAATCTCCAATCTCCAATCCAGTGGACCTCTAGCCGGGACCGAAATCCCTAGACTGAGGCCACTAGACAAAATCTCACTCCAATCTGCTGGTCAAAGTGAACAGTCCTCCTTATATACCCTCAGCCCTCATTGTAGGATATTGGGGACGTCACGATTGGTGCAATAACACAGTCTTTTCATTGGCTGAACTCCAATCCTCATTTAACATATTTTAGTACTATTGCAATCCAAATGCTGATTGATATAGCACCTAGCAGTGATACAATGGAATGTTAGTATGAGACATTGAAACTGCAATCAATGACAATTAAACAATTGTAGTAATAGTGATTGGCGTGCACACCAGTAGGATGTAGTAGAGGTGCTAGTGTAGGGGGCCCTTGAGTCCCGGTATCAACAAAGTCTTTTAAAGAACACTGCACACTCCAGAAAAGATTTTTTCAAAGTGAAGTTGTGTATTTATTAGTGGTGCATATAGACATTTTATACGGGGCTGGATCTGCCACCGACAGGGCCTGATTAACGGCCGACACCAGGTCGTCCACCATGGCCAGAGTATCGGAGGATGTGGAGTCAAAGGATTCACCGTGATCCAGATTCACCTCAGATTCCTGAAGTTCACCCGAAGAGTGAGAATCATGAGACCTACTCCGCGTATGGGAGGTCACAGAGCCCTGAGATTGGGCTGAGGAAGAGCCCGTCCGGGGCCTCTTCCTACCCACCTGACCAAGGGGAAGCGAGGTACTCAACTAAGAGTCCTCATGGTCGGAACCCCCCTCTAATTGGACCTGCTGGTCCGGGGACACCGGACGAGGTTGCACCACCGGGAGCAGTGTGTCGGAGAGCTGCTGTATAGCCTGGCTCACGGATTGCGACAGAGTAACTGCCCATTCTAAGATAGCAGGTCTGGCAACAGCCACCTCTACTTCAGTGTTTGCCTGACTGGAGTCAGAGACACTAGGTTGAGGGGGGTCAGAGGCACAGGCCTGGCAGAGCGGGGTCGAGCACCCACAGGGCAGCTCAGCTTTGCAAGCTGTGCAAAAAGCATAGTAAACAGTAAAGGCTTTTGGTGCCTTCTTGCCCTTGTTGCCCGGCATCATGCAGCTTTCCTCCACTGCGCTCAGACTACACACCACAGTGCAGGGGGTAGTATATAGGAAAGGAGCCGCAGTGCTGCTGTGTCACCGCTGCCTAGGGCTATTGCGGCGTTAACAGCTGTGCCCGGTCACCTGAGAGGCTAGAAGCCGAAAAGCACCCGATCCTGTATCCCCCTGGCGTCCTGTGATGCAGCAATGGCGTCTGAGATAGGGAAATGGCACCAAAAACGCGGTGTGGAGAGGAAAAAATGAGGCACGCCCCCTCCCATGATGCCCTTCACAGCCACCCACCCCCTGCTGCTACTGGCCGGAAACGATGGCCGGGGGCGGTCCCGAGGCAAGGCAGCATCACTGGAGGGGGGAACCTCCAGTAGTAGGCCGAAGCTGGGGACTAAATTAATAGCGCCGGCCGCCTGTCAGCAGGGGTCCGGTGCGGAGCACCGGAAAAAACGCCACAAACACAGGACGCGACAGGGGACACACAGCGCCGCCTCATACCTCAATGGCTCATAATCCTTCAGCCCCGAAGTTTCAGGAGGGCGGACCAGTCATCCCCCGCAGCTGAATCCAAGCTGCTATGGCCAGGAAAAATCAAAAAACACACTGGTGGCCCAGGGGGAATACATCCTACAACCCAGAGTCCCAACTGTGGGGTCTGGGGAGGGATGCTGCAAGAGCCTGCCATCACTATAACACGGAGTCCCAACTGTGGGGTCTGTGAAGAGACGGTGCAGCGGTCCGATCACATAAGCTACAACCAAGAACCCCAACTGAGGGGCCTGAGGAGAACGACACAAAAATAGGATAAAATAACAAACTAACAAAACAAACAGTGTCTTGCCTCCTAAGACACTAAGCAAAAAACTGGCTAGACTGTGCCAGTCAGGGGGTTATATACTGCAGGGAGGAGCCACTGTGCTTGTTTTGATTGCTTAGTGTCGCCTCCTTGTGGCAGAATAGCATAACCCATCGTCCTGTGTCCCCCAATGAGGCGAAGGAGAAAAAACTATTTATATCTTTATGTTTGAAGCCTGAAATGTGGCAAAAGGTTGAAAAGTTCAAGGGGGCCAAATACTTTCACAAGGCACTGTATACAGATACATTTGTTAAAGAAAGGGGAACACATTTTAAAATGTAATTAAGTGTGCCTTTATGTTGATTAAAGAAAAACAAAAAAACAGGAAAGGTTTATCCTTGGAAGGAAAGGGGGGGTGCAAGGTGGATAGCAACTCACTTGAGTGATCCTCCATAACCACAATCCCCTGCTTGTTGACACTGTACACATTGTGCATTACGTGCTTCCCATTTGCTTGCTTAATGTCCATCACTTCATCCAGGGAGTCTAGTCCAAAAATCTTTTGTAAACTGTAAGGCAGGAAAGACCAAGTCTGAGCCCATAAATCATGCATGGAAATATTGTGAATTAGTGAAATGAAAGATTAAATCTGAATAAAGGCAAATATACAGTGGTGACCAAATGTTTTGCATGTTTTTTTTTTTAACCAATACGTTTTTATTCAAATTTAGCATAGAGAAAAGTATTATTCCTCTTTTCTGGTTGTTGGCGTTTTCCTGGTGATGAACTGAAAGGTCATGAAGTTGTCATCATACAAGACTTAATTTAAACCAAAATTCTTTTGAATATAGGTTTGTTCATTTAAAGTGTAACCGTCGTTTAAATTTTTATGTAATAGTAATGTAGAGCAAGTGATTATAATAAACTTTCACATATACTTTCTTAATGAAATCAGGAAGGAAAGCATTAAAACACCTTCCACAAGATGTCCCCAGCAGGCTGTGTGTGAAGCTCATTCTAAAAGGTACCTTCACACACTGCAATATCGCTAGCGATGTTGCTGCAACGTCACAGCGATCTCTCCAGCGATGTTGTAGTGTGGGACACGCACCAGCGACCTGGCCCCTGCTGTGAGGTCGCTGTTGGCTGCACGTCGCTCAGGACCATTTTTTGGTCCTTGATCTCCCGCTGGTCAGCACGCATCCGCACGTGTGACCGCGGGAGACCAGCGATCCAGCGACCTCACAGGCTGGTAACTATGATAAACACCGGGTAACTAGGCAGCGCACGCTGCTTAGTTACCCGGTGTTTATCATGGTTACCAGCGATCTCATGGCTGATGACTCGCTGGAGAGTCTCTGGTGAGTCTGCCTGTTTGACAACTCACCAGCGACTCCAGAGAGACTTTCCAGCGATCCCAACCAGGTCGGATCGCTGGTGAGATCGCTGGAAAGTTTGTGTGTGTGAAGTACCCCTTAGTCACCTGTTTTCAGGGGGTGTGGCCTAAATTGAGTTGACAATAGAGATAAGACTGTCAGATTACCTCATACTGTCACCTCCATTCCCATGGCTCTGCTAGGTGTTAGCACAGAGCAGAGGTCATGTGAACGAGGAGTCAGCTCTATTGTGAACTCATTTTAGGCCACGCCCCCTGAAGCTGAGGAGTATGAGCTTCACACACAGCCTGCTGAGGACATCTTGTGGAAGGATTTTTAGTTGTTTCCCTTCTGATTTCATTAATAAAGTATATGTGAAAGTTGATTATAATCACTTGCTCTACATTACTATTAAATAAAAATTTAAACGACAGTTACACCTTAAGTAATGAAAACTGACTGAGAAATGTTTTGCATATACTATTTATTGATCACAACATACAGAGTAATTCAGTGTTTACAATGCCATAACTTAGTATTTTGTAGTGTAATCTCTTGGTTAAATTACTGCACAGCTCCAACGGGCATTGAAGCCACAGGGGATTCAAGACACATTCCATTACCAAAAAATAACTCAACTAATGAACAGATATCCTGCAATATTCACACTGGCCACTAGGCCTTATACTAAACTCAGAACTCCTGTTCTGTGCAGAAGACTTTTAAGCAGAATAATAATCACAGACAGGATTAAAATAAAAGATAACACAGGATCCATTCATAAATGATTGCGAGAGAGAGAAGAGAGAGAGAGAGAGAAAGAGAGAGAAGAGAGAGAGAAGAGAGAGAGAAGAGAGAGAGAAAGAGAAGAGAGAAGAGAAGAGAGAAAGAGAAGAGAGAGAGAAAAGAGAGAGAGAGAGAAGAGAGAGAGAGAGAGAAGAGAGAGAGAGAAGAGAGAGAGAAGAGAGAGAGAAGAGAGAGAGAGAGATAGAGAAGAGAGAGAGAGAGAAGAGAGGGAGAGAGAAGAGAGAGAGAGAGAGAGAGAAAAGAAAGAGAGAGAGAGAGGAATAGCGCAGCACAATATGTCAGTGCCTGCCACAGACTAAGAGGAGACTGATATGTCATGGACTTCTGTACCCCAACCCTGAACACTTCCCTTTCCCCAACTAAGAACCCGATATGCCATGGACTTATATACCCCACCCTGGACATGTCCCCATCCTCTAAAAGGATCCCGATATATCATGGACTTCAATTTGCCTACCCACTCCCCACTCCCGTCCCCCTATTTTTACTATTTGCTTTGGCAATGCTGATATTTACTTAGTCCTGCCAATAAAGCTCATTTGAATTTGAATTTGAGAGAAGAGAGAGAGAGAGAGAGAAGAGAGAGAGAGAGAGAGAGAGAGAGAGAGAAGAGAGAGAGAGAGAGAGAGAGAAGAGAGAGAGAGAGAGAAGAGAAGAGGAGAGAGAGAGAGAAGAGAGAGAGGAGAGAGAGAGAGAAGAGAGAGAGAGAGAGGAGAGAAGAGAGAGAGGAGAGAGAAGAAGAGAGAAAAGATAGATAGATAGATTCGGGTTGATGAGATTGTGCCACGTATATAAACACATGCAGATGAAGGGCAGGACACCAAAATGAGAGGGTGAGAAAATCGACTAATAAGACCATGAAAACTGCAGATTTTAGTCTTCTCTCTGTAATTTCTCTACATACAGTGCTCAGCATAAGTGAGTACACCCCCTTTGCAGAGTAAGATTTTAATCAATATCTCACTGCAAACAATATCTCAGTACACAGAGTTTCACAGAACATTTTTTTCCCATAATATGAAAGTAAGGGTAATAAGATAACTTTCATGACTAAATATTCAGTTTTACTGAAATTAGTTGATACAAAAATGAGTACACCCCACCTATAAAAACTACTACATCTAGGATTTTGTAGGCCCCTGACATGATTTTTTAAGGACAGCAACAAGTCTTCTAGGCAAGGAACGAACAACTTGGTGACATATTGAAACATCTATATCTATTCTTCGAGAACCACCACTTTTACAGTTTGGATGGAGAGTGGTGACAACTTGTCTGTTCACAATTCCCCATACATATTCGGTCGGGTTCAGGTCAGAAGACACTTGGCCACTGAATAACTTTCACCCTGTTCTTGTTTTTCTTCATAATAGCAGCTGTGGCCCTAGATGTATGTATGTTTTGGATTATTATGTTGGCATAGGGCACGTCTACCAAGGGCACGGAGTGATGGGAGCATATTCCTTTTCAACATTGATCAGTACATCTCTGAATTCAGGATATCATCAATGACATGTAGCTTCCTGACACCAGCAGCGCTCATACAGCCCCACATAAGGACACGGACATCATCAGGTCTCATTTTAGGCACCAAGTATTATTCTTCGTACGTCTCACTTTACGATGCCATACAGTATTGAAGCAATCAATTCCAAACACAGTATAGAGTCCCAGTAGTGTTTATATTCAGCATGGCCTCTGACAAATTGTAGGCGGCTTTTTGTGTATGGGCTTTAGGAAAGGCTTCCTTCCAGGACGGCCCCATGCCTGCCATTCCTCTGTAGTGTACGCTGTATCCTGTCACAAGAAACATTCACCTTAGTTTGGCTTTGTACGACTTTAGCTAACTGCAGTGAACTTGCATGTCGATTTTCTTCAACCCTTTTTCTTCTCATCGTGGTCGGCCTGGACATGTGGAAGATGTTTGTATCACTTTTGCTACTGTATTCTGACTGATATATAAACTTTGCAGCATAATATAGGGCACAAAACCCTGATTCTATGGATGTGCCACTCATCAGGATGCTTGTTGAAGTTTCATGAGAGAGAGAGAGAGAGAGAGGAGAGAGAGAGAGAGAAGAAAAAATATTGCAACAGCATGCGGATGGCGGATGGGGGTGTGGACAACACGCTGCACTTGTCTGCATCCAGCAAAAACCTGATGCCACCTGATGTCTCTGCGGCCCCGTGTTAAGTATGGGGACACATGCCTGATCAGGATGCATCAGGATTTCAGCAGACTCCGACGCAAAACAGAAAAATGTCAATGTGAGGCCACCATTATGAACAGTTTAACTCAAAAGGTACCGTCACACGCGGCAATTTTGCTAGCAATTTCACTTGCAATTTGCTGGTTGCATTTTTTCTATTTGTACACGGCAACAAAATAGAACAATGTGTCCATGATTTCACTGCAACCAGCAAATTGCCAGTGACTGTACCTTTACCATTGGGGCTCACAATAAAGAGAATTTTGTTTACGTACCGTAAATTCTTTTTTCTTGAATCATCAATGGGAGACCCAGACAATGGGGTTTAGGGCGCTGCCCTCCGGAGGTCACACTAGGTACTACAAGTTTGTAGCACCGCCTCCTCCGCTTATAAACCCCCACCGAAGGAGACATCCTCAGTTTAGTCCATAAGCTGCGAGGAGAAATAAACCACACCCGAAACATCGGGAAGAATGCCGTGCACAGACGGTGTAACAACCCGGAAACACTGTCTCAACAGAGAACAGATCAAATGCAAACATGCAACAGAACAACTGGGTGGGTGCTGGGTCTCCCATTGATGATTCAAGAAAAAAGAATTTACGGTACGTAAACAAAATTCTCTTTTTTCTGATCATCATAATGGGAGACCCAGACAATGGGGATGTCCTAAAGCAATACCCCAGGGCGGGAAGAGTTCCTCAACAAGACGGATAACACATGGTTCCCTTTTAAAGGTGGGCAACCGCCGCCTGGAGAACCCGCCTGCCCAAACTCGCATCCGCAGAGGCATGGGCATGCACCATATAGTGCTTAGAGAAAGTGTGCAGGCTGGACCAAGTGGCCGCTTGACACACCTGTAGAGCAGAAGCTCGATGTCGCAAGGCCCAAGAGGCACCTACAGCTCTAGTAGAGTGTGCCTTCAACCCCACCGGGAGAGGCAAACCAGAAGACCGGTAAGCCTCCTGAATGGGAGCCTTGATCCATCTGGCCAAGGTCGACTTTGAAGCCGCGGACCCCTTACAGCGACCCATCGTGAGGACAAATAAGGAATCCGAACTCCTAAAGGAGGCGGTCCTGGACACATAAATGCGTACAGCTCTCACGAGATCCAGAGTATGGAGGTCGCGCTCAACCTGATGAACGGGAGCGGGCAAAATGATGGGAGAACAATCTCCTGGTTCAAGTGGAATGTTGAAACCACCTTCGGCAAAAATTCAGGCCGTGGGCGCAACACCACCTTGTCCTGGTGAACCACCAGAAAGGGTGACTTGCACGAAAGTGCAGCCAATTCTGAGACCCTTCTCAGAGACGTAATCGCCACCAGAAAGACCACCTTCTGGGACAGACGAGAGAGAGAGATGTCTCTCAGTGGCTCGAACGGCGGTTTCTGCAATGCCGCTAGGACCATGTTGAGGTCCCAAGGGTCCAGGGGCCGCCTGTAGGGCGGAACCACCCGAGACACTCCCTGCAGAAATTGGCGGACCTTCGGGAGGAGCGCCAAGCGCCTGTCAAATAGCACGGAAAGTGCTGATACTTGACCTTTCAGAGAGCCAAGGGATAATCCCAACTCCAAACCCGACTGTAGGAAGGCCAACAATGTCGGAATAGACAACGGCCACGGTGAGCGACCACCAGATGCACACCAGGTAAAAAAGATTTTCCACGTTCTGTGGTATATCTTCCTGGAAACAGGTTTCCTTGCCCGATTCATAGTGGCAACCACTGTAGGAGAGAAACCTCTGGATGTCAGCAGCCAGGCCTCAAGAGCCATGCAGTCAATCTGAGGGCCCTGGAATTGAGGTGGAAGAATGGGCCTTGCGCGAGAAGATCTGCGCGCTCTGGAAGAGCCCACCGGTGTCCGCCTGACAGTTGCCACAGGTCCGGGTACCAGGACCTCCTGGGCCAATCTGGAGCCACTAGAATGGCTACTCTGCATTCCGTCCTGATCTTCCACAGGACCCTGGGAATCAGAGCTAGAGGCGGGAACACATATGGCAGCTGGAAGCTGGACCAACTCAGGATCAGGGCATCCGCCCCCAGAGACTGAGGATCCCATGATCTCGCCACGTATTGGGGCACCTGATGATTCAGCCGTGAGGCCATCAGATCCACGTCCGGAGTGCCCCATCTGCCGCAGATGTCCCGGAAGACGTCTGGATGAAGGGACCACTCTCCGGCGTCCATCCCCTGTCGGCTCAGATAGTCGGCCTCCCAGTTCTCGACCCCTGGGATGTGAACTGCGGAGATCAGGCAGCCGTTTTCCTCCACCCAAGCTAGAATGCGGTGGACTTCGGTGAGGGCCTGAGCACTTCTGGTCCCTCCCTGATGATTTATGTAGGCGACGGCCGTCGCATTGTCGGACTGAACCCGAATGGGTTGTCCTGACAGGAATTTCTGAAACGCCAGGAGCGCCAGATAGACCGCCTTGATCTCCAGCACGTTGATCTGCAACGCCGACTCCGACTGAGTCCAGAGGCCTTGAGCCCTGTGGTGCAAGAACACCGCACCCCAGCCCTTCAGACTGGCGTCGGTGGTCACCACTAACCATGACGGTTTTAGGAAGGACCGTCCCCGTGACAGATGATGTGGCTGTAGCCACCACTGTAGGGAATCCCTGGTTGGTTGTGACAGCGTCACCAGCCGATTCAAAGAAATCGTCCTCTTGTCCCATCTGCGAAGAATCTCCAGCTGGAGAGGACGGAGGCGAAACTGTGCGAACGGCACCGCCTCTATCGCCGCTACCATGCGACCCACCAGTCTCATCAATACCCGTAGGGATGACTGTGGAGACAGGAGGACATTCTGCACTCCTGATTGGATCGCAAGCTGCTTGGCTTGAGGTAGGGACACCAGGGCCGAGTCCGTGTGGAAGTCCATGCCCAGATATGTCAATGACTGGGTCGGAACCAGGGTCGACTTTTGAATGTTGATAAGCCACCCGAACCGTTCCAGGGACTTCATGGTCACCTCCAGGCTCACCCGACAAAGGTCTTCCGATGGCGCCCTGACCAACAGGTCGTCCAAATAGGGTATGACGGCGTGTCCCTGCGCATGCAGGAGAGCCATCATGGAGGCCATCACCTTTGTGAACACCCGTGGTGCTGAGGCTAGCCCGAATGGCAGTGCCACAAATTGGAAGTGCTCTTCCCCCACTGCGAATCTCAACCAGCGCTGATGAGCTGGTGCAATGGGGACGTGAAGGTAAGCGTCCCTGATATCGATGGACGCTAGGAAGTCTCCCTGTGACACAGCCGCGATCACTGAGCGCAGGGATTCCATGCGGAACTTCCGAACCAACACGTGACGGTTGAACAACTTGAGGTCCAACACCGGGCGAAAAGAGCCGTCCTTCTTTGGGACAATAAAGAGGTTGGAGTAAAAACCCCTGAACCTCTCTTCCGTGGGCACAGGGACCACCACTCCGTCTCTGCGGAGTCCCTCCAACACCAGGTGAAAAGCCTGAGCCTTTTCTGGGGATGGAACCGACCGATGAAATCGGTGTATTGGTCGTGACGTCAGCTCTATCCTGTAACCTCTTGAGACTACGTCTCGAACCCACTGATCGTGAATGTGAAGAAGCCACTTGTCCTGAAAGCGGGACAGGCGGCCCCCCACCTGTGGGGAGGCAGGATGAGAGAGCGAGTCATGTCGAGGCGGGCTTGGGGGTGGCAGCCGCTGCCCCCGCCGGCTTTTTCTGACGACTCTTGGAACGCCACTGAGTAGCAGGCTTGCCCCCTCGGTCTGAGCGAGTGGACGCCGTTGATGACTGTGAACCGGAGCGAAAGGACCACTGCTTAGGGTTCCTTTTCACGGTGTACCGTGGCTTAGGCTTGTTCTGCGGTATCTTAGACTCAGCAGAATCCTTTATCAATTTGTCCAGTTCGGTGCCAAAAAGCCTGTCACCAGCGAACGGAAGATTTTGTAAAATCTTCTTAGATGTGGCATCTGAGTCCCAAAGACGCAGCCACAACAGCCTGCGGATCGCAATTGCATTGGCCGAGGCCACAGCAGAGCGAGTGGCAGTTTCCAAAGATGCCGTCCTGGCATAGTCCGCATAGGCCCTTGCTCTCTCAGTGAGAGCCAGGACCTCTGGACTGGACCTAGCTAGATCAGTGATACCATCCAAACAGATAGTAATCGCTTGTAGGGTCCAGACTGCGGCAAAATTAGGGGCAAATGAAGACCCCACAGCCTCATAGGAAGACTTGGCGAGTTGCTCGACCTGTCTATCAGTAGCATCCTTCAATGAGGAGCTATCAGAGGCAGAAAACAAGGAGCGCGCAGCAATCCTAGTCATGGAAGCATCCACCTTGGGGGACTGCGACCATTCCTGGAGCGCCTCCTGGGGAAAGGGAAAGCGATTGTCCTTAGTTTTACGGACATAACGCCGCCCAGGATGCAACCTGGGAGCTTTAATCACCCTTCCGAAATTAGTGTGGTCCATGAAGGAGCCACTTGGTCTAGCCTCTGGCCGCAGCCATTGGTATATCTCCTTGGGGTGTACAGTCACCTCCTCAGGAGGAGTGACAAGACGCAATGTCTCATTGATGGAGGACACCAGATCCTCCACCCCATCTGGAGGTTCAGACATAGACCCAAGAGTAGAACCCCCATCATCTTCCTCACCATCAGAGGAACGCTCCTCCTCAGAGAGAGTCTGGAGCTCAGGAGAAGCCTCACGGGCTCGCTTAGGGGGTCTTACAGCAGAAGTAAGAGACACCCGGGGGTAACTAAGAGGAGTAGCTGGGTTCTCCAGTCTCCTATGCAGTGCCTCCAGGGTTTGCGACATGGAGGACATCTGGGACAGCAGAGATTCATTAATCTTATTCTGCGTTTCCCATGGCCCTGGGATCACCTGAACCTCAGGGTATAATCCCGGATTTGCAGACTCAGTAGTAGCAGACCGGGCCTCTGGGCGTCCGCAGTTATTGCAGGACCCCTCCACCAGTGTCCCGTTGCATGTAGCGCAGGTAACGGTGACCACTGCCGCCTTAGCAGCATGCTTCCCAACTGAGTACATCACCACAGTGAGGGGAATATAAGCCAAAGTTCACAAACAAACCGGGAATCCCGGTGGCTTACCGACCGCAGTAAAGCGGTAGGAGGAAGCGGTGTGTGTGTGTGACCTCCGCGAGTTCCGGTCTCCCTTGCAAGTGCAGACACGCGCTGCAGCCAGATCCCAGCCGGGAAGTGAGGGAGAAGATGGCCGCCGACAGTGAAGATGTGGGCGGAGCCAGGAACACGCGGGAAGAACACACAACACGCCCAGCGGTGATGTCACCATAAGGGCTGCCTCCTCCTCCTCCAGACTGCCTCAGCAATGGAGGTGCCGGAGCCCGCAGCGCGGGAAAAGAATGTGAATATCACCACACACACTCTCAGACTGCATGTACACATAAAACACCCGCAGTCTACAGCCTCAGCCCCTGTGAAACACAGGGCGGTCAGCCAGGGCGACCCCAGCACAGGGTCACCGCCAGAACCGCGGACCCGAGGGTAACCGCGCGGTCTGAGTGTCATGACACCACAGTGACAGACACTACCCCCAGGCACACAGGAGACACACCAGGTGCCTCAGTGCCGGTCCGGTCTGTAAGCACCTTTAGGGAGGCCTCGGACGGGGGTACAGCACCAGTCCGGAGTGTAAGCACCATTTAGGGAGGCCTCGGACTGGGCTGGCTCCGTCCGGTCTGTAAGCACCATTTAGGGAGGCCTCGGACGGAGCGGAGCTGTGCAAGGCTCCAGGCTCCCCCTTACCAGAGCCTCCATGGAGGGATGGAAAGGAAGGAGCACGACAGCGTACCGGGAGAACACTGAAGTGTCCAGGCTAAAAGCCCTCCGGTACCTCCACCAGCGTGTTCCGCAGAGGGTGAGCGGGGAGGCTGTCGGGGATCCCGAGCGGGACCATTTTACCTTGTCTTCATACGCCATCACGTAAGCTGTGAGAATGCAGTGAAGTGCAAGCAAAGCGTGATCCTCCGAGCACACTAAGTTTAAAACTGAGGATGTCTCCTTCGGTGGGGGTTTATAAGCGGAGGAGGCGGTGCTACAAACTTGTAGTACCTAGTGTGACCTCCGGAGGGCAGCGCCCTAAACCCCATTGTCTGGGTCTCCCATTATGATGATCAGAAAAAGTCTTTGGAATGTGGGAGGAAACCATGGAATCAGGAGGAAAACTCACAAACAAAAGGAGAACATACAAACTCCTTACAGATGTTGCCCTTGGTGAGATTTGAACCCAGGACCCAGCACTGCAAGACTGCAGTGCTAACCACCGAGCCACCATGCGGCCCACTGTACAGTGCTAACCACTGAGCCACCATGCTGCCCACTGTACAGTGCTAACCACTGAGCCACCATGCGGCCCACTGTACAGTGCTAACCACTGAGCCACCGTGCTGTCCACTGTACAGTGCTAAGCACTGAGCCACCATGCTGTCCACTGTACAGTGCTAACCACTGAGCCACCATGCTGTCCACTGTACAGTGCTAACCACTGAGCCACCATGCGGCCCATTGTACAGTGCTAACCACTGAGCCACCATGCTGCCCACTGTACAGTGCTAACCACTGAGCCACCATGCTGCCCACTGTACAGTGCTAACCAATGAGCCACCATGCTGCCCACTGTACAGTGCTAACCAATGAGCCACCATGCTGCCCACTGTACAGTGCTAACCACTGAGCCACCATGCTGCCCACTGTGCAGTGCTAACCACTGAGCCACCATGCTGCCCACTGTACAGTGCTAACCACTGAGCCACCATGTCGCCCATACATGCAGTGAGTTTTAGTTATTTAGAAGTTTGTAGTGTAAACTTAAGCTTTGCACCTAAGACATTCAATGGGGTGTACTCACTTCTGCAAATTGATCTTGAATTAATTAGGCAAATTACTTTTTAACGGGTGCAAAATAACCAATCTTCTTTGCAATCAATGGCCCCACATTTGTGGGAGTATTTTGTAGTATAGTATCCCAAAGTAAATATTGATTCTGAAGAGGAAACTAAAAGTCTTTCTGATATATCTGTTGGGGTGTACTTATTTATGCCGAGCACTGTAGATACAATCTAATCTTGTACAAAAGATATCACCTGTGGAAATATCCCACTTCACAGCCATGTCAAGAGAGTTGACCATAGATAGAAATGTCAGTGTGCCGATCATATATAACCACTCACCTGCCCAAGTATGGTGAGCTCTAATTTTTTCCTTTTCTTCATAATGCGATTTATTCACAGTTAGGCCAGAGACGCACTATGCAGGATGCATGCGAGATACTTGCATGAGTCTCGCATGACTCACCCAGAATGGCTACCACCTCTCTGGACAGAAGCATGGAGCTGCTTGTTTCTCAGCTGATGAGCTCCCATCCATAGAGGCGGCAGCCGTTCTGAGTGAGTCATGCAAGTCTCATGCAAATCTCTCACATGTGTCTCGCTCAGTATGTCTACAGCCTATAGGTACAAATAGTGTCCATGATGCCTCAGTGACAATTTCAACTTCACAAGTGTCTGGTTAGATCTCCCACCGACCATGGATAGGTATCAATAAAGACACTTTATAACTACTAAATTGGAATATTTAAAACTCCTCCCCACAGATTAGTTACCATGTGGAGAAATTCAGCAACATAGATAAGATTTGATCAATTCTCATCCATTTCCTTGCTACTGTATTCGGCTGCAGACTTGCAAATCCACAGAATTCCTGTTCGGTTATAAAGGGGCATTTCCAAAATTGTAAAGTTATGTCATATCCATAGGATAAGAGATCATTTACTGATCGTGGGTCACCGACTGGTTGGATGGGGATTTAGATTTATAGAGCAGGGCTCTGCAGAACCCAGTTTTGTATGAGTGGAGGGGCGCATTGTTAGCCTCTGCTCCTTTAAATTGTCTCTGACTACCATAAACAGCCGAGTACAGTGTCTGGGCTAAGGTTGTCCTATAATGAATGGAGCAGGGGTCCAGCATGTGCATGAAGAAGAGGCTCTGCAGAGCCCTGCCGTTAGGGTCACTGGGGAGGGGGCAGGGGATCAGATATTAAGAAATGGTAAATCATCCCCTACTTTATTAAGAAGGATAGCTTTCAATTCTGAGGAAGTCCCCTTTCATTTTTAATCCATGCTAGGATTATCTTTCTATAGAAAACTAACACATCAAACACCAAACCTCTAGAGCCAATGTGACATTACATGGCTGACTTACCGGAATAGCGTCCTAGACTTCCAGATCTCTTCAATGTTTGCTACGGTTAACTCTCTGCGATAGAGCAGCCGACAGGCCTGCACCTCTCCAATAGCAATGCTGTGACGCTTGTACCACATCTCCGAATTCTGGGGGGAAAAAAAATTAATAACTGGTCCACTTATATTGGCAATATTCAGAGATGGGAGGGCTTATAATAGTCATACCCAACTCCCACCACCATGTCCTGTAAGGAGGCTGATTAGATCAAAAGATCATCCACTGCTTTAAATGTAGCCATTATTAAAAAAAAGGGTAGGTAATTTTATAGATAAACAAAACAATAATCATTTAAATGCTTAAAGTGACCCTGTCACCAGATTTGGGCTTTTTAAACTGAAATCTCCACCTTCAGCAGCACCTATGCTGCATTTTAAGAAGGTGCCCTGACTGCCCTTGTATGCACATTAAATTAATTTAAAAAATTTCTCACCCTGTATTATAAATATATACCTCAGTCAGGACCGATGGGTTCAACTCTCCATCGTCCGATATCCATTGTGCTTTTGCAGTCTTGCACCTACACAGATGCTTCTGCGATTCGTGCAGGCACACCATGCCCTGCCCTACTGTGGGCAGAGCCTAAAACTCATCACACACGCACAACATTTCACTGCGGCTCTCAGGATGAGGTCTTCTGCGTTACCCGGGTGAATCTCACACTTGACCTTTGGGCTCTGCCGGCAGTAGGGCACAGGACAATGCGCTGCGCGAGCCACAGAGGCACCTGCACAGGCTTGAGATTAAATACGATGAATGTCAGACAGCGAGGAGGCGGAACGGATGCCACGGACGTCAACCCATTGGACCAAGGTAATTATAATACAGGGAGGGACATTTTTTAAGTAATTTATTTTGTGTATGGGGCAGTCAGGGCATAATAGAATGCAGCATAGGTGCTGCTTTTAGTTTAGAATCCCCATATCTGGGGACAGGTCCACTTTAAATGGAAGTATCTATCCCTCAGCACTGACCACAGACGGGCAGAACCCTGTAAAGAGCTGGACAGGCTGAGCTACACCATTTCTATAACGGTCCTTGAAGTGAATGGGAGTTATGATAGCAGCATAGTATGGTCCACGGGGCCATATCCTGAGATTCATCTTCCAGCAGCTGGCGCAGAGAAATACAGTGGTGTTCAAAAGTCCTGCATAGGCATGAAGAAAACTATATATTTAATACTTCTGCATCTCTACAGTGAAACTGGTGGAACATATCCGTTTTTGTAATCCCTCATTGTATGCCATACTCATTTTTGAATTTCCCAAGTGTATAAATTGTTATGGTATGCACATTTTTGATATTTTTTTTTTTACAGCATAACTATACCTACACCAGTACAGTGTGTAGAATGGTGAACAGGTTTCTAAGTTCATTAACTTCCAATGCAAGTTCACACAGACTTAAATTTTACTTTTTAAGATTTATTATTTTTTATTTAATTCAGAGTCTGGGCCTTTTGAGTGCATCTTTAGCTTCTAATACTTTATTGGCCGCCGTATGTGGCAAGCTCCATTAACTCCCTACAGGACTTGCGGTAAGCGCGGTATTGCTGTATCCAGCACTTGCGGCAAGTGAAAAAAAAAAACGCTGCTAGCTGTGTTTTTATGACTTGCCGCATTTGCATTTGATTGGTCATTTGGACTTTAAATAGTTTTGTTGGTTTACCCACTATGACAACTTGTTAACCACAGGAGCATGGGAAACGCGTCAGTTTATGGATATGTCATTTTTATATGATCAAGAAATAAAGATCTTCTCTGTAAGGATATGCCTAATCAGCTTTTACACTCAGTGGTCACCGGATCATTGTCACCTGCTAAATATGGATTTCTGGGTACAGGTGAACTGTGTGGTTTCCTTGTATATCATTTGTTTTATATTCTTAACCATTTTGAGCCCTTTTACATATAATTTTTTTATCCTCTGTAATAACCTAGTTCAAAGAACTTTTTTTTTTTCCTTTTTTAAATTAGAAAGGTGTGCTCCGCCGCCTCCTGACTTCCTACTCGAAAATTAGCAATTCAGACCAGCAGTAAGGTTGCTCCGCTGGTGGGAACTGCGGCAATTAGGAGCAACATTGCTTCCATGGTCTCGGAGGGGAACAAAGAAATTGAAGCTGACCGAATCCAGAGATCCTGCTTAGAAGTTAGCTCTCACAAGCACACGCTCCTTGCCTAGGAGCCGGTCACCTCTTACAGAAGTGGTCGAAGAATTAAAAATCCCTCTGATCTCCAGAACAGCCCTTTTGATGCACTTTGTTAAAATGGTGAAGTAAAAAGTTACATATAACTAACTTGCCTTTTCACCCATACTAATCGTATAGAGTTTATAGGAGGGATTTGAGACTGGTCAACTAGAGTAGGGCCTATTTGTCCTGTATCCACTATCCAACCATAATTAGACTTCTACTGTAGATCCCTGTGCAAGGTTTCATTCCACAGGAAACCCATCACTTTTTCTAGTATCTGGAAACCTCACCTTAAAGGGGTTGTCCGGTCTAAAGTCTCAAGTCTGCAGTCCCTCTATGTGACTACAGATTTGTGAATGCTCACATCACACACTGTGTAGTATGAGGATTCTCCAGTGTCAGTGCCGGAAACGGCGGTCAAATGGTTTTCAGTATGCGATATGTATACTCCTGGCCACATCCCAACTAAAGGATGGTGGCCTCGCTCAATACACATTGCACAAGGATGGAAACAGTCTAGTTGGATTCTGACTGGGACTTTACTTATATTGCATACTCACGGCCTCATGACCGCCGTTCCCAACTCTTTCACCGGAGAATCTATATACTGCACAGTGCATGTGATGTGAGGATGCACAAGTCTGCAGTCACATAGAGTGACACAAAGAGGGACTGCAGACTTGTGGTTTTTGACTGGACAACCCCTTTACAGCTGGGTTCACAAAAGTGTATAAAAAAAAAATTGTCTGGGTTTCATCCAGAAAACATGGACATTTTTTTCTCATTTGTCATGCACCTGGTTTTATACTTCAGCAGTTATTAAAAGTGTAGAAGACTACAGTTTCCTTTGCTACTGGGTTGCTATATTTATCTGTAATAATCAAATACTATATGCTTGATCCTTAGGACATTTTTTTGTATTTTGTGCTTACATTGACTTGAATGAGCAAGTCTCATCTGACGCACAAAATAAACTAGTGCATGCTGTGATTTTTTGACGAGCAGATCACAATCTATTAAAAAAAGGAAGTAGACACTTCTCTATACTGCCCCGTACAATAACATTTGTCAGTTTTTATTTTTTTTTCATGGACAGCACTTTTTTTCTGAACACACAGTGATGTGAATCTATCCTAATGATTGAAACGGCTGTGTTTCTATGATTGCTGGAGCATCAATCTTCAGGTACGCAAGAGTATGTACAACACAATATCAACTTGGTACCGGAGCAATTTGTCTTCTCCTTGAGTACTTGGAATGAGAGGAAATGCCTTTCATTAACATTTTCCCTCATCTCACAGAGGAATGAATATATTAGCATAATTGGGCATCAGCCGTGCAGATGAAAGTGCAGCAGGAGGCATCTCCGAAAACATCCTGGAAATTAGACAACACAACATGATTCAGTGACAAGAAGACAGAGACAAATGTTTGCCTTGGGGGATACGGCAGGAGAGGTGTGTATAACAGGTTATACCCATCACATCCCATCATATCATTAATTACATAATATACATCACTCCGGATCACCCGGATACCCCCGATAGCCAGAATCCCAAGAGATGTGGCTGCCAAAATAATGGTGCCTTCAGGAATAGGTCGTCAATACCAGTGAAACAGGCTGCTCTATCACGGATTTTCATAAAATGTTTATGACCTTAGAAAAGAACTTTATGTGGTTAAAAGAATAAAAAAAAGGTAATAAAACAAACCATTACAACAGGTTTCACAGGAATATAAGAGTGCGACATCACAGACTCTTCATCAGACCAGCGAGGGAATGGAAGAGGGTCCGCCCTTTGTTGAGGTCTTTTGGGATACGGTTTAAGAGGTGATGTTGGTGGAAACCTGGATTTAAAGAAAAATAAACAAAAACAAAATGAGGGATGAACCACGAAGTTACACAAACAAGGGCACAATATCAATTAAAGCGGCTCCAGGAAAGGTCTAATTACTTCCTACAGTTCACCACCCCTGAGATCAGGGCTTAATACGTGATAATATAACTAGCTATTGGACCCTTTCTACACCCGGGTGTTGAGCATTTTTATTGCCCCATTTTTAATTTTATAGAAGCATTACCCGAAAATGAAATATATTTAATGTGCAAAAACATCTCTGTAAGGGCAAAAACATCTCTGTAAGGGCCGCTTTACACACACCAACTTCTGTGTCCAACTTCTGAACAGATCTCTGGTTGCAGTGAAATCATGGACACATTGCTCCATTTTGTGGCTGTGTACAAATGGAACAATGTGTCCATGATTTCATTGCAACCAGAGATCTGTTCAGAAGTTGGACACAGAAGTTGGTGTGTGTAAAGCAGCCCTAAACCACATTTGTTGTGTAAACTCTGTGGTCTTTCTTTAAAGGGAACCTGACACAAGGTTTTTGCCATCCCATCTGTGAGAAGCATCATGAAGAAATGGAGACCCTAAATTCCAGCGATGTGTCACGATGATCCTTGCTGCAGCCTCTGGGGTCACACGGATTGTGCATTGTATGGAAATGATCTGCCATACAGTGCACAATCACCATTACCCCAGAGACTACAACAAGAGGACACTTGATCCTTTGCTGCAGTCTCCGGATGTAGCAGAGGTAATCGAACGTCGTGGTACCATTGTTTTGGACTACGTCGGAGGGTATGTGGAAGTAACAAAGATGGAGTCTGAATTTGTATTTCTGTTTTTTTTTCTAATACAAAAAAAAAAAAATACACAGATAATAATCATTTTATTATTTATTAGAGATTCCTAATGGCCGGGTCTAACATTGGCCTGACATTATGAATCTTGGGCTTAGTAACAGCTGCCAATAAAAAAAGCTGGCATTAACCCCTTTATCACCCAGTTTGACACTAGCACCAGGGCAATTGAAAGTCTGGGTACAGCGCCAGAAAATGGCGCTTCAATGAATGCGCCATTTTCTGGCGCAGCTGCGGGCTGCAATTCGCAGAATGGGGGGCCCAGAACGCTTGGGCCTCTCCATGCTGAGGATTACAGCCCCCAGCTGCCTAGTTGTACCTGGCTGGCGACCAAAAATACAGCGAAGCTCCATGTCGATTTTTTTTTTCCCCCCAAATTATTTCTATAAATAAAAAAAAATAAAAAAATGATGTTGGGCTTCACTGTATTTTTGGTTGCCCCACATCTTTGCTTTTTTATTTTTTTTTTTTAAATAATTAAAAAAAAAAAAAACACACGGAGCTTCGCCGTATTTTTTGTTGGCAGCCAGGTACAACTTGGCAGCTGGGGGGCTGGAATCCTCAGCATGGAGAGACCCAAACATTCTGGGCCCCCCACGCTGCGAATTGCAACCCACAGCCACACCAGAAAATAGCACATTCATGGAGGCACCATTTTCTGGTGCTGTACCTCGACTCTTCCAGTTGCCCTAGTGCTGGTGGCAAACCTGGTAATAACCAACTTTGTATTGGCAACTGGCACTAAGCCCGAGATTCATAATGTCGAACCAATGTTAGACCAAGGTATCTAGTAAATAATAAATAATACACAACACTCAGAGAAAAATAATTTTATTAAAACAAAAAACAAACATCTCAACTTCATCTTTACTCCCACATAACCCTCCATGATCCTTCATCCAGAGTGTGAGAACAAGCATCCTCTCCCTGCAGAGTCTGCAATCACACTGACCGCAGGGACTCAGTGAGTGACGTCACCCGCGGCAGTCAAGAGACTGTCACAGGGGAGTGGCGACATCACTCGCTAAGTCACCAGGGCTCCTCGTGGCAGTGAACTTGGGGGGGGGGGGGGGGGGGGGTGTTCCCGCTGTTCAGGCACATCAGGAGCTATCCAAACAGGACATGACACCCACGGACCAGGTCGTCAAAATCTTTGTTCCAAAATGTCACTCCCTCCCTTCAGAGCCCTGCCATGTGCCCAAAAAGTGGTTTTCCACTACATATGAGGTATCAGTGTACTCAGGAGAAGTTGCCTAACAAATTTTAGGATCCGCTTAATCCTGTTGCCCTTGTGAAAATGAAAAAATTGAGGCTAAAAGAACATTTTTGTGGAAAAAAAGTACCGTATATACTCGTGTATAAGCCGAGTTTTTCAGCCCAAAATTTGGGCTGAAAAGTCCCCCCCCCTCGGCTTATACACGAGTCACTACGGTAGACTGCGTGGTGGGGGCTGAGGAGGCGGGGGGAGGCTGCTGTATGAGCGGCCCCGTCACGTGGGGCCGCTCATTATATATGCACTGCTTCCCCCTGTCAATCAGCGGCAGGGGGAAGCAGTGCATATGGCCCCCCAAAAGCTGGCCCTGTCCCCCCTTGTAAGGGCCCTCCCCCGCTGCTTATACATTACCATCCCGGTGTTCTGATCGGCGCCGCTCCTCGGTGCTTCTTCTTCATCCTCCCGTCCTCGCTGGCTGCATCCGGGATCTCCGGCCGTCGCATATGACGTCATCGCGCGACGGCCGGAGATCCCGGATGCAGCCAGCGAGGACGGGAGGATGAAGAAGAAGCACCGAGGAGCGGCGCCGATCAGAACACCGGGATGGTAATGTATAAGCAGCGGGGGGGCCCTTACAAGGGGGGACAGTGCCAGCTTTTGGGGGCTGTTGGTACCCCCTGGGGGCTGCTGGGTACCCCCTGGGGGCTGCTGGGTACCCCCAGGGGGCTGCTGGGTACCCCCTGGGGGCTGCTGGGTACCCCCTGGGGGCTGCTGGGTACCCCCAGGGGGCTGTGGGTACCCCCTGGGGGCTGCTGGGTACCCCCTGGGGGCTGTTGGTACCCCCAGGGGGATGTTGGTACCCCCAGGGGGATGTTGGTACCCCCAGGGGGCTGCTGGGTACACCCTGAGGGCTGCTGGGTACCCCCAGGGGGCCGCTGTATAACCCCTGGGGGGTGCTGTATAACCCCTGGGGGCTGCTGTATAACCCCTGGGGGCTGCTGTATATACTGCTGAGGCCTGTATACCACTGGGGCTGCTGTATATACCACTGGGGCTGCTGTATATACCACTGGGGCTGCTGTATATACACCACTGGGGCTGCTGTATATACTGGTGGGGTCGGTATATACCACTGGGGAGGCTGCTGTATACCACTGGGGTTGCTGTATATACTACTGGGGCCTGTATATGCCACTGGGGAGGCTGCTGTATACTACCATTGGGGGGCCTGTATATCACACTGCTGGGGGCTGTACACCTGTGCTGGGGTCCACCCTCGGCTTATACACGAGTCAATAGGTTTTCCCAGGTTTTGGGGGCAAAAGTAGGGGGTCGGCTTATACACGGGTCGGCTTATACACGAGTATATACGGTACTTTTTCATTTTTACAGATCAATTTGTGAAGCACCTGGGAGTTCAAAGAGTTCATTATGCATCTAGATAAGTTCCTTGGGGGGGTCTCGTTTCCAAAATCGGGTCTCTTGTGGGGAGCTCCAATGTTTAGGCACACAGGGGCTCTCCATACGCGACATGTTGTCCGCTAACGATTGCAGCTAATTTTCCATTCAAAAAGTCAAATGGCGCTCCTTTTTTTCCTGAGCCCTGCCGTGCACCCAAACAGTGGATTTCCACCACATGTGTGGTATTGGCGTATCCAGCAGAAATTGTACAACAAATTTTAGGATCCTTTTTGTGCTTTTACCTTTGTGAAAATGCAATCTTTGAGGCTAAAATAACATTTTTATTGGAAAAATTAAAATGTCCATTTTTTCCTTCCACGCTGCTTTAAGTTCCTGTGAAGCACCTGAAGGGTTAATAATATTCTTGAATGTAGTTTTGAGTAGCTTGAGGGGTGCAGTTTTTGGAATGGTGTCACTTTTCGGTGTTTTCTGTCATTATGCCCCACAAAGTAACTTCAAATGTGATGTGGTCACTAAAAAAATGTAAATTTTGCTGGAAAAATGAGAAATTGCTGATGAACTTTGAACCCTTCAAAACTTCCTAACAAAAAAATTTTTGGGCCAAAATTGTGGTGATGTAAAGTAACATGTGGGAAATGTTATTTATTAACTACATTGTGTCACATAACTCTCTGGTTAACATAATAAAAATTAAAATTTTGAATTTGCAGAATTTTCAATTGACAATTTTTTCACAAAGAAACACAACTTATCGACCTAAATTTACCATTAATATAAAGCCCAATATGTCATGAAAAAAACAATCTCAGAATCGCTAGGATCTGGTGAAGCGATCCAGAGATATTACCTCATTAAAGGGGCACTGGTCAGAATTGCAAAAAATGGCAAGGTCAGTAAGGTCAAACAGGCTGGGTGGTGAAGGAGTTAAGTTGCCTTGTTGGTGCTGGACTTAGTGGGTCGGACATGTGTTACTATATATGTATACAACCCCAGCATATCGTACAGCCAGCAGCACCAACTACCAGAATCGCACAATCTACTTGTCCATATCACTTTTCAGTCACCGACAAAATGGCTCCCCACTGTGATCCTAAACTTCATTCTCTGTTACCCTTTTGCAAACACTTAAAAGGGAAGGAGACATCAGACACACTGGGCAGATTGGCCACATTTACAGCAGTCGTAATGTGAGCTAGCTGTACACTAGGTTTTCATCTCATATTTCGGCAGCTGCTCCACCTAGTGTTTAAAAATGGAAAATGTCAAATCCTTTTACAATTATTTTTCATATTTTACTCCATTAAAATAAATATTTAAAAAAAAATATTTTAAATTGTTGAATAAATATGTTGATGGCACCATCCATTTAAGAGGAGAAGAAGTTAATAATGGTATCCTGAAAATCAAAGACCAGGCCATGCAGATCATTAGCATTCACAGTTTACCTGTACAGGCTGTTATTATCCTCAAAGTCTTCTTTACCCCATCTTCCCTTCACATCCTCAATGACGTGGTTCTTCAGGAATTTCTTCAATAGCTGGATCGTCTGACCACGAGTGACTTCTGGACCAAAATTTTGGTTGCACTGGAGTAGTTCATGTAACCAATCCACAGCTTCTGTCGCAGTGTAACACCGATCATAGGTTTTAAAGTGCACGCGATGCTTCTTCTGGGTCATTCCCGCGCGGAAGAGTTCAATCGTTTCATTCCACTGAAAGAACAAAAGAAGTAAAAAAGCTGATGAGCAACAAAACCAGGGTAAGGCCCCTTTCACATCTGTATTTCTGTCCGGATCCGGCAGAAATACTGCATTTGCCGCCTAACAGCCGACTTGCGGTACACTTTGTGGCAAGCCCCCATTCATTCTCTATGGGGCTTGCAGCAAGTGCGGCATTTGCAGCTTTGCCGCGATCTGACATACCAGGCAGTTACAGCCGTGAAAAAAAAACGCAGTCAGCTGCCGTTATTTTGTGCAGGCACAAGTGCCGGATCGCGGCAAATCCACAAATGCCGCAAGCCCCATATAGAATGAATGAGAGCGACGCAAATCCAAGTTAGCCGCAATCCAGAAAGGACGTTTCTGAAGGGCCCCTACCATCTATCCCTAAATCTTAGGCACCCAAAGACTCTGGTGTGGTCCCTAACCACAATCCTGCATCCTTTTGGACAATAAAGCATCGAGGCACACATATTTGTCCTCATTTTGTGCCGCACAACAACAGGGGCCTTTAATCACTGTCCGACAGAACCTGTCCCGCCGTCGCCATCGCGCTCCTCCGTCTTCATCCGGCTTCCTTCGGTCGGCGCAGGCAATGACGTCATTGTCTGCGAGACCGAGGAGGAAACCGGAAGAAGACGGAGGAGCGCGATGGCGGCGGCGGGACAGTGATAAGTATACTAATCCCTTCCTTTACAGGATTGTGCACAAAGCGGGGGGCCTGTATACTGATGGGGGGGCTGTATACTACCTCTGGGGCTGCTGTATACTACCACTGGGGCTGTATATACCACTGGGGCTGCGTGTATACTACCACTGGGGCTGTATATACCTCTGGGGCTGCTGTATACTGATGGGGGGGCTGTATACTACCACTGGGGCTGTATATACCACTGGGGCTGCTGTATATACCTCTGGGGCTGCTGTATACTACCACTGGGGCTGTATATACCACTGGGGCTGCGTGTATACTACCACTGGGACTGTATATACCTCTGGGGCTGCTGTATACTGATGGGGGGCTGTATACTACCTCTGGGGCTGCTGTATACTACCACTGGGGCTGTATATACCACTGGGGCTGTGGTATACTACCACTGGGGCTGCTGTATACTACCACTGGGGCTGCTGTATACTACCACTGGGGCTGCTGTATATCTACCACTGGGGCTGCTGTATATACCTCTAGGGCTGCTGTATACTAACTACTGGGGCTGCTGTATATACCACTGGGACTGCTGCTGTATATACCACTGATGCTGCTGCTGTATACTACCACTGGGGCTGCTGTATGTACCTCTGGGGCTGCTGTATATACCTCTGGGGCTGCTGTATATACCTCTGGGGATGCTGTATACTACCACTGGGGCTGTATATACCACTGGGGCTGCGTGTATACTACCACTGGGGCTGTATATACCTCTGCGGCTGCTGTATACTGATGGGGGGCTGTATACTACCTCTGGGGCTGCTGTATACTACCACTGGGGCTGTATATACCACTGGGGCTGCGGTATACTACCACTGGGGCTGCTGTATACTACCACTGGGGCTGCTGTATACTACCACTGGGGCTGCTGTATACTACCACTGGGGCTGCTGTATATACCTCTTGGGCTGCTGTATACTAACTACTGGGGCTGCTGCTGTATATACCACTGGGACTGCTGCTGTATATACCACTGGGGCTGCTGCTGTATACTACCACTGGGGCTGCTGCTGTATACTACCACTGGGGCTGCTGTATATACCTCTGGGGCTGCTGTATACTAACTACTGGGGCTGCTGCTGTATATACCACTGGGGCTGCTGTTGTATATACCACTGGGGCTATTGGTGTATACACCTCTGGGGCTGCTGTATACCACACTGGTGGGGGCTGTATACCTGTGCTGGGGTCCACCCTCGGCTTATACACGCGTCAATAGGTTTTCCCAGGTTTTGGGGGCAAAAGTAAGGGGGTCGGCTTATACACGAGTATATACGGTAGTTATCTTTCGAATTATAAAATCAATCTGTCAAAAATGGAGGCCCTTAATATTAACGTTCCTAAAACCTGTATCGATAGATTTAAAAAGGACTACCTATTAAAGTGGACAAACGGGTACATTACATACCTTTGTATTAAAATTGGGCTCTCAACTAAAGACCTTCTTACCCTCAATATACAACCGGCATTGGAAAAGGCTATGGAAACGGTAAAATCCTGGATGGCCCCCTTTTTATCTTGGATTAGGAGAAAAAATTTTTACCAAAAAGTAGAATCTTGCCTAAATTCCTTTACCTATTCCAAATGCTCCCAATACATATCCCAGACCGAATCCTCTCTAATATCCATCCTTTTTTCACATTATATATGGAACAACAGACGACCCAGGATCAATTTTTCGACTTTAACATTACCACGCTCTCTCGGAGATATGGGTGCCCCGGATATATACAAATATTACAAGGCAGCTATGCTTACCAGAGTGCTGGAATGGATTAGAGGATCTCCAAATAAACTATGGTTATCGATAGAAGATCATTTAACACAAATACCACTGAGATCCAAAGCACTATTGTTACACTTTCAAGATAAAACTTACACCCCTCTGAATACCTTGACGCGAGCGGCCCTCAACACCTGGAAAGAGGAACATCACAGACTACTACCCCCCTTATCTCCCATCCTTACTCGCCAAGATATTATTGGACCCCTTCCATTAAAACCACAGACAGACTGCAGCTCTGACCCTAGTTTCTCTCGTTCACCCCCCATTCCTATTGATTAAGTTTTCCTTGATGGTGCATTACTTTCTTTCACAGAAATACAGCAATCTGAACCTTGGCGTACGATCTCCTTTCTACAATGTAATAGATTAAAAGAATATATTCATAAACACTTGAAACACTCCAATCTACTTCGGCCTCTTACTCCCTATGAACAACTCTGTGTGCAACTGCAAACACCTCATAAAATACTATCGACACTCTATAAACACCTAGTAGGCGAGAATGCCCATATCAAAAGAGCCTCCTTAGGCCTATGGGAATGTGATTTAAACATCCAATATACAGTCAAACAGATTTCTCTGATATACTGCAGGTCATATGGTTCCTCACCCTGTGTTAAGATTCAGGAGAACTCCTATAAGATGGTATCTCGCTTGTATCGTGTTCCAAAATCACAACACAAATGGCACCCCTCCACACCGGGACAATGTTGGAGATGCACCACAGAAACTGGGTCATACTTGCATATCTGGTGGCTCTGCTCTAACATACAACCATACTGGAAGATGGTCTTTGAGATAATCTCCGAAGTCTTAAAATAAGAAGTTACTTTAACACCACAAACTGCACTCCTTACCCTTCCAATATGGCCTAGGGAAGCTTCATCCTCTCGGGTGGCTAATAACATACAAGCCGCAAGTAGACTTCTTATTCTTGCCCAGTGGAACTCCAGCCTAGCCCCTTCAAAAAACCAAGTCATTAAAGAAGTAAACTCTCTCTATCGTACGGCTGAAATTGCAGCTCTCTCTTATTGCTCTTACCCTCTCTTTGAGAAAACATGGACACCCTGGATATTCTACAGGTCAACCCCTGAATTTGCGGAGATTCTTACGGCCTTGTGAGATCTCGTTGTTCACGTGTGTCAGAAATTGCTACACTGGTCCTCCCATGGAACCAATCTACTCTTTCCTTACCTCTCAAACATCCTCCCCCTCCCTGACTTTTCCGGTGTCTATCCTCTCCATCTATCACGCAATGCTTTATATCTGATTCTTATCTTCTAAATATTTTCACTCAGATAATTTGAGATACCCGATATGAATATTAATATGGACTTTATGCTTTTTCTGTATCACAGTTTACATCTGATTATTGTTTTCAGAGAGTCATTCTCGTTATTCTGTTTATCTATAAGAAAAGTCTGCTAAATGTTTTTTTCACTTAATAAGAACATTAAAAAAAAGTGTGCCGCAAATTGACTGTTAAGCGGCAGATGCGGTAAATCTGTCAGATCTGACAGCCTAAGAATGTTCTCCCCTTGTTTGCTGGTTTTTAGGTTTACTCCCACACTCCAAAGACATCTTGATAGGAACGCATAGATTGTGAGCCCCAATGGGAACAGTGATGATGATGTCAAAGTGTTGATGAATTAATGGCGCTTTATAAGTGACTAAAATAAATGATGCAAGTTTTTTAGGTTAAAAACTACAAAAAATAAATAAATAAAGAAAAAGTCTATAAACAATGTTGTTTATTTTTTGTTTGTCTTTTGTGTATATGGGGAATGTTGTCTATAGCTTCCATGTTGCTTTTTAACCCCTTTACCCCAAGGCAATTTTCCATTTTTCATTTTTTCCTTCCCTTCTTCTAAGGGCCATAACTTTTTTTATTTTTCCATCAATATATAGACATATGACCGCTTGTACGAGTTGTACTTTCAGAGGAAATCATTTATTTTACCATATAGTGTACAGGAAAATGGAGAAAAAATTCCAAATGCGGTGAAGTTGGAAATCAAGTTTAATTACACGTTTGTTTTTTGGGTTTCCTATTTAGCACGTTCACTATATGGTAAAAACTGATGTTTTGGTATGACGCCTCGGGTCAGTACGAGTTCGTAGATACCAAACATGTATACTTATACTGTTATCGAAGTGGTAAAAAAAAATTCAGAAGTTTGGAGGAAAAAAAAATAGTTTGGCACTTTTTGCGCCATCTTCTGCAGCCTGTAGCGTTCTCATTTTTCAGGATCTGGGGCTGTGTTACAGCTTATTTTTTTGCAGCTTGAGCTGACGTTTCTAATGAAACCATTTTTATTCAGCTGTGGTGTTTTGATCACCCATTATCATTTTATTGCAATGTTGCGGGGGCCAAAAAAAAAATCTAATTTTGATGTATGGACTTGTTTTCCGCCATTGGACAGTTTACCAATCTGATTAATTGATTTTATATTTTGATAGATCAAGCTTTTCTGAACTCAGTAATGGCAAATGTGTATTTTTTTACTACTTTTATTTTGAATGGGGCAAAAGGGGGGTGATGTGAACTTTGCGTTTTTTTTTTCATATTTTTACAAACTTTATTTTTTCTTTATTTTACACTGCCTCATAGGGCGCCACAGTGCTGTACAGTTCGATCGCTTGAGCTGCAGCACATTGGAACATAGCACAAATTATCACTTTCTGCAGATGGCAGCGCTTGCCAACCATTGACAGGAGGTGAACCCTGATAGCGTCCAGGGTCACCATAGGACCCCAGGCTATCAGGTGACACATGGAGATCCCATGATCTTACCACGAGATCTCTGATCTCGTTAGAGAACCACGCGATCCCTGCCACAGCGCTTTGAATCCCGCTGTCAGGGAATGACAGCGGGGATTCAAATGGTTAATACCGCTGATCAGATCACTGATCCGATTGGTGGTGGTAGCCCCACATCTCAGCTGATGAGATCAGTTGAGATGTCAAGAAAAAGATATGAGCTCCAGTGGTGAGCACCCGACAACTGACGTGCCCATTACGACATATGTCGGGAAAAGGTTAACATACATAAAAAAATACTTGTCCTTCCTTTCAAATGAAACCAGTATGAAGCTCTTTCAATGAATATTTGGTTTTTAACTGCACCCAAAAATACTACAAATATTGGGTGGTGATGGCTCATGCAGATTTTTCCACCATTTCTTTAAGATATCTGGACCATCATCAAATATAGAAATCTGAGAGAGAGTGTGTGTGTGTGTGTGTGTGTGTGTGTGTGTGTGTCCACTAAAGGAATCCGCACTGTTGCATCTACAATCACTAAATTTTGCACAGTCACCTCATTTGACTCAGGGAACGTCATAGACTATGTCATAAGGGAAATTTTAACACCACACTTTACAGTCATTCGTCAAAAAAAGGCCAATATACGGATTGTATAAGTGAGGTAATAGATACTGGCTGTTTTAACAGTTATAATAAGATTTTTATATATATAATTAGTATTTATTATTTTAAGTTGCTACAAGAGTAAATACCACCTTGGATAATTATCCAAGATGGTATTTACTCTCGTAGCAGCTGTTTTAACAGTTAGCTTGGATATTGATTAGGTGGCCTATAGCAACCAATCACAGCTCAGCTTCTATTTTGCTACATGTCATTAATAGGAGCTCTGATTGGCTGCTATAGGTAATTAATAACAGTTTCCGTATAAGGCCCCTTTCACATCAGAGTTTTTACTGATTTGCGGCAGATTTACCACATCTGCTGCCTAACGGCTGCACTTGCGGCAAGCCCCATTCATTCTCTATGGGATTTGTCAGGTGCAGCGTATGCGTTTTTTGCTGCGATCCAGCAGTTGCGGCAGGTAAAAAAAGTGCAGCTAGCAACTGCCGGATCGCGGCAAAAAATGCATTTGCAACACCTGCCGCAAGTCCCTTAGGGAATGAATGGTGTGCCACAAATGCAGCCAATACACAAGGCAGATGCGGTAAATCTGCCGGATCTGCCACATTCAGCGAAAAACGCTGATGTGAAAGGGGCCTTAGGCTGCGTTCACACATTGCGTATTTTGCTGCGCTTTTTTACGCGCGCTTTTCAAAATACGCAATGTGTTTTGTGTCTGCCAGCAAAGTAAATGGGAAATTCACTTTGCTGTGCAGACAGTGCGTAAAAATACGCAGTGTGTTTTCAGGGAGAAAGCGCAGCTGCGTAAAGAATTGAGATGTCAATTCTTTACGCAGCTGCTCCTGCGTTTTCTCCCTGTGATGTCACAGAGGGGAGGAAGAATCCTGCTTCCTCCTCCCCTCTGTGACCGCCCATTAGATTTCACAGTGTATTAATATACACTGCGAAATCTAAATTAAAGAAAGGCAAGTGTATGAAAAATAAAAAAGAATGAATACTTCACCTGTCCGACGCCTTTTCCCGGTGTTTGGTGTCCGGTTCCAAGTGAGATGTCTTCTGCCAGGACCTGTGGTGACGTCAGAGGGGCGTTCCCGGCGCTGATTGGCTGCTCGCAGTCATGTGATATGTATCACATATACAAATACACTGTGAAATCTAATGGATTCTTCCTCCCCTCTGTGACATCACTGCGCTTTCTGGAGTAAAGAAAGCGCAGTGTGTGAAAGCCCCTGCATATTTTATTGCGCTCTTTTGCGCGACCGAAAAACGCAGCAAAAAGCGCACAAAAAAGCGCAGCATAATACGCAAATGTGTGAACGCAGACTTACATAGCTTATGTGTGAGTTTATATGATTTCGGTAGTGACGTTGTTGTAGAGGTTGATGTAAGTCACAAGTCCTTTGCTGTATACAATTTGTGTAGGGGTTTAGATACTGTCAGTTATATACAATTAGGGCTGTGGAGTCAGAGCCCATTTTGGTGTAGTCGGAGTTGGTGTCAGTAGAAAATGGAGCGAATCCAACTCCTAAAATATAATAATAAATTGGGTAGAATAGTTCAATGTAATATGTGCTAAATATCAATAATATGAATAATTATTATGCTCTATCTAAATATCTTGATTATTATATCATAATAATAATTAAAAGCCTGATGGTATCATACACTACAATAAATGTATCATTTTGAAAATGAGCCATGTATGAAGGAGTCAGAGTTGCAGTTGGAGGCAGGGAAATTGAGAAGTTGGAGTCGGTGGTTTGGCTTACCGACTCCACAGTCCTGCAGACAACAATGCCCCATAAGAAAAGGAATTTGACTGGATGACTGTGTGGAGCCCACTGGGACGGGGTACTCTGTGCCGGACCGGGGTACTGCTGGGGATATCACGGCGGTCCTGGTCCGGACTGTATCCCGGGTTCTCACAAGTAAAAGGGGTATTTACAGGGATAGTTTGTCGTGACGCCACCCACAGGTTTTGGTCAGTGACGGGACCACCACTGCAGCGCAGCTCTGCCAGGAGGATGGAGGGGTGGATGGGCTGCAGCTGGATGGATGGAGAGTCCGCCGCAGGTCAGGCTGCTCCTGGCAGGGTAAAAGGTATGAAAAGCACAGTTCAGAATACCTGGAATCAGACATGGACACTGAAGCAGGGTCACCGGGTTTACTCTCAAGTTCTTCCAAGTCACACAGTTCACGGTACAGTTCTTAACAGCTTTACTCAGTTAACTCCGAAAACACTTAGAGCGACAGCCTGGCTGCAGAGGGTTGAGACCCCTCACTCCTTCTAGTAACCGTTCAGGCTTGTTCTTACTTTCTCTGCCCTCTCTGTAAATTGTATGGCGGCAGCTCGGTCCCTTGTATGTAGCTTCCTCCTGTGTTTACGTGGGCGGTAAGCCGGGTCCTCATGGTTGCTGCTTTGCCTTCAACCCAGGTGGTAGGAATTCCAACCTGGCTTGTCTGGGAAGCCAGTGTGAAACTTCAGTCCCCCTCAGAGCCGACACTCTGGTATGTGCCTAACCTGCAGTAACCCTGTTCCCCAAGGTGTTACCAGGCTCCTTCTAACCCGTGTGGATTCCAGTTACTTCAAGGGGAATCTACCCTGCAACATTCCCCCGGAGTTAAACCGGTGTGTCCCCACGCCGTCCGGCAAGGATCCCCCTGAAAAAGGCATTTTTATTTTAAACAACATTAACATTAAGCGTTATTTTTCATCCACTTAAGGAGGCACGGGTTCTTTAATGTTACATTAGGTTAACTATATACATTGGTCCACGGGTGTTTCTGCTTAGGAGGCCTGGATTCGCTACACCTCCCCCAGGCACTTGCTTTGCCTAACTTAATGTGCATGGGGGTCAATCCAGTTCCTCCACCCTTCTGGACACGGTCTACCGGGTTAAGTGCAAATTTCACATGCTATAACATTTATATACTCACGATTCTTCTAAAAGATATATTACTTTCTAGCTAAAGTATAAAAGTCTTTCAAACAGTGCGTTACTTTTCTATCAAAAAGTATAAAACTCCAAAAATAAAAAAGCTTCTCAAAAAGGCACAAGTGCTTCAAATGCAGTTCAAAAGCACCTTACAATTCCAGCTCAAATTCTATGCACAGTCTTAAAGTGCAACCTGGTCTTAAAACCAATGGGGAGCATACCAGGTGCTCAACTATATACAATGAGAGTTCTTATTACTTCATCGTCCGTGATATCAATGTCTATCAAACATATAAGACAAACAGGGGAAAAGACTATTCATTCACTCAGGTATGGGATGGGGTCAATAAGGATCACATCACATTCACACTTACAGTTGCTGATGAATCCGGGTTCTGTCCTGACGTGAATCCAGGTTCCTTAACTCCTTCTGCCACGGTAGGACGTCTGTTGGCACCCTCCGGGCTGTGATGTGCTGACGGGCGCAAGCTATGGAGAATTCCATCTTCATCTTTTCTTCTTTCTTCATCCTCTGGATCATTCGGGACGCCTTCCAGGGCACAAGCTGTTTCCAGAAAGCATACAGCTCCTCAGGTGCAGTTTGTAAATTCACTGAAAATCCAGGCTCTCTCATGGTGCAGGCAAGCAAGCAATCATAGTCCTGTGGTTTTCCCTCCTCACGCTGGGAACACAATAATAACAGCAGCTCCTGAGCCCAGACCGAGTTCTGTTCTGGAAGGGTTAATCTCTCCTCCTTGCAGGCACTGTTTATCTTCACTGCACACAGCCCTTTGTACAAATCGTCCATGACTGCTGCACACGGTGCCTTTTCTGATGTATTAGCAGAAGCTCCCTCGGGCAGCAGGCTTTGCATGGGGCCGGGACAATCTTCTGCAGGTCCCCTTCCACACCAGCCTGTCTCCATCCTGGGCAACCTTATGTGCTCCTCCATTACAGGGTCTTTCTTTGCACCCTCTTGGCTCTGCCTGCCAGCCTCTGCACTCACTTTGCTCTGTGGCTGCAGCTCCTGCCCCAGCAGCAGGCTCCACGCTGGCAGCTTCTCTCCAGGGCTCTGCTCAGCCATGGCTGGGTTCTTGCCAGCTCCCTCCGTCCGGTGTCCAGCAATGGCGACTCTTCTCTATCCGGTTTCCTGTCCCGCCTTTCCTGGGCGTCGACTTACTCTTCAGCTCCCGCCAACTTCTCATTGGTTGGTGTACTTGGGGACGGAGGCTCCTCTTTAGGATTGAGAGCTGGCTCCCCTGGAGTTAAGGGGAGCCAGGGCGGGCCCTTCTTTTCCCGCTCTGGACCAGGCCGGCCCACGATGGGGGGTCTGGACACGCCTCCCTTGCACATGGCTTCAGGCTTCCATGGCCGCCATTAAGCCCCAATTTGGTGGGAAAAGACCAAAACACGATTTTTAGGCACACGGGGTCCGGTTCTTTTGGACCGGGTCCATCCTGTTCGTGATGCCAAGTTGTGGAGCCCACTGGGACGGGGTACTCAGTGCCAGACCGGGGTACTGCTGGGGATATCACGGCTGTCCTGGTCCGGACCGTGTCCTGGGTTCTCTCAAATAAAAGGGGTATTTACAGAGATAGTTTGTCGTGACGCCACCCACAGGTTGTGGTCTCTGATGGGACCACCGCTGCAGCGCAGCTCTGCCAGGAGCATGGAGGGATGGATGGGCTGCAGCTGGATGGAGAGTCCGCCGCAGGTCGGGCTGCTCCTAACAGGGTAAAAGGTATGAAAAGCACAGTTCAGAATACCTGGAATCAGACACGGACACTGAAGCAGGGTTCATTCACCAGGTTTACTCTCGAGTTCTTCCAAGTCGCACAGTTCACGGTACAGTTCTTAACAGCTTTACTCAGTTAACTCCGGTAACACTTAACACTCTGCAGCCAGGCTGTCTCTCTGAGATTCCTCACTCCTTCTATTAACCTTTCAGGCTTGTTCTCACTTTCTCTGCCTTCTTTGTGGATTGTATGGCGGCAGCTCGGCCCCTTGTATGTAGCTTCCCCCTGTGTGTACGTGGGCGGTAAGCCGGGTCCTCGTGGTTGCTGCTGTGCCTCCAACCCTGGTGGTAGGAACTCCAACCTGGAATTAAAGCTCCCCGTCGGTTTGTCTGGGAAGCCGGTGTGAAACTTCAGTCCCCCTCAGAGCCGAGACTCTGGTATGTGCCTAAGCCTGCAGTAACCCTGTTCCCCAAGGTGTTACCAGGCTCCTTCTAACCCGTTTGGATTCCAGTTACTTCAAGGGGAGTCTACCCCGCCTGTAGTTGGTCGGTGTTGCCGTGTTCCTCGGACCCGGTAATACCGGTTCGGTCTCTGATCTCACACTCCCCTGGGATACCGGCTATGGACGAGCTTTCTCTCCATGGATCTGTGTCTCTGTGGATTCTGCGTCTCCAGGGAGCCCAACCCCACCGGGATGTGTCGCTGTCTGTCTCTGGTCTTGTCTTAACAGCTCGGCTCCCTCTGGCCTAATAACTCTTTCCTTCTCTTTTCCTCTATTTGTACTGGTCTACCACCTGACCTTCCTCCTTTCCCACCCACTTTCCTCTTAACCCCTACCACCCCTTGCCTGCCTAGAGTCCCGGGCTCCGGCTTGGGTGCTGTGCTCTTGTGGGTGTATGTGCTGTGAGGGTGTTTGTTGCACAAACTGTCTACCTTCTGCCTGGCTGCAGTTCCCTATGTGGCCACCCTAGTCACAGGGGCGCCACAACTGTCCTCAGAAGGCAAGAGAAAAGCTATATATTACGGCTCAATCACCAATCTGAAGAAAGGAAAGCAAGGCTCACATACAAGAGAACAAGAGCCGCTTCCTCAAGGGCCACTGAAACATCTCAGCAGAGAGAAGCAAGACTTGCCAGTAAGGCTGTGTGCTCATGGTCAGTATACACAGCATTTTGGATGCAGCGTCTTGCCGCTGTATCCAAAATGCTGCGTAGTACAGTATAAGCATAGTGGATGGGATTTCAAGAAATCCCATCCTCACTATGCTTAACCTACCCGCAGCATGTTTGGAGCTGCGGTGCGGGTTGCCGCCATTCCGCTCGTCGGAAGTGGCTCCCATCGGGTGACTGCAGGGAGAAGCCGCCCCGCACCCGTTGCACACGGTGAGTACAAGGTGGCTGCGGTCTCCCTGCGGCCACCCGCGGCTTCACTCAGGTCCGGAGGAGCTGCGTCCAACACGCAGCTCCTCCGGACCTTGAGCACATACCTAAGAGTATCGGAATTACTTCCACTCGGACACAGGAAAAGGTTGGAAGTTTGAAACACATTGCAATTTTCTACCATGTAAACACCAACTATCAGGATCATTCAATAGTTAAAATAGGAAAAATACCGTATATACTCGTGTATAAGCCGACCCGTGTATAAGCCGACCCCCCTACTTTTGCCCCCAAAACCTGGGAAACCTATTGACTCGTGTATAAGCTGAGGGTGGACCCCAGCACAGGTATACAGCCCCCAGCAGTGTGGTATACAGGCCCCCCAGTGGTAGTATACAGCAGCCTCCCCAGTGGTATGCAGGCCCCAGCAGTATATACAGCAGCCCCAGTGGTATACAGCAGCCTCCCCAGTGGTATATACAGACCCCAGCACTATTACAGCAGCCGCCCTAGAGGTATACACAGCAGCCCCAGGGGTATACACAGCAGCCCCAGGGGTATACACAGCAGCTCCAGGGGTATACACAGCAGCTCCAGGAGTATACACAGCAGCTCCAGGGGTAGTATACAGCAGCCCCAGAGGTATATACAGCCCCACAGGTATATTGCAGCCCCACAGGTATATTGCAGCCCCACAGGTATATTGCAGCCCCAGCAGTGCAGTATACATGGCCTTCCATCCCCCCGCATGCAGCGCTGCGCATATACATTACCAGGATATCAGCTGTCACCCTCCGGTGGCAGGATCGCGGCTCCTGGGCTCCGGCTTCCATCTTCATCTCTGTCTTCCTGCTTTGTGGCCGCCGGGCTCATCGCGATGACGTCATCACGACGCAGGCCGGTCATGTGACAAGCAGGAAGACAGAGTTGAAGATGGAGCCCGGAGCCCAGGAGCCGCGATCGCGCCACCGGAGGGTGACAGCTGATATCCTGGTAATGTATATGCGCAGCGCTGCATGCGGGGGGGGCCAGCAAGTGAGGTGGGGGCGCCAAAATATGAGGGGGGCTGTATGGCTCGCGTATAAGCCGAGGGGGGGACTTTTCAGCCCAATTTTTGGGCTGAAAAACTCGGCTTATACGCGAGTATATACGGTATATGTAGTCTGCAGGTACTGCAATGCCCTGAAGTGGAAAGATGAACAGCCAGGTTTATGATGTACTAGCTGTGAGCCCGATGCAAATGCATCGGGATTCTAGAACGTGCATTAATTTGATTATAGTAGATAGCTATTTTTTATTTTATTATTTATTTTGTTTTGTTTTTTTACTATTTTTATTATTATTAAATTTATTTATTATTTGTTATTTTAAGTGAATTTATTTGTATTAAAATTATTTTATTTTATTTAAAAACCGCATCTGCGGCGCGGTTGCAGTAATCCCCATAGAAAGTATAGGGGGACTTGCGGCAGTTGCGGCAAAACCGCACTTGCCGCACCTGCCGAAAGTCCCCCTATACTTTCTATGGGGATTACCGCAACCGCGCCGCAACTTGCACTTGCGGCGCGGTTGCGGTAATCCTTATGGGGATTACCGCTACCGCGCCGCAAGTGCTCGCACTCAGCCAGCGACTCGCAATGCGGCGCGGTTGCGGTAATCCTTATGGGGATTACCGCAACCGCGCCGCAAGTGCTCGCACTCAGCCAGCGACTCGCAATGTGGCGCGGTTGCGGTAATCCGCACTCAGCCAGCGACTCGCTGCCGCACCTGCCGCAAGTCCCCCTATACTTTGTATGGGGATTACCGCAAGCGCGCCGCGGCTCAGGCAGCGACTCGCAATGGCCTCGCGGCCATTGCTCGCGCTACCTGACCGGTAAATCGTTAACTTTGAGGCCGAGCCTCTGGTTCGATTTTCGGCCAGCGACTCGCAATGGCCGCTTCTCGGCCAATGCTTCGCCGTGGTGACGTCACAGTGTGACATATCCACGGTCTACTCGGGGTCCGACACGGAAGTGCCTACGGCAATTATATAGTAGATAAATGTTAAGATAAAACTGCTTCCTCTCTTCTCACCACCAGATCCCCTGAAGTCTCTGATGACCAGCTGCAACTTACAGCATTTTTGGACCGTATCAGGAAGTAAAACTCCTGCTTCTAAATGACATCATTTGGTGAGATAACAGAAATTTTTGCAACTGGGTTTATGTCCACGTTCCAAGTTTAAGGACACATTTACTAATCAATTGGCTCTTCTTCCATTACAAGGAAAACAACCTCAATTTCTTCAACTTTGTAGGAAATGTAGAAGCAGAGGCTCAGCGGAGATGCTCTTTAATTCCAAAAACTCGCCTTGATATTGTCACTAACTTGCAGCAGTTCCTTCACTTAAACAATATGTTCAACTTTTCAAGACAGCACTTGAATGCATGACAAGTGACGATTACGTAGTTGTGATCAGAGCTGACAAAACACAAGGTGAAAGGTGAACATCAGCGCCTTCAATGACCCCTCATTTGATGAGGTAGCTATCTTGATTGTGGGTAATGAGTTTCAAAGCTATCCCACGCAATTCAGAGTACTACAGCTAGTTGTAAATTAGCACCTGTACCTTGTGTCATCTCCACCTCATTGTAGATTGTAAGCTCTTATGAGCAAGGTGGTCATTATTTTTGCTTTAATCATTGTGTTATAGATAACTTACTTATGACAGTTTGCATAATGCCCTCTGAATTGTAAAGCGCTGCAGAATATGTTGGCGCTATATAAGATCATTATTATGATTATTTCCAATTATACCAGCAGTGAACCATCCATGCTCCACTTTGTATAATAAATACACATGTGGGTGCAGCTCTCGTCTGTTTCCTTTTTGGCATTGAGCAGTAATTAGCTCTGCACATTTGGCACCATTCTATAAAGCTATTTTATATGTGTGCAATCTCTGCCAAAATCAACTTTGAAGGCTTGGTCCCATACACAAAACATATCATGTAATCTACCTTGTAATTGATAAATGTATTATTGTTGGAGGTACGAGCACCGGGACGCCCACTGATTCCAAGGACGGGAAACCCCAAGTTCTCTGTGTGACTGCAGCATTAGTGAACACGAACGACCATCACCTCAATCATAACACAGTCAATCAAGCCGTGGTCGCACATGCTCAGTAACACTGGAGGGCCCTCAATCATATAAATCTAAAGAAGCTTTTAGGACACCCCATTCTAAACCAATTTGGTATTGATATAGAGTTGGTCCCCCGTGCCCCTGACACTTTCCTGACCGGGAATTTTTCCATTTAATATACAATAGATTTATTTTAGCACTTCGCTTAACCCCCGGAGGACTTTCCATTTTTCCCTCCCTTTCCAGGAGCCATAACTTTTTTAATTTTCCTTCAATATAGATATATGAGGGCTTGTTTTTTTGTGGGACGAGATGTAAGCTCAGATGAAATCCTTTATTTTACCATACAGTGTACAGGAAAATGGGAAAAATTGCAAGTGCCGTGAAATTACAAAAAAAAAGTGCAATAAGGCTGGCTTCACATTAGCGTTCCCCTCCGCAGCGTTCTGCGGAGGGGAATCGCCATGTGTGCGCAGCGGCCGCCAGCTCCTATCTTTATAATGGGAGCGCACGGCGCTGCGCTTGACTGCGCATGACCGTGCGCACCCATTCACACCATATGTGATCTGTGCGCAGGCGGATGCCTGCGCACAGATCACACACTCTCGTCCGCACCAGGAATGCAACATGTCGCGTCCCTGGTGCGGACAAGACTGTGTGATTTGTGCGCAGGCATCCGCCTGCGCACAGATCACATGTGGAAGTGAATGGGTGCACACGGTCATGCGCAGTCAAGCGCAGCACCGTGCGCTCCCATTATAAAGATAGGAGCTGGCGGCCGCTGCGCACACATGGCGATTCCCTGCGCACACATGGCGATTCCCTCTGCAGAACGCTGCGGAGGGGAACGCTAATGTGAAGCCAGCCTTACATGTTTTTTTTTGGGGGGGGGTGTTTATTCACCATGTTCACTATTTGGTAAAACTGATGTGTTGTTATGATGCCTCAGGTCAGCACAAGTTTGTAGATACCAAACATGTATACTTTTACTGTTATCTTAGTGGTGAAAGAAATTCTGAAGTTTTTCAAGAAAATTCATTGCACTTTGTCGCCATTTTCCATGACCCGTAACATTCTCATTTTTCGGGATCTGGGGCTGTATGACGGCTTATTTTTTGCGGCTTGAGCTGACGTTTCTAGTGACACCATTTTTTGGTGGATGTGTTGTTTTGATTGCCCATTATTACATTTTAGTGCAATGTTTGTTGCGACCAAAAAAATGTAATTTTTGGTGTGTGGACTTTCTTTTTCCATTGCAGTTTACAGATCTGATTAATTGATTTTATATTTTGATAGATCGGGCATTTCTGAACACGACGATACCAAAAGTGTGTTTTTTGCTTCCTATTTTAATAGTTGTATAGTTGTATTTTAAATGGGGCAAAAGTAGGGTGATTTTAACTTGTGTTTTTTTTTCATATTTTTAAAAACTTTTTTTATTTTTTTTTTATTTTACACTGGCCACTAAAGGGCCTCAGTGCTGCACAATCTGATTGCTTGTCCTGTGTACTGATGAGCTGCTGCACTTCAGTACATAGCACAAATGATTACTGTCTGTGGATGTTGGCCCTCGCCAGCCATCCATAGGAAGTGATCCCAGGGAGCTTCCAGGGTCATTACAGAACCCCGGTCTCTGAAGGGGACAAATCAAGATCTCATGATGTCTCCAATCACGGCGGGGAACAGAGCGATCCCCGCGACAATCCAAAGGGTTAACAATGACAATCAGATGGCGGATCCGATCGGCGCTGTTAGATGTCACATATCCTAGCTGATGACATCAGCTG
This sequence comes from Allobates femoralis, assembly GCA_033576535.1. Taxonomy (NCBI): domain Eukaryota; kingdom Metazoa; phylum Chordata; class Amphibia; order Anura; family Aromobatidae; genus Allobates; species Allobates femoralis. Next base: position 795,774,145 of record JARQOC010000003.1, on the reverse strand, counting down.
AGATGTGTGAGGGATGATGTGAGCTCAGCTCTGGAGCTCACATCAGATGGAGGGAGTACGTCATTTGTCGGAAAAAGGTTAAACGTTTTTCTATTTCCATTGATATACTTATGTGATTGTTTATTTTATGTGGGATGAGTTGTACTTTTCAATATCACATCATCCATGTCATGTAATGTATAGCAAAGAGGGCTGAGCAGATGTTTCCTCATATCATTTTGATTGCATTTTATTGCAATGTTGCGGCGACCAAAAAATTGTAATACTGGCTTTTTTTCTCATTATGCTGTTTACCTATCAGATTTATTTATTTTAGATTTTCATAAATTAGACATTTTAGAACACAGCAATACCAAATGAGTATTTTTTTATTGTTTTATTTTTAAAAAGGGGGTGAGTTTAACTTGTGTTTTTTAATGTATTTATACTTTCTTTATTTTTGTAATTTTTACTATATTTAATAGTTCTCCTAGGATACTTTAAGCTACGATCATCTAATAGTCTGTGCTATACAGAGCAGAGCATTAGTACTGTTCTGTATAGAAATAATCACACTTTTCTATGATCATGATGACATTATCTTCAACAGATGCCTGGCTGTTATGACAACCCATCGGCACCCCGCGGTCACGAGCCAGAGCACCAATGACTGGCAGGGTAAAGAGATGGCCAGGGATAACGAGTACTTAGAAGAGGGAGTGGCACCAGGACATGGGGTAGGTGCCATATTAGATTTTGAGCTATGGCACACACTTCCACACTGCTTTCCGTACGGGCAAGGTAGAGAGCTGGTCCTTCTGTGAGCGAACATCGCAGGCCACAAAAAATGATGTGGCAGGCTGGATTTGGCTCGTGAGCTTTGAGTTTGACACCTCTGCAATAGAAACTAAGGGGTCAAGACAAGCCCCTGAAAAACACACTCATAGTATTATCCAAGGCTGTAGAGTCGGTAAGCCAAACCTCCAACCAATTCAGAATCCTCAATTTCCCTGATTTCGACTCGGACTCCAACTCAACCAAAGTGGACACTGACTGACTCCACGACTCAAAATGCCACAGCCCTGGCTGTGATAGAGTCTGACTCCAACTTCTCAATTTTATTAAATCCGACTGACTCCACCAAGATGGACACCAACTCCACAGCCCTGGTATTATTCCTTCTGCCCCAAACATTACAGGTGGCACAATGAAGTCAGTGACCATTCACCTCGTATTTGCTAAATCCAGTCATCTACCAGATCAGAAAAACAGGAAAAGAAGAGCTCACTGATGAACACAGCAGATCTCTGGGTGCAGAGGAAAGTAGCTAGTTTCCACGTAGATCAAGGATGAAAATTACAGCATCCAGCTTGAATATTATGAAAGAATGGTGTGCTAGATACTATAATTTTGATCCTTCATCTATCAGGTGCCAGATAAAAAAAAAACAAAAAACAATATAATCCTTTATTCCACAGAACATGTTTTTGCTGCTGTAGAGTCCCATGATGGTGGGATATACACCACTCCATCTGATGTTTGGCATTGTGCTCACTAATGAAAGACTTGCATGCAACTGTTCTGCTATGGATACCCAAGCCGTGAAGCTCCCAGCAGGGGTACAGTTTTTGTGCTGAAGATAATGACAATGGAGGGACAGAACACCAGCTTGCGTGGGTGTGGATATTCACATATCCGGCTGTGAATATAATGGAGAGGACTAATGCAGAAGCTGCCAACAGGGTGTGAAAATGCTTATAGTACGGAAACTAGAAAGTGTACAATAATGATTTTACATGTTTTTAAAAGGTCTGTCCAGGCCCTATTCAAGGGTAATATCAGTGTCATACTGAAAAATGACCTAACAGAGTCCCTTTAACTAAGAATCTCGTGGTCCATTTTTTAAATTTTTGCTTAGCTGCACTGGTTTAATATACCAGCTTTGGATGTGCGGTCCATGTCTTTTTCTAGTTACATTATAGGAAAATTCATAAACCAACTTGTTACACACCAATGACCTTCTATTACAAGACCCTTTGGATAGCAGTACGATCCATTGAATGAGCCACTGTCACACAAATATTAATAAAGACAGACAGCATGGAGTGGGAGCAGGATGTTATACATCAGGGGCAATTGGACTAATTGAAAATTCTAAAATTCAATGACAATTTAATTCAATAAAAAATAAGGTGGTATAAACCACTATGGTGATGCCAGTATGCTTAAGCTTGAATATTAATCCCGTGCTGGGTATAGTATACAGCTGTGTTCATCGCTGATTTTTGTGGCAGATACCACTGTACACAATACCCAGTGTGGCGCCTGACATGGTCAGGCATCACAGTGGGGTATTGCACCCGTAAAAGTGGTGTAATCTTCCCCAGCTGCAAGTGGATACTAGGCTGGTGGGTGGGACCCATTCCTGCACTCCCACATTAGAATAGGAGTGGGAGGTTACCCGGGAGGGAGATATAATCACCTCTAGGGGGAGTGGAAGTAGTCAGAGGAGTTGGAGAGGAGTCGAGGAGGAGTGTGGAGCGAGGCGGAAGGTTACCGCCGGACAGCTCTACACTGATCCGGAGGGAAGATGAGAGAGGATCCTGAGGGGATCCTGAGAGAGGGTGCCTGACAAAGGAGTCTGGGCCCTAGAGAGAAAGAGGGAACCCCAGCGTGGAACGACCATATTCCAGGGAATTCCCCAGTCCACTATGGGAACGCTGGACACGAGGAAACGGCCAGAGTCCACCTCTGAAGTCGTCAACCGGCTGCTGCGGTCTCTTCACCGACTGCGGCACCCTGCCAGACGGAGAATCTGCCTGCTTCCTCACGAGGGTGGGGAGCCTCAAGTCTACCTTCAAGGAGCCATTGGGTATAGACTCATCCTAGGCAGGGAAGAAAGGACACGGGTTCGTCAACTAAGGCATACCACGGGTACCACCATACCACCTGGCATCCACTTGCAGCCACCCGTAGAGCTACCTGTTTCTTTAACAACTTTTGCTGAACTGTGGACTTGTATGCTGATGACTGTTTACAGTAAAGTACCCGGGAGACAGTGAGTTTGCCTCCGTGTCTTTGTGCTGCAGAATTCAACCTGTTTGCCTTACAGGAACGCTGCCCCGGAGGATCAGCTCCACCTGTAAGGAGCTTTACCATCCTTGCCACGATACCATCGCCCCCCAGAGGACTATGGCGGCACTGGTGATCCCTCACCAGGTACTACAGGTGGCGTCACGTGACAACAATAACTCTTATCCCCTGTACATAACCCCTCTATTGAAGTGTCACCCAGGCCACGGGCTCAGGTGCTACCACCCGTAACATCCCCGCGAACCCCTCCGAGCCTGATACCCAAGTACCCCAGGGCCTGGGGCTCGACACCAGCACAAGATTAATATTCAAGCTTAAGCAACTGGCATCAACATAGCGGCTTATAATCCCTTATTTTTGAACCCATATACCTGACCAAGGTCATTTTCTTTTCACCTAGTTATCCTTTTGAATAAAAATCAATTTAATTCATTTTATAAAGGAGTGCCTCGTGTACTCTATTAATAATGTTGTCGACACCATGATTCTGGGGACTCTGGGGTCAATGTGATTGTTTTTGTATCACTTTTCAAAGCTTTTGAACAAGGCTGGAATTTTCTCTTCTCTGCTGCACAGAAACTTGTTTCTCTCCATTAGCATTGCTTAACCTGAGGCGGGCATATCCGATGCTGGGGCAGTACATGGACATCAAAGTGGTGAGCTGAAATGTTTCTCCGTTTATCTATATTCTAAAGATAGGTATCTTACTCTCAGAGAAGTCCAATATGACAGAGGACCTTGTTTACAATGTAAGCCTCCATACAGGACCTGAAAAATAACTGGACATGATTCATTTCCGCTGGCTGGTATAGCTTTCTCAAGGTCTGAGAGCTTTCTCAAGATCACACTAAAAAGAAAAGGAAACATGAAATCTCTGACCATGAAATTGTGCCATGAATACTAAAGATTTCTCCACAGCCTGCTTTCAGTAACATATTGTTCTCTCAACCATACCCAATGGTCAATTATTCATTAATGGCCTGACTGTGAAAGTGACCCCTGCATTAACCACACTACATAAAAATGAGCCCGATGACAGGCTAAACTTCCACTAGGCCATCTTCCAATGTGAAGGAAACATGAAGATTTCAGGCCTGCATGACCTTCAGGATTGTGACCTCATGCAGAGGTCCACCATAGGCCATGGCCAGTAGGTGGAGCAGATCAGAGGGTCTCTGACCTACAAGACCACCTCATATTCCCTGGGAATGAACAGTGGATCTGTCTGGTCAGAGAAGAGAAAGTCAGAATCTGTACTAAAAAGCTCATGTGTTTATTGTGAAAAATGGGACTGGACAATGCAAAGCAAAAAGCCTTCACGAAGAGATAAACTGACTGCAAGAAAAGATTTTCCTGTTTTCTGCTAATGTATATGGACCTCAGGATGAACAATTCCACCATTAGAATTATTGTGTATAACAGAGATGTGTAGACTTTGATAACTACATCATTTCTAGTAACATGCCAGGTTTGTGTAAATAAAAATATACCTAGAAGAATCATTTTGGATCTTTTACCACATTTAATGTCCCCCATAGACTGTACAAATCCATTAAGAAACAAAATAAATCATTTTGAAGGGGGAACAGAAAAATAACAACGTGGATTCATAAGTGTGAACACCCGTACATTGGGGATGTGTTGTGTTCAGAATTGGCCAATCACATTTAAACTCATCTACTTACATATACAGCACTGGGGTGTTGAAGTCCTGGGTTCAATTCCCACCAAGGACACTAAGGACAACATCTGCAAGGAGTTTGTATGTTCTCCCCATGTTTGCGTGGGTTTCCTCCGGGCACTCCGGTTTCCTCCCACATTGTAAAGACATACTGATAGGATGTTTAGATTGTGAGCTCCAAGAGAGACAGCATTACCCATGTATGTAAAGTGCTATGGAATTAATAGCGCTATATAAATGAATAAATTATTATTATCATATTATTATATGGCAGTTCCCACTTCTGGCCACTGTCCCCGAATCCCATATGGCACGGCGGTCCGCAGCCATGTTGCCACACGCAAGTGAGGTCCGACGCCCCACACGCCGCCTACCGCCCGCTGTCCACAACACCCCGCACGCCACCCCCCCATGATCGCAGCACCCTGCACATCCGCCGCTCCACCTATAGCCTCTGCTGAGAGGGGTTGCAGGATCTGAGGTGATGTCACAGACATGTGATCAGTCACATCTCCACAGCTCTGATAGTGCAGACACACAGAAGTACCAAAGTACAGGGGGCGGTTCAGAAAGAGTGCAGGCGGGGGACACGCAGAGTGCAGGCGGGGGACACGCAGAGTGCAGGCGGGGGACACGCAGAGTGCAGGCGGGGGACACGCAGAGTGCAGGCGGGGGACACGCAGAGTGCAGGCGGGGGACACGCAGAGTGCAGGGCGGGGGACACGCAGAGTGCAGACGGGGGACACGCAGAGTGCAGGCAGGGGACACGCAGAGTGCAGGCGGGGGACACGCTGAGTGCAGGCGGGGGACACGCAGAGTGCAGGCGGGGGACACGCAGAGTGCAGGCGGGGACACGCAGAGTGCAGGCGGGGGACACGCAGAGTGCAGGCGGGGGACACGCAGAGTGCAGGCGGGGGACACGCAGAGTGCAGGCGGGGGACCACGCAGAGTGCAGGCGGGGGACACGCAGAGTGCAGGCGGGGGACACGCAGAGTGCAGGCGGGGGACACGCAGAGTGCAGGCGGGGGACACGCAGAGTGCAGACGGGGGACACGCAGAGTGCAGACGGGGGACACGCAGAGTGCAGGCAGGGGACACGCAGAGTGCAGGCGGGGGACACGCTGAGTGCAGGCGGGGGACACGCAGAGTGCAGGCGGGGACACGCAGAGTGCAGGCGGGGGACACGCAGAGTGCAGGCGGGGGACACGCAGAGTGCAGGCGGGGGACACGCAGAGTGCAGGCGGGGGACACGCAGAGTGCAGGCGGGGGACACGCAGAGTGCAGGCGGGGGACACGCAGAGTGCAGGCGGGGGACACGCAGAGTGCAGGCGGGGGACACGCAGAGTGCAGGCGGGGGACACGCAGAGTGCAGGCGGGGGACACGCAGAGTGCAGGCGGGGGACACGCAGAGTGCAGGCGGGGGACACGCAGAGTGCAGACGGGGGACACGCAGAGTGCAGACGGGGGACACGCAGAGTGCAGGCAGGGGACACGCAGAGTGCAGGCGGGGGACACGCTGAGTGCAGGCGGGGGACACGCAGAGTGCAGGCGGGGGACACGCAGAGTGCAGGCGGGGGACACGCAGAGTGCAGGCGGGGGACACGCAGAGTGCAGGCGGGGGACACGCAGAGTGCAGGCGGGGGACACGCAGAGTGCAGGCGGGGGACACGCAGAGTGCAGGCGGGGGACACGCAGAGTGCAGGCGGGGGACACGCAGAGTGCAGGCGGGGGACACGCAGAGTGCAGGCGGGGGACACGCAGAGTGCAGGCGGGGGACACGCAGAGTGCAGGCGGGGGACACGCTGAGTGCAGGCGTATGTGTGGACAAATGTTTGATGTTGGGATCTGTTGTGCTCATACAGTTTGCACCTCCTCTTGCATGAGTGGATATAACAACGACAAAAGATTTGATCAATTAGAAGTTATCAGGTGTTTGATCATCTGCCAATTGGTCACTGGCATGTTTACATGTTGTGGTATTAGTATTACATTCGCCTTTGTGTGGCACATTTCCTAGGAATGTCACACTTTTCTATTAGTGGTTCATATGGATTTACCATATAACTGTAGAGTTATCAAGTAGTCTGTATGAAATACAAGCCATCTCCAGGACACAACTGCAGAGTTTACGATTGATAAAAAGCATGAATTCTTAAAATGTGCGAGTTTTGAACCAAATAAAGAAGCCAGGGCTCCCCCTCCCCCTCTATTAAAGGGAACCCGACCCCTAAAAATCAGTCCCCAGACCCAGGGTATTTGTAAAGTATGCAAAAGTGATTTTATTACCTTCCTTTCTGCGGCTTCTCAGTGCTTGAGAAGTCACACAGGGCGTTCCCTGTGGCTTCTCAGAGCCGCATGAAGATCAATTATTCACGCCCAGATGGGCGTGCTAGTGTATTGTGAGTTCCCTCGCCCCCCCCTCCATGGGCGGTATAGGCTGTATGACGCAAATCGCGTCATATCCATATCATAGGACTTCGCTCTGCGAATGCGCGAGTTTGCTCTGCGGCAGCTAATCCCAGACTAGCTGCCGTAGAGCAAACTCGCGCATGCGCAGCGCGAAGTCCTATGATATGGATATGACGCGATTTGCATCAAACACCTATACCGACCATGGAGGGGGCGAGGGAGCTCACACTGCCGTAGCACGTCCATCTGGGCGTGAATGACTGATCTGCATGCGGTGCTGGGAAGCCACAGGGAACACGTGAACATGTGACTTCTAAATCACTGAGAAGCCGCAGAAAGGAAGGTAATAAAAGCACTTTTACATACGGTACTTAACAAATACCCTTTTTTTTTTTACAAAAAGGGATGCCTACAATGCATTCCTGGAAATGCAGGGACAGGTATAAATGGTCTGGGGACTGATTTTTAGGGGTCAGGTTCCCTTTAATACATTGGATTGAAACCCCTCCTACTAATAAGTCACTCCCCACCTACCACCACATAGAGTTAAAACCTATAGGGCTCGGACACACTGGTGTGAAACTCGGACAACTGCAATGCGAGTAAAAATCGCATTGCAGTCGGACCAATGTTAGTCAATGTCCGAGAACAAATTTCCGAGTGTTGGACGCTTTTTTTCGTCCGATTCACGGATGACAATTCAGTCGCAACATGCTGCGACAGTATGCAAGTGTCGGATGAGACTCGCCAATGCAAGTCTATGGGTCCGACAAAGAAACGTACCACACTTGGACCATCCGAGTCGGATGCGATTTTTAATTGACTCATTATCATTCTGTAGCTCAGACAACTGTAAAAGATGCTCCTGTAAATGATTTATACAGTAAAAAGCTGCTGAGTAAAAAAACGGATTGCACTCAGACAACACACGGAAGCCACACTGACCAAAAGTCGGATGATACTCGTCCAACTCTTGGATCCGTCAATTGGACTGTTTTTGCACTCGCCAGTGTGTTTCAAGCCTAAAAGCAATAAAGTGAGTTGGTGGTTAGCACTGCAGTCTTGCAGCACTGAGTCTTGGGTTTAAATCACACCGATGACATAAAGCAAGAAGTTTGTGTGTCCTCCTCATGTTTGCAGGGTTTCCTCCCACACTCAAAACTGATAGGGAAATTAGATTGTGAGCCCCAATGGGGACAGTGATTATCACGTTTGCAAAGCACTGTGGAATTAATAGTGTCTTATGCAAGTAAAATAAAAAAAAAATAATATATAAAAATAAAGTAAAATAAAAAAGTGAAAAGGGGAAGATTGAATGTGCACAACCCAGACATATCTATTATCTCTCCATCCTGTGCTTTAGTGTGGACGTTATGGATAAGGAGGAGAATGCAAGGTATATTATGTATCTGTGGTTATAAAGTATCATACAAGTATATGTGGTTGTGTGGGGGATGTAAATGTAGGAAGGGTTTCAATTTAATATATTAACAGTATGGTGGAAGTGCCTTTGGTTCTTTTTTTGTTCAGAATCAGCACATTTTATTAAAGGGACTCTGCCAGGTCATTTTTCAGTATGATACTAATATTACCCTTGAATAGGGGCCTGGGCAAACCTTTTAAAAACCATGTAAAATCATTACTGTACACTTTCTAGTTTCCATGCTGTAAACATTTTCACACCCTGCAGGGAGCTGGTACATTAGTCCTGTCCATTACATTTACAGAATAATAGTCAGGCTTCTGTATAAATGTTATTTAAATATCCACACCCATCCAAGCTAGTGTTCTGTCCCTCCCCTTTGTGCTATCTGTAACATTTCTATTATATGAAGGTTGGTTTTCCTGCTGACATGTAATGTGTGTATCTGCTGAGCAACTGATCAAATGTTCTTATAATCACAGAAATATTTCAGACTGCATACACTACACACATGCCTCATAACACAATGAAGATCTCTAAGGGTACCTTTACACACGGCTACATTTGTAGCTTGTCACCAGGCAACTTACAGGTTGCAGTGAAATCATGGATACATGGTTCTATCTTGTTGCTGTGTACAAATGGAATCATGTATCCATGATTTCACTGCAACCTGTAAGTTGCCTGGTGGCAAGCTACAAATGTAGCCGTGTGTAAAGGTACCCTAAGAGCTCACACACCTCCTCCCCCTCCTTTCTACTCTGCAATAAGTCACACAACAGACAGATCAGAGTAGAGGGCAGGGCAGTGTAGTGATGCATGCATATTCATTCTTTGTGGAGTGGGCAGCAGAGAACTCACTGTGATTGACAGATGGAATTAATCTTTTATCTTGAAGTTTACAGAGGATAGGAGGGAAGTATAAATAATAGAAATACATGCATAGAGAGAGCTTAGGGAAAGGGCTTAGTAAATGATACCAGTTACATATGGATTTTTGACCTGACAGATTCCCTTTAACCCCTCCATGACCCTGAAATTTTTCATTTTTTGCTGCCCTGCTTCCAAGAGCCATAACTTTATTATTTTTCCGTCAATATAGACATATGATGGCTTGTTTTTTGCGAGACAAGTTGCACTTTCAGATGCATTCATTTATGTTACCATATAGTGCACAGGGAAATTGCAAAGAAATTCCAAGTGCAGTGAAATTGTAAAAAAAGTGAAATTACATGTTTGTTTTTTGGGTTTTTTAGTCGCCATGTTCACCTAATATACGATGTATTTGTCTACTGTGTCATGGATGTTTAGTCCTCCTTTTCTGCCCCCTTTTTGTATTATATTGCACTCTGTATTCTGTATTTTATTTACAATACTTAAAGTGTAAATATCATTCATTAAAAAAAAGAAATGTTAATGATGGATCACATAGCAGCTAAGATAATGCTTTTTTATGCCATATGACTTATTTTCACACATTTTTTTGTGCTCTTTAAAAGTTACATTTTATGGCTGTGTGGGGGTGGCAGCAGCTGATAGGGAGCAGTGCAAGGTGATAGCAGAGAAGGGGTTAACAGATATCCTGACTGAGCAGATAAGGGGTTAACAGATATTGTGACTGAGCTGTATGGAGCCAGATGACAGAACAGAGAAGCTTGTAAAGAGGAGTTTACATCCTGACATTGCTCAGCTCTCAGCTGTAATGTGATACATTGTTTCCTCACCAGCTGCAGTCAGCAGTGTAGGCCACACCCCCTCCCTTATATAGATACATGCCCTGCATTCACTGAAGACTGATCTGACTGATAATAAACATGAGTCTGCTTCACACACACACTGCAGTTGGGACATCATGTGGAAGGTTTATGAATGGTAACTAACCAGAATTTCTAATGAACTATATTTGAAAGTTTGTTATAATAACTTGCTCTACATGATTATTAAATAAAAATTTAAATGGCAGTTACACTTATATAATTGTTTACATTTAGTCTATGATCTGCATTTTACTTGTATTTGCTAAAAGTTTAAATACCCCGAAACATATGTCTGCAAATGGAGTTCTTGATTTGGCTTCTTATCCTAATTCACGTGAAAAAAAAAACCTTTAAAAAGGTTTAATATTGACTTTTAGGATTGCTACTTCCAATAGGTGGCACTAAATTTCCTGTCCTCTTTCTCTGAAGAGTCTTTCTGCATGGACAAAGTACTCTAGTAAATTATTTCTTCAGTGTACAGCCTCTACTTAGAATGCAACCACCAGTTATAATAATATACAGTGTGTGTCTTCTTTGTGTATATGCGCTGATTGTGCAATGAATACAAAGCTTGTGCAGCCTGTATACAGACTGTCAAAAGGTCTGAGAACACACACTGCTGGAGGCAAGGGTTACTATGGTTTATGGTTTATATACAGGCTGTGCTGTAAAGATAAGGATGAAGTCATCAATTACAAGTCAGACTAAACTATATGTGCCAACGGGTAAATTGAGAAGAAAAGAAAAATAGTTAACCATCCATTAAAACACTATTGTATATAAACACATAATCCTGCCAGCTGCTTTATAAAAAGGTGCAACTTATTTCAAAGGAACTTACGGCACATTTTTGCCTATGATATAATAAAGCCTACAGGATTGCTCAAGAGTTTAATAAATAAAAGTAGCATCAGGAAATATTGAATTATAAGAAAAAAAATTATATACATACACACACTGCTCAAAAAATAAAGGGAACACCTGCACAACACAATGTAGCTACAAGTCAATAATACTTCTGTGTAAACAACCTGTCCAGTAACGAAGCAGCACTGATTGTGACTCAATGTCTCCTACTTTTCTGTAAACAGACGACAGGTAGAAATGTGTAACGTTGGGTGATGGTGGATTGATGAGCTGCACGGCCAGCAAGCACAACGTGTCGGTCACACTTGGCACTGCCCGTCGCACAGCGGCGCACCCTTGAAGGACTGTTCTGGCAGGAGGGGGCAATGTGTGAGTTTACCAGTGCCCTTCCCGGGCAGCGACCAGCACAGTGCCTGGTGACCTGACACAATGCAGCAGGTCAAACATACCGAAAGAACAACACTATGTAAATACAAAACAATGCTGAACCAAAGCTGAGACCAGAGAAAAACCTCAGAAGCACTGATGCCCCGACTCACCACCCAACACAACTGAATTAGGCTGGTTTCACACTTGCGTTTGGGTCGCAGCATTTGTGAACGCAGCCAAATGCATACATACTGCGTCCCTTACTAGAGTAAAATACCCCACCAGACTGGGAACACACAAGCTCCGCCCCTCATGGCCAGTGAAGGGCGACCTCATGGGGAGCCAGAGCATGGGAGACCCGCTCGGATGCAGAACTACCAGACCTGACAAAATGATAGGCAGGAAACCCCAAATTAAGAAGTGGTTCTGCAGGTTCTCATCCTTTTTGGCTGTTGTTTTCGTCACTTTTGCATTTTGTCATTGTTCTCACCTCTAGAGGTAGCATGAGGCTGTGTATACAACCCACAGAAGTTGCTCAGGTAGGGAAGCTCATTCAAGATGGCACATCAATTTGAGCTAAGGCAAGAAGGATAACTGTGTCTTTCAGCCCAGTGTCCAAAGCATAGACCAGATACCAGGACAGGCCAGTAGGCCAGTACACCAGTAGACGTGGAACAGGCCTGTAGAAGGGCAATAACCCAGCAGGAGGACAACTACTCCTTTGTGCAAGGAAGAACAGTGGGGGGGTGGGGAGGCGTTGCCCAGAAGGAACCCAGGACTCACTCCATGTGGTCTCACAATTTTTTGGCATTGAACGATTCTTTTTTTCCATCAGCTCAGGTAAAATGGGTATCGGTAGTCATTGAGGGGTTAATCATTGTGGAAATTAAAAAATCATACTTTTCTCCAAGATCTCCCTTTGCAGTTAGTGAATGGATTTATTCCTGATTACTGCCAGAGGCTGAATCTCTCTATAGATCTGGTTATGTTCTCAGCAGATTTTAGTCTCTCCAGTCTAAGGCTACTTTCACATAACGATTTTGAAGGGAGCCGATGCTGTCCGATAAATTCGGACAGCATCGGCTCCCTTCTGATGCCTGGAATCGGATGCCAAATAGGCATCCGATAACGGCATTAAATCGTTGCCTCCGGTCTGTAAAAAAAAAAAGTTTATGCTCACCTATCCCCGAGCCCCCGCCGGCTCCCCGTGTCCTCACGCTGTCTGCAGAGGTCTTCTACTGCAGTACAGGACCTGCCGTGATGTCAGTCACGTGACCGCAGGTTACTCCATGGTAACCTGTGGTCACACGACTGCGACATCACGGCAGGTCCTGTACTGCAGTAGAAGACCTCTGCAGACAGCGGGAGGACACCGGGAGCTGGCGGGAGGACCTGCCGTGACCCGTCTACCCCTCACAAAACGCAGCGAGGAATGCCCTGCTGTCATGGATTTTGTAAGTTTGCTAACTACTTTATTCTACTCATAGATTACTTAAAAAAGGTCAGACAGGGATGTGTTAGAAAGTATTGTAAGGCTGCAGGGACAGGTATTAACAGGTTAGAAAGGTTATTTTGGGCGACAGGTTCCCTTTAATGGAAAGGTTCCCTTTTAAGCCAATCTGTCAGCAGATTTTTGCTATGTAATCTGAGAGCAGCAAGATGTAAGGGCTGAGACCCTGGTTTCTGTGTTGTCACATAAAATTAGTGTTTTATCACCAGGAGATCATCACTAGAGAACTAGTCTTGTGCCATGTAGTGTTTCTACTCTGTGTAATCCCACAACACTGACAGCTTCCCATACCTCTGGCCGAATCAGCGGAGGCTGTGGAGTGGGGTGCTTCAGGAGACAACATCCTTTAAATCGTTTGTATTTCAATGTAAACAGAATCATATAGAGAAAAGAAAAAGTGCAATAGGGTGTTATCTGTGGTATCAGATGGAAGCCTGAGGGATGGGTTGAGCTCACCTGTAAAGCTTGTGCTAGATACAACCAGTGGAAAAGACCTAGTGTAAACAGCTGCCGCAGCCCCAGTATCAGAGGTACTTAAATAATAGCAGGTTGGAGTGGAATGGGTTAGGGTACATACTCACGATCAGTATATGCAGCATTTTGGACCCAGGGTCTTGCCGCTGCATCCAAAACGCTGCGTAGTGCAGTTTCAGCATAGTGGATGGGATTTGTAGAAATCCCATGCCCACTATGCTTAACCCGACTGCAGTGTTTTGACAGCTGCGTTGCGGGTTGACGGCATTCTGCTACTCCACAGCTGGGTGACTGCAGGGAGAAGCCGCCCCGCACCCGCCGCACATGGTGATTACAGGCTGGCTGCGGTCTCCCTGTGGCCACCCGTGGGTTCCCTCAGGTCCAGAAGAGCTGCGTCCAACACACGGCTCCTCCGGACCTTGGGAACATACAATAAATGCTGTGCTGCTGTAAAAAAAAAAAAAAAGGGAGCTGGATCTTCAAATGATGTGATTGTATTCTGCACATCTTATGGCCACTTTACACACACCAACTTATCTGTCCAACTTCTGAACAGATCTCTGGTTGCAGTGAAATCATGGACACATTGTTCCATTTGTACACAGTCACAAAATGGAGCAATGTGTCCATGATTTCACTGCAACCAGTAAGTTGTTCAGAAGTTGGACTGTTAAGTTGGTGTGTGTAAAGTGGCCCTCAGAGTTGAAAGACATGTAGAAATGTGATGTTCCTGATTAAGGTGGTTACTCCAAACTGCGCAGAATACAATCACGGCGTTTGAAGATCCGACTTTCATCTTTATTGTACAGCAGCGCAGCATTAACCCATTCCATTCTAACCTGCTAATTTAAAATGAATAGCATCCTACTTATTTCCACAGTTGTTTCTTATTTCTTACTTTTTTATACATTGCTGGTGAACTTGGTTGTAGGAAAAGCTGTTACATGCTCAGGATTCAGCACAATGCTCCTGGAAACTAATATTATTTATTTATTTATAGAGCACCATTGAATTCATGATGCTGCACATGAGAAAGGGTTACATACAAACAAGTTAAAAATACAATGAACAAACTAAGGGCGGCTTCAGACTGCGGCAGCGTCCGGTCCGGGGCTGTCAGGAGTGACAGCCTGGAGCGGAGTTTTTCTGCATAGAATCCTGTCGGGCTGCACGGAGCTGGATTGCGCCGGGTGGTAATTAGCTGCTATCCGGCTGCCAGCTTGCCGGATGTATCCTGCAGAAGTGGGGATTTGTCTGCCGATTCCAAAACCGGTGCATGCACCGTTTTTGGAGTCGGCAGACAAATCCCCACTTCTGCAGGATTCATCCGGCGAGCTAGCAGCCGGATGGCAGATAACTGCCACCCGGCGCGATCCAGCTCCGTGCAGCCCGATAGTCTCCTATGGAGCAAAACTCCGGTCCAGGCTGTCACTCCTGACAGCCCCGGACCGGACGCTGCCGCAGTGTGAAGGCACCCTAACCGTGACAGACTGATCCAGGAGGGAGAGAGGACCTTGCCCTTGCGTGCTTACATTCTACCGGGCAATGGGAAGGGGAACAGTAGGTTGGGTCTGCTCGGGTGGAGCGCCGGGTCCAGTGGTGGTGGAGCGCCAGATCCAGCGGTGGTGAAGAGGCACCATGGTCATTGCAGGCTGTTCTGAAGATATGGGTTTTCAGATTCCGCTTGAAGGTTCCAAGTGTAGGGGACAATCGGTTGTTGTGCAGAATTCCAGAGGATGGGGGATGCTCAGGCGAAGTCTTGCAGGCGGTTAGATGAGGAACGTACAAGTGTGGAGGAAAGGAGGAGGTCTTGGGAGGATCAAAGATTACGAGTTGGATGATATTGGGAGATTAGTTCAGAGATATACGTAATAAAAGCAGACGGCACTCTCCGGGAACTTTGCAGGTGTTGCTTTATTTAAGCATGCAGATTTACTTGGTGCAGGGAGCGGTCGGCTGAGAGGACAACGGCACCATTTCGCGCAGCTTGCGCTTCCACGGGTCCAAAGCTTTGGACCAGTGGAAGCGCAAGCCGTGTGAAACGGTGCCGTTGGCCTCTCAGTCGACCCCCTCCCTGCACCATATAAATCCGCATGCTTGAAGCAACACCTGCAAAGTTCTCGGTGAGTGCCGTCTGCCGTCTACGTATATGGACTTGTCAAACTCAGGACTGAGCAACCCAGTTATTGTGCCCACGTACTACTCATCACTAAGAGCTTCAATTGCGCACCTGTGCCTCTTTCCTTCTACATGTATGTTAATGCAGAGATATATGAGGGGGACAGATTGTGGACGCTTTCTAAGTCAGTGTTAGTAGTTTGAATTGGATACGCTGGGGAATTGGGAGGCAGTGGAGGGATTTGCAGAGGGTAGAAGTGGAGGAGCAGCAAGGAGAGAGGTGGATTAGTTGGGCAGCGGAGTTAAGGACAGATTGGAGAGGTGCAAGAGTGTTAGCAGGGAGGCCACAGAGGAGGAGGTTCCAGAAGTCAAGGCAGGAGATGATGAGGGCATGCACTAGTAGTTTAGTAGGTTGAGGGTTCCGGAAGGGGTGGATTCTGGAAATATTTTTGAGTTGGAGGCGGCAGGAGGTGGCAAGAGCATGAATGTGTGGTCTGAAGGATAAGGCAGAGTCAAGAATCACTCCGAGGCAGCGGACTTCAGGTACAGGGCAAAGTGTGATATAATTTATTGTGATAGCTATATCGGGTAAGGGAGGTGCGCGAGATGGGTGAAAGATGATGAGTTCAGTTTTGTCTACATTTAGTTTAAGGAAGCGAGAGAAGAAGGAGGCTATGGCTGATAGACACTCCAGGATTTTGGACAGCAGAGGCGATGTCTGGGCCAGAGAGGTACATCTGAGTGTCATCAGCATAAAGGTGGTACTGGAATCCATGGGACTTTGAGTTGTCCTAGGCCAAGGGTATAGATGGATAAAAGAAGGGGTCCCAGGACAGAGCCTTGAGGGACCCCAACAGAGAGGGGATGGGGTGAGGAGGTAGTGTTGGAGTAGGGAACACTAAATGTGCGGTCGGAAAGGTAGGAAGAGATCCAGGAGAGGGCAAGGTCAGCGATACTAATGTAGAGAATCTGTAATAGGAGGTAGTGGTCGACTGTATCAAATGCAGAGGACGGGTCAAGAAGGAGGAGGATGGAGAAGTGTCCGTTAGCTTTGGTGGTAAGTAGGTAGTTAGTAGTTTTGGTTAAGGTGGTTTCAGTGAAGTAGTGGGGGCGGAAGCCAGATTGAAGGTTGTCAAAGAGGTAGGTGGGATGAGAGTAGAGTGTGGACATGCTTTTCAAGATGTTTGGAGGCGAACGGGAGCAGCGATATGGGGCGGTAGCTGGATGTGGAGGTCGGCTCGAGAGATGGCTTCTTCAAGACAGGTGTAATTGTTGCATGTTTGAAAGCGGAAGGAAAGGTACCAGAGTTTAGTGATACATTGAAGAGGTGGGTTAGGCCTCGGATAAGTGTGGTGATGAGGTTAGGGAGGAAATGGGATGGGATGGATGAACACATGGTGAGGTGCAATCTGGAGAGGAGGTGTGCAAGTTCTTCTTCAGTGATGGAGGGGAGGAGGGTTAGTGGGGGAGGGGAGTTGTCTGATATACATGGGGGTTGTGATGGTTGGGTAGCAAAGACTTGTCTGATCTGATCGATCTTGTTGGTAAAGTGTGTTGCGAAGGAAATGGTGTAGGGTACAAAGTGCCTGTGTCGGCTGTGCAGATGAGCGTACAGAGCTTGTGATATGAACTTATTCCTCGCTGCTTTACATAAAGACAGTTATACTTATATAAGTTGGCTCAGTTTTCCAAATCCACCAGCTTTGGTAGACCTGTCCATCTAATGTGTGTTAGGCGGCCGTCACACGCTGCAATATCTTAAACGATATCGTTTAAGCGATCTGCTTTTTGATCGCTTATGCGATATCGTTTGGGCATCGTTGCATGTAATCAAGCGATTTTACAATGTAAAATCGCTTGATCGTGACATCGCAGATATGAGAGCAGGACCTCATATCTAGCGATGAACGATGTAGCAATCTGCTTCATCGTGGTGTATGACACCACGATGAACGATCTCCTAGCGCAGAGCCTATGCTGGCAGATGGTAACTATGGTACACGTCGGGTTACTAAGCGCCGTGCGGCGCCTAGTAACCCGATGTGTACCATAGTTACCAGCGATCTCGCTGGCCAACATCGCTGGTGAGTCTGTCTGTGTGACAGCTCACCAGCGATGTGAGCAATATTGTAAGCGATCGCGTGTGCACGTGATCGCTTACAATATCGTTCAAGATATTGAAGCGTCTGACGGCCGCCTTAGGCCTTCTGATGACGGATGTTGGTATGAAGGACTTAGCATGTTGGTTTTCAATTCGCTTAATAATTTTTCTCAGGAAATAAGCCACCGATACAGGTTAACAGGAGCGATTTATCTGACTCCTATTAAAAATGCCTACAGGCATGGCTGTGGGGTAAACAAGAAGTAGGACAGCTCATCAGATTCCCTATTGACAGTACAGTGGGTGGTCTTGCACCTATTAATGTCTCCCTAGCTCAGTTCCTGCCAGTTGCACCTCACATAGTGGAGATGTAATACATATGGGTGGAGGACACAGCTCTGTACTCTTGTGGTTTGGCGATTTCCTGTCACTTATTGTACACTCTGGTGTCTCCGCAGATTCTTATCCTTCCCCATGCTGTGAATCCTCCACTTCTCCTATTACAAGTTTCAGCACGTTTCTTGTGCTCTATGTATTGTGTGGAGGAATGTGTTTTATTACATTAATGCATCCCTCATGTACAGGCTGATAAACAATTTTTTTTGTATTTATTATAATGATTTTGCAGCAGACTTGGATAATTTCACAGACGTGCTACACCCTAAATTCACATGAATATCCAGCCCTAATAACATTAGAGCATTGCTTAGGCTGGTTTCACACTACGGATTTTCTAAATCCGATGCTGTCCGATAAAAATCGGACAGCATCGGACCGATTTTGGGCCCCATGCAGCCCTATGGGCATCAGACCGAATCGTATGTGTACTAAATGCCATCCGATTTGGTCCGATCCGATTCTGTCCGATTTTTTTTTATCGGTGCAAAAATCGGAGCATGCTCCGATTTTTGCACCGAAAATAAAATCGGACCAAATCGGATGGCATTTAGTGCACATCCGATTTGGTCCGATCAATTTAGCATGGGGCCCTATGGAGCAGGGTCCGAGGAAGCATCTGATGTCTCCTCGGACCCGATTTCACTGTACTGAGCATGCTCCATACAGAAAAACTTCTCCAAACTGGAAGAGAAGGGGTTAAAAAAAAAAAAAAAAAGTTTATGCTCACCTATCCCCGAGCCCCCGCCGTCTCCCGGTGTCCTCCCGCTATCTGCAGAGGTCTTCTACTGCAGTACAGGACCTGCCGTGATGTCACAGTCATGTGACCGCAGGTTACCATGGTGTAACCTGCGGTCACGTGACTGTGACATCACGGCAGGTCCTGTACTGCAGAAGAAGACCTCTGCAGACAGCGTGAGGACACGGGGAGCCAGCGGGAGCCGGCGGGGGCTCAGGGATAGGTGAGCATAAACTTTTTTTTTTTTACAGACCGGAGGCAACGATTTTTGCACCGAAAATAAAATCGGACCAAATCGGATCGGACCAAATCAGATGGCATTTAGTGCACATCCGATTTGGTCCGATCAATTTAGCATGGGGCCCTATGGAGCAGGGTCCGAGGAAGAATCTGATGTCTCCTCGGACCCGATTTTACTGTACTGAGCATGCTCCGTACAGAAAAACTTCTCCAAACTGGAAGAGAAGGGGTTAAAAAAAAAAAAAAAAAGTTTATGCTCACCTATTCCCGAGCCCCCGCCGTCTCCCGGTGTCCTCCCGCTATCTGCAGAGGTCTTCTACTGCAGTACAGGATCTGCCGTGATGTCACAGTCATGTGACCGCAGGTTACCATGGTGTAACCTGCGGTCACGTGACTGTGACATCACGGCAGGTCCTGTACTGCAGAAGAAGACCTCTGCAGACAGCGTGAGGACACGGGGATAGGTGAGCATAAACTTTTTTTTTTACAGACCGGAGGCAACGATTTAATGCCGGAATCGGATGCCTATTTGACGTAATAGAGCGGCCTGGCGGCGGTAGCGCGGCACAGGGGACCCACCTACCCGTCACAAACGCAGCGAGGAATGCCCCGCTGTCATGGATTTTGTAAGTTTGCTAACTACTGTATTCTACTCATAGATTACTAAAATAGGTCAGACAGGGATGTGTTAGAAAGTATTGTAAGGCTGCAGGGACAGGTATTAACAGGTGTGAGACAGTGAGGGGGATCATATGCGAGGGGCGTTATGTGTCCCCCAGAATGTGCACTGTCACGTATTGAACCCGGTATAGAATATAGGATAGAGGGACGCTCTCCAGTCCGGGTCTTGTAGGTTTTCCCCGGAAGGAGACACGGGGTTAAAAGCTAGGTTAGGAGAGGGGGCGGGGTCCCTTGTGGAGAGCTTTGGCCTGAGTTGAGGCCGAAGAGGCTGCTGAGCGGTCAGGTCCAGGGCGTGAGAGGCTGTGTGCTGCTACAACACGGCCTAACCCGGGAGCCCAGGGCGACCTAGACCGGAGAGAACTCCTAACCTGAAGGGACCGTGTTACTGTCCGGGGGATGTATGCATTGTACCCGTCTGCATCCCGGAACCCGGCAACTTGTGCCACTGCTGTGCCTCATGAATAAATCCGGGTACTGTATAAACTGATACCAGACTCACGGTCGTTTGTCTTGCAATCCTGGCGCTACCTAACACAGGTTAGAAAGTTATTTTGGGTGACAGGTTCCCTTTAAGTAGGAATTGTCCAAAGCAGAGAGTACACGTATATGATGGAAATGATGCGCCGCAGTATTATACCAGGAAGGAAACCATGGATTTCAAATGCGGGACCGCGCTTCTGCATTAATTATGTAATGTAAGTTATAAAAAGTATTTATATAGCCATTATATTTCACATTTAGGTCAGACAGGGATGATATGGGATGTAGTAGGAATCTGCAGGGACAGGTAGTGATAGGTTTGGGGGCATAAATGACCTGACAGGTTCTCTTTAATTCCCTGTTCGGGGTCCATGCTGAACACTCAGGTGCTCGGTACAGACCCTGAACCTTACATGTGTGTAGACATGATGGATCCGGCACACATAAATCATGCCGCTGTACGCCAGATACGGTCAGAAGCGGCTTTTTACTGAGCAAAAAACGCTACATGTTCCATTTTTTGGGCTTGGTAAAAAAACTTTTAGGCTACTTTCACATTACGATTTGAAGGGAGCCGATGCTGTCCGATATAAATCGGACAGCATCGGCTCCCTTCTGATGCCTGGAATCGGGTGCCAAATAGGCACCCGATTCCGGCATAAAATCGGCGCCGGGCTGCAAAAAAAAAAAAAATAAATAAATAAAGGTTATTCTCACCTCCCCCCGAGCCCCGCCGTCTTCCGCCATCTTCTGCCATCTTCTTCTAGGCTCCCGGTGGCTCCCGCAGGCTGCCGGTGTCAGCAGAGGTGTACCTCTGCTGTACACAGGACCTGCGGTGATGTCACAGTCACGTGACCGCGGGTTCACCATGGTGAAGCCGCGGTCACGTGACTGTGACATCACCGCAGGTCCTGAACAGCAGAGGGAGCGCTCTGCTGACACCGGAACCTGCGGGAGCCACCGGGAGCCTAGAAGAAGATGGCAGAAGATGGCGGAAGACGGCGGGGGCTCGGAGGGAGGTGAGAATAAACTTAATTTTGTTTTTTTTAACACTTGTGCTCCCAGTTAGGAGCAGTTTTACTGTACTGAGCATGCTCAGTACAGTAAAACGGGGTCCGAGGAGACATAGATGTTTTCTCGGACCCTTCTCCATAGGGCCCCATGTTATAGGGATCGGACCGAATCGGATGTGCACTAAATGCCATCCGATTTGGTCCGATCCGAATCTGTCAGATTTTATTTTCGGTGCTAAAATCGGAGCATGCTCCGATTTTAGCACCGATAATAAAATCGGACAGAATCGGATCAGACCAAATCGGATGGCATTTAGTGCACATCCGATTCGGTCCGATCCCCATAGGGATACATGGGGTCCGAAAATCGGTCCGATTTTTTTCGGACAGCATCGGAAAGGCAAAAATCGTTATGTGAAAGCAGCCTTATTAGCCGGATCCAGCAGCAACTGGGTGTAAACGAAAGTGACGGAGGAGAGTCCACGACAATCAATAGCCACAAACAAAGCCGCATATGTGAACGCGCCCTTACAAGAAAGTGTATTACACACAATATGTGCATGTCACAATGTAAAGTAGAGGATGTGACAGTGCACACCTGCATTGACTAAATAATGACAAAACCCACCGAGGACAGAGCCAAATAATAAAGACAGACAGTACAACGTGAAGATCACATGGAGACGATCCTCCCTGTATCACTGCCCCTACACACAGGGTGAGGGAGGGGGATCTCCTCACTTATATGGCGCCATCATACTCCACAGCGCAGTACACACATCATCACTGTGCACAGTCTGACAATGAGGGACATGAAGGGTAGAGAGGACACATGTGCTGGCTACACAGATACAGTCCCCATGTATAAGCCTCCTGTGACGTCACTACAGTCAGTGTACAGTGGTGTATAGGAATGTGCAGAGCACATGACACTCAGCCTCCTGAGGAGCGGACCCTCCATCCCTCCCTCCCGCGGCTCTCACCAGTTTGGTGGCCCTGTAGGGCCCCGGGCCTATGATGCGCGGCTCCTCCATGTCCCCGGCCTCCTCCTCCTGCCGGGGCCGCTGTGTCTCCTGGAGACGGAGCACGGCGGCAGTTTGAATCTTGTACCTGGGAGACGGAGGCCGCGATTGGCTGCGGTGACACCACGTGACGTCTCTGGGGAGGGATGAGGTTGTGCGCAGGAGTCTCTGTGGACACACGGGGAGGATAATGGTCGCTATGTGCAGGGGGCCTCTACCTGGAGAGGGGGGAGACTATACCTGAGGAATAATGGGGGAACTGTGTGCTGGGGTAGGACCTCTACCTGAGGATAATGGAGGAGGGGGACTTTTGCCTGGGGACAATGGGGGGCACTGGGTGACGAGGGGGGCTGCAATCTACCCGAGAAGGGGCGCTCTCCATAAGGATAATGAGGGCAGTATGCAGGGGGGACTTTACCTGGGATAATAGAGGGGACAGGGGGGGCCTTTTGCGCTGTACATAATGGGGCAGTGTGAGGGGGGGCTCTACTGGGGATAATGGGGAGCGGACTCTACCTTAGAATAATAGGGCAGTGTGAGGGGGGCTCTATCTGATGATAATGGGGGCAGCAGGGGGGGGCTCTACCTGAAGATAATGGAGGCAGCGGGGAGGGCTCTACCTGAAGATAATGGGGCAGTGTGAGGGGGGCTCTACCTGACGATAATGGGGAGGGCATGGGCGCTCTACCTGAGAATAATATAGGGCTAGCGGGGGAGGGCTATACTTGAAGATAATCGGGGCAGTGGGGGTGGGGGCTCTAACTGACGATAATAGGGAGGGTATGGGCGCTCTACCTGAGAATAATAGGGCAGTGTGAGGGGAGGGCTCTACTTGAGGATAATGGGACAGTGTGAGGGGGCTCTACCTGACAATAATGGTTTCAGCGGGGGACTCTACCTGATGACAATGGGGGCAGCAGGGGGGGCTCTACCTGAGGATAATGGGATAGTGTGAGGGGGGCTCTACCTGAGGATAATGAGAGCAGCAGGGGAGGGCTCTACCTGACGACAATGGGGGGGGGGCTCTACCTGAGGATAATGGGGGATGTGAAGGGGGCTCTACCTGAGGATAATGAGGGCAGAGGGTGAGGGCTCTACTTGAGGATAATGGCAGCAGGGAAGAGCTCTACCTGAAGATAATGGGGCAGTGTGAGGGGGGGCTCTACCTGAGGATAATGGGGTCAAGGGTGGGCTGTTCCATGAGGATAGTGGTGGCAGTGGGGGGGAGGGCTCTACCAAAGGATAATTTGGGCAGTGGAGGGCTCTACCTAAGGATAATGGGGGCAGTGTGTGTGGGGGATTTCCATCTATGGATAATGGGTGGCAGTGTGCCGGGGCGCCACTACCTGAGGATAATAGGGGATTTCTACCTGAGGATAATGGGGGGCAGTGTGTGGGGGAGCTTCAACCTGCGGGTAGTGTGCAGAGGGGCTGCAACCTGTGGATAATGAGGGCAGTCTATGAGGGGGTTGCTATCTGGGGATAATGGTGTGCAGAGGTGGGGCTTCTACCTGGAGATAAAGGGGTGCTTCTATCTGAGGATAATGAGGGCTAGTATGTGGTGGGGCTTCTATCTGGGGATAAGGGGGGGCAGTCTGTGGGGGCTTCTACCTGAGGATAATGGAGGGCAGTGTGGGTCTTTTACCTGGGGATAACGCTGGCAATCTTTGAGGGGCTTCTATCTGGGGATTATGGGGGGTCAATCTGTGGGGGGCTTCTGTGGCACCCTGCCATTACAGGAAGCCACAAAACCACCTAATGCATGGAAGGATTTCCACAACAGGTACTCTTACACACACAACACCTTCTACCCCAGACCTGTAGGGGAGCTCCACTTGCTGTCCTTAAGCAAGATCCCCTATAAATACCAATGCTGGGGCGGAGTTGGGTAGTGCAGTTCCAGAGAGGACTGTGAAGAGTCAGCTAGTCCGTGCAGTACTGTGAAGATGTCCTGGTGTATCGGAGCCGTGCTAGGCCCGAGCCAGTAGACCAGCCTAGCCAGTGTGAGGGCCTGAGAGTGAGGTCGAAGGACAAGGCATGAGGAAGACAGAGTAGAGGAGCAGACTGGGGGCAGAGGAGCCATACCGGTTCACCCCAGAAAGCAACGTGGACACCGGAGTACGAGTCTGCAGGAGAGCATCTAGCCCAGCAGAAAAGATCGGTTCACCAAGGAGACTCCAGTCTCCTGGACATCAGTAACGCAACCGAGGGAGCCAGGGACCGCAGGAAGAGTCATAGCGGTAGCCCACGCAAAGGTTCTCGACCCTACAATACGGGTGAGAGAGACACAGAGGAGGTCAGGCCTAGTTCTACATAGGTCAAGGGACTTTAACAAGGGAATAGAGACCAGGAGGCCTTATCCATCACTCATTGTGGAAATCCAAAAATGCTTCCCAACCACCTGGAACGTACCCTGGACAGTGCCTGCTATAACACCAGTAAAGATACAGAAATGATTCCCAGTGTGTGTGTCAGTTTTTCCATCTCTGAACCTGTCCGGCCTAGAGACTGTAGCAGCAGCCCGGCTGCCTAGCCACCTCCCTGTGCAAATCCCGTCACCTCATTACTGCCCGAGGACCTCTCTCCGCCTGTGGGGAGCAGTACTACCCAAGCTGTCCGTCCATCATCCCAGGAGGTCTGCCGCAGCGCTGGTGCCTTCACCAGATTCCACAGGTGGCGTCACCGACTTTATCTTTTCATTTTTCCCCTTTTTGTTCAGCGACCCCCAGGGCTACGGGCCCGGGCACGCTGCCAGTGACATTCCCTTACAGTAAACACCCGAATACGAGTTCCCAAAGACCCTGGGCGGGTCATAGTTTTGGTGTCACGAACAGGATCACGTGCCTGGTGTTACAGGGTATTGTGTGCCGTATACTGACTGTGTTTTGTGAACTGTTAATATTTGGCCGCCATTACTGCGCCGCAGAGTGCCGAAAGAGTGCGAAGACTATCCCTGCCCCGTGCTCTGCTGAAAACTAACGAGGCACAGCGGCCCAATCCGGAAACTCCCGAGTGCTCAACTCCCTGTCTGCAGATCCATCACTTGCTTTACTTTATAGAGACTGGCCTTGATTCACTAGGGGGCTCAAACATGACGGACGAGCAGAGGGACGCCGCAGTTCCCGACCTTCGACCCTGTTAAACCACTCGCTCCCCCAGCCGGCGGAGTACCCGCACCGATGGGGGCTGTAGCGCCAATCATGCTGATATCTCTACCGTATGTCCCGGGGGCCAAGTGGTTTCCTCAGTATGATGGCTACCATGGCCTGCATTGCCCACAGAAGTGTCTCCCATTCTGCACATCTTGGACGTCATTGGTCGGTAAATGCACAAGGAGCTGCCAGCAGCGGATCTTGATAGTTTCCTGCCCAAGTGTATTCAGCAGGACATTCTTTATTGAATCATTAATAACCTCACTGATAGCAGCCTAGGCTGTAAGTGCCGAGATTTCTGCATGTGGCACTCATGTCATACTGAATATAGTGACATATTTTGAACATTTAGTTTCTATTTTTTTATCATTAGCATGCATATCATTATCATGTTTATTCTATTATTTCCATAATTCACAACTTTTCCTTCTTGGTGTTGCAATTTTAATGCATATGAGTGTAATGTATATTGCAAACTGGGCTCCAGTTTTCTAATTCCCCACAAAGCCTAATACATACAGACAAATATTTTTACAAACACTGCATCATTTTTGTGAGGAATCTTGGATTTGATCAATACAGTTTGCAATTCTTATATTTCTGTTGTGTGAGAAAATTTGGAGGGTTATTTTTCCTCTCTTTGTTTATATATACATTATATATACAGTATATATTATAAAATATGTATTTATATGTATAAATAATATTATTATTTATATAGACTATGTTATTATATAACAAAATGTATATATATTAACTTTTATATAATATATATTTAATTTTATAAGGGACAGCAACATATCCCTGGAGATATCAGTGTGTAAGTAATGGTGAGAGTTGTCAAGGTCATAGAGGTTAATGCAGCACAGCCTTGGTTGGTCACCTTTTACATGGTACCTCAGGTTATCTGATATTAATCTAGAAAGCAATCAGACTGCCTTATTGAAGTCATGAAGGTCAGTGTGTCCTGAATCCTCCCCTGCTCATCAGCTTTCTCAACCTATTAGTGAAACAAACATTCAACAATATTGAGAAAATCAAAGATGGTAAAGGTGATATATACGGTACTGTATATGAATGGGTCCAAAATGTCTCACATAGAAGCTCCATGTTCCCTAATCCCCCTATATATGGCCATTCTGGTTAAATGGGTTGTCCACACATTTCCTTATTAATATGGTTCCTCTCCCACAAGCTCCTCCGTACTATGTTTTGCACTAGTCTGCTGGGCTCAACATCTAGTTTGGGCATCCAAATAGCAGCTGCTGATCCACTAATAGATTGTCTTAGCCAAGCCAGACATTTATTATTGCCCCTAGGTGTAAGGCTGGCTTCACACCACGGTGTGATCCGGTCCGGGGCTGTCCGGGATGACCCTGACAGCCCGGACCGGATCAGCACACAGAACCGGAGGGCCAAATGTGCTGAGAGAATAATCCGAATTCTCCCGGATTCCACCGGAGAGATGAAACCGGCCCTATGGCTACTATGGGGCCAAAAACCGGTCCGGGGCTGCCTGGTTTACACCGGACAGCCCGGACCGGATCACACCGTGGTGTGAAGCCAGCGTAAGAAAAAGAATTTTTTTTTTTTATATGTCCTCCTTGTATGTCGCTTTTGTAAACAGACGGTGGAACTTAGTAGAAGGGATAAGGCCACATATGACCTGACATTAAATATAATTTACACCAAAAAGTGACCAATCAGTGGTTGTAGTGCTCAGATGACTCCTCCGCCCAATGTTGATCCCAGCAGACCAGCAGGGGAAGCATCACAGCCTATGGACGAGCTGGACAGGTCTAGAAAGGGATTTTTAATATTTGTTTTCTCTTCCCTAGGCCCTTTAATAAGGGATTGTCTGTTATGGTGGGTTTACACGCTAGGGTATCCTGAACGATATCCTTGAAACGTCGCAGATTTGTGAGTGTTGAAAACATATCGTTCAGGTGTCGTTGCGTGTAAATGAACGATATAGGATGATCAGGAAGCCGCATTGTTCAGTGTGACACCTTTATGAACAATATCGTTCATAAAGCTCCTATTCCTGCCGCTTTATTACATCGCTCACTCCTTCCTTTCCTATTTAACAGTTGCGCCGCCGCATAGGATATCATTAACGATATCCTTGTGTGTGACAGCGCACTAACGATGTCGGAACGATCACAGTCACGTGATCGTTCCAAGGATATCGTCCAGGATACCCTAGCGTGTAAACCCCCCATAAGTCTACAAAAAGTTTCCGCTCCATTGAGATTTATACCACTCCCATTAAACCAAATACTGGGAACCAAAACATATTTTTTGAGGTAAACTCACATTTGTCTCCTTGCTTCAGGGCCCCCTGCCTAAATGTGTGGGAATTGGTTTAGGTGTTAAAAAAATACCTAACATGGTAACAGTTCTGCCAAATATATCATCCACCTGCAGTACATGATCATGCACTTTTCCTACAAATGGACAATACATTATATACAGTATTTCTAATATTAGTTTTCTCATTTTTCATCTTCACCGCTTATACAGGTGTCACTAATAACTTCTAAAACAATCTACAGATTGTAGCATACTTTAGAGGGGTGGACCGAAGGCTAAAGAAATGTTAATCCAAACCCCTATTTCTTGCCACAATCTAAACTAACTTCATTGATGTTTGTTCATTGTTTCCATTCTTACAAAGATTTTCTTATATGTTACATGCAGGTGCATTTCAGTGAATTAGAATATCATCAAAAAGGTTATTTTTTTCAGTAATTTAATACATAAAGTGAAACACATATATTATATAGAGTCATTACAAACAAAGTGATCTATTTCAAGTGTTTATTTCTGTTAATGTTGATGATTATGGCTTACAGCCAATGAAAACCCAAACGTCATTATCTCAGAATTAGAGTAGGGAGGATGAAGGGTTAAAAACCAGACTGCCGTATTCCACGAGACGTCAAAGGGTGAATATAATATTGATTTATTAGTCAACGTCTTTCAGGCCTCCCAGAAACGTCCTGAAACATGGCAATATGATATTGATTTCTCCTGGGAAATGGGCCAGGAAACTCTGAAACACATTGACTTATAAATCAATATTGTATTCACCCTTTGATGTCTCGTGGAATACTGCAGTGTGGTTTTTAACCCTTCATCCTCCCTACTCTATATACACCACGCTAGGGACTGCAGTAGCCGTGATATGCTGTTATAGTGGTTGAGACTCTCACAACCACACAAGATGCAGCCTATGATATATACCGTATTTTTCAGATTATAAAATGCATTTTTGTTCCCCCAAATCCAAATCTATGGTAGATACTGCAGGCGAGCGTGGGGGCAGCTCTGGAGCATGTCCGGGGGCTGAAGGAGGCTGGGTGCGGGCTGCAGGAGGCAAAGAGAGGTCACATGCTCCTGCTCATTAGCCTCATATAATATGCACTGCACCTGCCGCTGTCCATCACCTCAGTGCTGAAACCGCGCCGAGGTATGGACAGGGGGAGCGGCGCATATTATATGTACCTGCACTCCCCATGTGCTGGATATGGCCCTGATCCAGCACAGTGGGGCCATGATCCAGCACAGGGGGGCCATGATCCAGCACAAGGGGGCCATGATCCAGCACAAGGGGGCCATGATCCAGCACAGGGGGGCTGTGTGCCATGACTGGTGGATGTGTGCCATGACTGGTGGACATGTGCCATCACTGGCGGATTCGTGTCAGCACTGGAGAACATGTGCCATCACTGGGGGGACGTGTGTCAGCACTGGAGAACATGTGCCATCACTGGGTGACGTGTGTCAGCACTGGAGAACATGTGCCATCACTGGAGGACATGTGCCAGCACAAGGGGGCTATATCCAATATAAGGGGGCCATATCCAAATTAGGGCGGCCATATTGAGGATGGGGGGGGCTATATCCCAGAATGAGGGACCATGTACCAGGATGAGGGGGCTATGAGGGACATATATATGACTTGTAAGACCGACACTGGCATTATAAGACGGACCCCATTTAACATTAAAAATTATTTTTTTCCTTCACCAAATTTGGGGGTTTGTTTTATAATCCGATGCGTCTTATAAAGCGAAAAATACGGTATTTAGGTAATATTTTTTCTCAGACCTTTCATCCTCCCTGCTTTAATTTTCTGAGATAATGACCTTCTGGTTTTCATTGGCTGTAAGTCATAATCATCAACATTAACATAAATAAACACTTGAAATAGCTCCCTCTGTGTGTAATGACTCTATATAATATCTGCGTTTCACTTCATGTATTGAATTACTGAACTAAATGAACCGTTTGATGATATTTTAATTCATTGAGATCCGCTTGTATATGGGTAGGTTAAAAAAGACTTACGGTATGTGCATCAAACTCAATCTTTCTCCAAAAGCATACTTTTTTGTGCAAAAAAGAAATATGTAAGGCTTCTCCAATGTTAAACACGGACAGTATTCGGATACCATCTGTCTCTTGTCAGCGATTTTCATGAACCATAAACCCTTACAATTAATTTTGATTTATGACTTGGATCAAAACCGAACTTGATCTTTCTGCGGACACACTGTCTGCAAACAAATGTGTAAAGTCTACTTTAAGCTTGTACATGTGATAAGTTCCCTGTCATGTCCACATAGATTTCTCAATAATTTGTTTCCTGCTTACATTTGAAAAGTGCTGATCTGCAGCATTATATTGTACTGTGTATTATGTAATACATTGCTGCATAAAACTCCATCTGTATTATTCTTTTCTGAATAAGAAATAAAAGGGACACATAGTGATCTGAGCACTTACTTAGACCTGAAGGTACCGTTACACGGCACGACGTAGTCCGCAACGATCTCGTGGGCGCGCGGTCGTTGCAGACATCGTTTTGACATCGTTGGTGAGATGTCACACGTCTAGATATCATGGACAACTCACCAACGATGTGAGTAGGTATCATTCACAAACCCAGCGAACGATACCTGCTCATTGCTGTGAATGGGCGAAGTCGTAAACGACATTATCGCGGTGTCACACAACGATATAGCAGGTTGGCGGATCGTTGATTATGAGGTTTGAGAATATGTTCTCAAACCTGCGATCAATGATCCAACAACTTGTCGTTGTTGAATCTCAGTGTTACACGCAACGACGTACTAACGATGTCGCTGGAACGACTCCAAACCCGTGACGTATCAGCGACATTGTTAACGATGTCGTGCTGTGTAACGGGACCTTAATTCACATATCCATGTGAGCAGTAAACAGATGCAATACAATTAGTGTCTATGTACAGTGCTTATCATTTGAAAAGTGGATGTTTGTGAGTTTGTCCACAAATAGGACCAAATTCAGATATGTACACTACTGTTCAAAAGTTTGGGGTCAGTTAGAAATTTCCTTATTTTTTTAAAGAAAAGCACATTTTTTTCAATGAAGCTAAAATTAAATGAATCAGAAATACACTCTATACATTGTTAACGTGGTAAATGACTATTCTACCTGCAGGTGTCTGGATTTTATTTTTGTCAATTCTGACCAGTGTCCCTTTATGACGTAATAACTCTGGAAAGTTTCAACGGATCCTAGCGATTCTGAGATTATTTTTCTGTGACATATTGGGCTTCATGTTAGTAGTAAATTTAGGTCGATAATTTTTCCGTTTATTTGTGAAAAAATCAAAAATTTTGAAAATTTAGCAATTTTCAAATTTTGAATTTTTATTCTGCTAAGCCAGAGAGTTATGTGACACAAAATAGTTACCGTATATACTCGCGTATAAGCCGACTTTTTCAGCCCAAAATTTGGGCTGAAAAGTCCCCCCTCGGCTTATACGCGAGTATATGTATATATATATACAGCCGCAGCCCCGGAGGTATACAGGCCCCCCCCATCAAGCTCCAGGGCCCCCCCCTTGAACGGTGTCCTGTAAAGGAATATCATACTTACCAGTCTCCTGTCGCGCCGTCTGCAGCTGCCGACACGCGATCCCGGCTTCATTCAGTGAGGTGTACTGAGAAGACCTGTGGTGACGTCAGAGGGGGGGCGTTCCCGGGGCGTTCCCAGCGCTGATTGGCTGTTCGCGGTCATGTGATATGTATCACATGACCGCGAGTGCCCGGGAACGCCCCTCTGACATCACCACAGGTCCTGTCAGAAGAGACCTCACTTGGAACTGGGGATCGCACAGCGGCAGAAGGCGTCGGACAGGTGAAGTATTCATTCTTTTTTATTTTTCAGACCTCAAGGGGGGGCCCTGGAGCTTGATGGGGGGGGCCTGTATACCTCCGGGGCTGCGGCTGTATACAGCCCTGGGGCTGCGGCTGTATACAGCCCTGGGGCTGCGGCTGTATACAGCCCTGGGCTGCGGCTGTATACAGCCCTGGGGCTGCGGCTGTATACAGCCCTGGGGCTGCTGCTGTATACAGCCCTGGGGCTTCTGCTGTATACAGCCCTGGGGCTTCTGCTGTATACAGCCCTGGGGCTTCTGCTGTATACAGCCCTGGGGCTGCTGCTGTATACAGCACTGGGGCTGCTGTATACTACCTAAGGGCTGCTGTATACTACCACTGGGGCTGCTGTATACACCACTAGGGCTGCTGTATATACCTCTGGGGCTGCATATACCTCTGGGGCTGCATATGGGGCTGCATATACCTCTGGGGCTGCATATGGGGCTGCATATACCTCTGGGGCTGCATATACCCCTGGGGCTGCATATGGGGCTGCATATACATATGGGGCTGCATATACATATGGGGCTACATATCGGGCTGCATATACCTCTGGGGCTGCATATGGGGCTACATATACCTCTGGGGCTGCATATGGGGCTGCATATACCTCTGGGGCTGCATATGGGGCTGCATATACCTCTGGGGCTGCATATGGGGCTGCATATACCTCTGGGGCTGCATATACCCCTGGGGCTGCATATGGGGCTGCATATACATATGGGGCTACATATGGGGCTGCATATACCTCTGGGGCTGCATATGGGGCTGCATATACCTCTGGGGCTGCATATGGGGCTGCATATACCTCTGGGGCTGCATATGGGGCTGCATATACCTCTGGGGCTGCATATGGGGCTGCATATACCTCTGGGGTTGCATATACCTCTGGGGCTGTATATACCTCTGGGGCTGCTGTATACTACCACTGGGGCTGCTGCTGTATACTACCACTGGGGAGGCTGCTGTATACCTCACTGCTGGGGGTTGTATACCTGTGCTGGAGTCCACCCTCGGCTTATACGCGAGTCAATAAGTTTTCCCAGTTTTTGGGGGCAAAAGTAGGGGGTCGGCTTATACACGGGTCGGCTTATACACGAGTATATACGGTAATAAATAACATTTCCCACGTATCTTCTTTACATCAGCACAATTTTGGAAAAAAAAAATTTTTTTGTTAGGAAATTATAAGGGGTCAAAGTTTATCAGCAATTTTTCATTTTTCCAGCAAAATTTACAAAACCATTTTTTTAGTGACCACATCACATTTGAAGTACCTTTGAGGGGTGTACATGACAGAAAACGCCCAAAAGTGACACCATTCCAAAAACAGCACCCATCAAGCTACTCAAAACTACATTCAAGAAGATTAATAACCCTTCAGGTGCTTCACAGGAACTAAAGCAACGAGGAAGAAAAAAATGGACATTTTAATTTTTCTAACAAAAATGAAAAAATAAACTTTTCGTGAACAAAAAAGTACTTTTTCATTTTTACGGATTAATTTGTGAAGCAACTGGGGGTTCAAAGTGCTCACTATGAATGTAGATACGTTCCTTGGGGGGGTCTAGATTCCAAAATGGGGTCACTTGTGGGGCAGCTCCAATGTATAGGCACACAGGAGCTCTCCATACGTGACATGGTGTCCGCTAACAATTGGAGCTAATTTTTCATTCAACTTGTTAGCGGACACCATGTCACGTATGTAGAGCCCCTGTGTGCCACCAGCACAAGGGCAACTGGAAGAGTTGGGGTACAGCACCAGAAAATAGCACCTCTACTGAATGTGGTATTTTCTGGGGTGGCTGTGGGTTGCAGCATGAGGGGCCCACAACATTTGGGTCTCTTCACGCTGAGGATTCCAGCCCCCCAGCTGCCAAGTTGTACCTGGCTGGCAGCCAAAAATACAGCAAAGCTCCATGTCATTTTATTTCTAGAAGTAATTTAAAAAAAAAAAATGACGTGGGGCTCCGCCATATTTTTGGTCCAGCCAGGTACAACTTGGCAGCTACAGACTGCCACCAACCACCAGCTGTTTCGTTGTACCTGGCTGGCAACCAAAAATACAGTGAAGCCCCTTTTTTTTTTTTATTTCTACACCTAAATCTAGAAAAAGAAATGACGTGGGGCTCCGCCATATTTTTGGTCCAGCCAAGTACAACTAGGCAGCTGGGGGCTGGAATCCTCAGCATGGAGAGGCCCAAGCGTTCTGGGCCCCCCATGCTGCGAATTGCAGCCCGCAGGCGCCCCAGAAAAAAGCGCATTTATTGAAGTGCCATTTTCTGGTGCTGTACCCAGACTCTTCTGGTAATGAAAGGGTTAATGCCAGCTTTTTTGTTGGCAGCTGGCACTAAGCCCGAGATTCATAATGTTAGGCCAATGTTAGACCCGCCATTAGGAATCTCTAGGAAATCGTCAAAAAATACACCACAATACAATACAATACAATACAAAGGATACCATGAGTGACAGGAGGGAGTCGGCGGAGGGAGGATAATACATACAGGGGGCGTGAAATTGCCCTGTGAAGAGAAGTGGCTCCAGCCACTACACCCCACCTCTTCGACTCCACACTGTAAGTTTTTTACTTCAATTATCTCGGGGTACAGGGGGCTAGAGACATGAGGAACCCTTGCCTGAATGCAGCAGACATGCTGCATTCAGTGCTGCAATTAGATCAGCATGTATGGGGGGGGTGACAGGTCCTCTTTAAATAGTACCCGCAACACACTAGTGTCAATGTCTACAGTGAAGAGGAGTCTCTGGAATGCTGGCTTCAGGGCAATGTGACAAAGAGCCATATCTGAGACTGGCTAATAAAATAAAAAGATTAAAATGGGCAAAAGAACACAGACATGGGACAGAGGAAGATTGGAACAATGTTTTATGGACAGACGATCAAAGTTTGAGGTGTTTGGATCACACAGAAGAACATTTGTGAGATGCAGGACAACCGAAAAGATGCTGGAAGAGTGCCTGATGCCATCTGTCAAGCATGGTGGAGGAAATGTGATTGTGTGGGGTTGCTTTGGTGCTGGTAAAGTGGGAGATTTGTACAATGTAAACGGGATTTTGTATAAGGAAGGCTATCACTCCATTTTGCAACGCCATGCCATGCTGTAATTGCTGCAAAGGGAGCATTCTTTGACGAAAGCAAAGTTTGAAGGAGAAAATTATTATTTCAAATAAAAATCATTATTTCTAACCTTCTCAATGTCTGAACTATATTTTTCATCCCTTTTGCAACTCATTTGATAAATAAAAGTATGAGTTTTCATGGAACACACAAAACTGTTTGGTTGTTCCCAAACCTTTGAACGGTAGTAACATAGTAACATAGTTTTTAAGATTGAAGAAAGACTTTAAGTCCATCTAGTTCAACCCATAGCCGAACATGTTGATCCAGAGGAAGGCAAATAAAAAACCATGTTGCAACACTAAGGTCCACATTGGGGAAAGAAATTCCTTCATGACTCCAGATACGGCAATCAGACTAATTCCCTGGATCAACGCCCTATCAAAGAATCTAGTATATATAACTGGTAATATTATAGTTTTCAAGAAAGGCATCCAGGCCCTTCTTAAATGTTAGTAGTGACTCACTCATTACACCATCATGTGGCAGAGAGTTCCATAGTCTCACTGCTCTTACACTAAAGAATCCACATCTGTGATTATGATTAAACCTTCTTTCCTCCAGACGTAGAGGATGCCCCCTTGTCCCCAGTCTCAGGCCTAAGAGTAAAGAGATCATTAAAAAGGTCTCTGTACTGTCCCCTTATATATTTATACATTACTATAAGATCACCCCTAAGCCTTCGTTTTTCCAAGCTAAATAACCCCAAGTTTAATAACCTGTCTTGGTATTGCAGACCCCTCAGTCCTCCAATAACCGTGGTCTGTCTTCTCTGGACCCGCTCTAGTTCAGCTATGTCTTTCTTATACACCGGAGACCAGAATTGTATAGAGTATTCTAAGTGTGGTCGCACTAGTGACTTGTATAGAAGTAAAATTTTGTTCTCCTCATGAGCATCTATGCCTCTTTTAATGCATCCTATTATTTTATTTGCCTTTGCAGCAGCTGCCTGACACTGGCCACTAAATGTGAGTTTGTCACCTACCCATACACCCAGGTCTTTTTCAGTGTTAGTTTTGCACAGTGTTTTACAATTAAGCACATAATTATACATTTTGTTTCCTCTGCCCAAGTGCATGACCTTACATTTATCCCCATTAAAGCTCATTTGCCATTTATCAGCACAAGCTTCTAGTTTACATAAATCCTCCTGTAATATAAAATTGTCCTCCTCTGTATTGATTACCCTGCAGAGTTTAGTGTCATCTGCAAATATTGAGATTCTACTCTGTATGCCCCCTACAAGGTCATTAATAAATATATTAAAAAGAAGCGGGCCCAATACTGACCCCTGTGGTACCCCACTGTTAACTGTGACCCATTCTGAGTGTGTTTCATTAATAACCACCCTTTGTTTCCTATTACTAAGCCAGTTCTTAACCCACTTACACATATTTTCCCCATCCCCATTGCTCTCATTTTATGTATCAACCTTTTGTGTGGCACCATATCAAAAGCTTTTGAAAAGTCCATATACACCACATCTACTGCATTTCTTTGGTCCAGTCCAGAACTTCTTCATAGAAGCTTATCAGATTAGTTTGACAGGAACAGTCCCTCATAAACCCATGTTGATATTGGGTCATGAGGTTATTTTTCTTCAGATACTCCAGTAAAGCATCTCTTAGAAAACGCTCTAGGATTTTACCCACAGTAGAGGTTAAGCTTACTGGCCTATAATTTCCAAGTTCATTTTTTGTCCCCTTTTTGAATATTGGCACCACATTTGCTATACGCCAGTCCTGTGGTACAGACCCTGTTATTATGAAATCTTTAAATATTAAAAATAATGGTCTATCTATGACAGTACTTAATTTCTGCAGCACTCTGGGGTGTATCCCTTCGGGCCCGGGAATTTGTCAATTTTAGTGATTTTTAGACGATGCTATACTTCCTGCTGGGTTAAGCAGGTGACATTTAATTGAGGGTAATGGTACCTTTACACGCCGCTACCGAAAGGTAGAAACCGGCAGGTATCAGAGACAATTGTACCTTTTACATTCAAAACACCGCGAAGTGGCGGCGTGTAATTCAGGTTGTACCTTCCTGTCTCTTTGGATACCTGTCTTTCAGCCATGCTGAAAAACAAGCAGGTATAAATCCCTATGGTAGCGGCGTGTAATCGGGGTACAGTATTTGAGTTCCCTGGGGCGTGCCACAGCGTCATGTATACCACGCACCATCAGCTATCATTGGTGGGGGCTACTGTGTACCCATTGGCTGTCCTTGCACAGGGCAGCATATTTAACGATCTGACCAGTCACAATACACATTTGCTATAGCGTCATGTATTAGCCAGCCTTCCTGTGCTGGCTGGCCAATCATGATGTTATTGCATTGTCCAATCACCGTACGAGCGTCGCGTAATACACTCCTCTGTCACGGCTATGTAGTTACGGCGCACAATATGTACGCCCATATTCCCTTGTTGTAGCGGCGTGTAAATCAGGGAAGGTGCCCCACAGAAGGTAACCTGCGGCACCCGTCGGCACTTCCGGGGAAAGAAAATACCGTCTGTGGAGCACCTTGTGGCGGCGTGTATTTGCGGCATCAGGTACCGTTAGCAACCGTTGAAAACGTGCTCGTGTGGTGCCTACCTGATGCTACCCGTGGTAGCGGCGTGTAAAGGTACCATTAGAGGTAATATACTGTATGACCTACATAGGTATCAGAGGCTTCACCTTGTGTGGTTGTGAGAGCCACAACCACTATAAAAGCAGATCATGGCTGTTGTAGTCCCAAGCGTGGTGCATATAGGGGAGGAGGATGAAAGGTTGAACACTGTGCTGCCCTATTCACCAGACATAAAAGGGTGAATATAATATTGATTTATTAGTCAACGTGTTTCAGGACTCCCATGAACATGGCAATATGATATTGATTTTGATAATATTGTAACTCATTGAGATGTTCTAGTATATAGACACATGGACCCCGATTCATCACAATGTTTACGGCTGTGTTGTGGCATAAAAAGCTTTGAAAAGTTGTATAATTTTGCTGCAGCTGGGATAAAATGTGCAGTTTTTACCTTTCACTGACACATTTGATTGCAGGGAGAGCTGGGGGTCATGATATATACACTACATATGGTGGAGGGGATAGATGTCAGAGTCTGGGTGACCCCAGCCCGGTCATACACATATATACTATACTAGATGGTGGTCCGATTCTAACGCATCGGGTATTCTAGAATATGTATGTATAGTAGTTTATTTATGAAGATGCAAGAATAATGCAATGCGAAGCTGGGTATAAATCCTGCGCCAATATTGCTGATTGGTCGCGGCCGCAGCGGTGTCGTTGTGCAGCGGTGTCAGTGTGCAGCGGTGTCGGTGTGCAGCGGTGTCGGTGTGCAGCAGTGAGTGGGTGCTGAGCGGGGTGACTTGGTGCTGAGATGGGTATTTGGGTGCTGTGTGGGGGTGACTGGGTGCTGAGCGGGGTGGTGGGTGCTGAGCGGGGGTGAGTGGGTGCTGAGACGGGTGAGTGGATGCTGAAATGGGTGACTGGGTGCTCAGCGGGGGTGACTGGGTGCTGAGCGGAGGTGACTTGGTGCTGGGCGGAAGTGACTGGGTGCTGAGCGGGTGAGAGTGGGGTTCAGTGGGGGCAGTGTGGGTTCAGTGGGGGCAGTGTGGGTTCAGTGTGCAGTGTGGGGTGAGGGGGGACAGTGTGGGTAGTGTGGGTTCTGTGGGGGCAGTGTGGGGTGAGCAGGGGTAGTTGGGGGTGAATAGCAGGATAGAGGAGGCTCTACTCACCCCGACTTAGTTCCTCTTCCTCCTCTTTTCTTTCTTGCTGCACTAATGTTCGGTAATGAAAGGCTGCGGGGGGCGGGGTTAAAGAGGGCATGTAGTAATGGGCGTGACTGAGAACACTGCCCTAATGTGGTGGGCGTGTCTTCAATCAGACCCATTATGATGCCCCTTCTGTTAACCCCACCCCCACGGCCTTTCATTACCGCACATCAATGCACCAAGATAGAAAAGAGGAGGAATGCCGGGGTGAACGTCGGGTGAGCGGGAGCGGGGCAGCGGCAGTATGGAGCGGGGCAGCGGCAGTATGGAGCGGGGCAGCAGGAGCATGGAGTGGGGCAGTGGGAGTATGGAGCGGTAGCATGGAGTGGGGGAGCAGGAGCATGGAGCGGGGCAGCAGGAGCCGGAAAGCGGGGGGAGGTATCGGGCGACTACTCTGAATGAACATTTCAAATGGCGGGGCGGGAAAGCCGACTGTGAAGTCGGCTTTCCCGCCACCTATGTGAGTGTAGCGCTGTCACGGCAATCATGCGTCGCTAATGCGTCGCTGTCACCAGGTTTTGAATGCGCGCTGCTGTTTTGCATACGCTGCTCTCATTGGTTTCTGCGGCTGGCGGCGACCAATGAGTGCTGGTGAGCTGGCGCGCGATTCCGGCCTCAGACAGACACGATTAGGCAATTATATAGTAGATATGTGGTCATGTGATGTCCTGATCCCTTCCCTATAGACAGTGTTTCTCAACTCCAGTCCTCAGGACCCACCAACAGGTCATGTTTTCAGGATTTCCTTAGTATTTCACATGAGACAGTTTAATCACTGCACTGGGGATAATTCAAACACCTGTGCAATACTAAGAAAATCCTGAAAACACGACGTGTTGGTGAGTCCTGAGGACTGGAGTTGAGAAACACTGCTTAGGGTGCTTTCACATCTGCGTTTTTCGTAATTCGCGGCAGATGCGGTGAAAAAACCACATCTGCCGCGTTTACCGCATAACCGTTCCACTTGCGGCGCGGTTGCGGTTTTTTCTATGCAATGTATAGGGGGACTTGCGGCAGATGCGGCAAGTGCGGTTTTGCACTTGCGGCAGGTGCGGCCGCGAAAAAAACCGCAGTAAGCCGCGGTTTTTTTTCGCGGCCGCAAGTGCAAAACCGCACTTGCCGCACCTGCCGCAAGTCCCTATACATTGCATAGAAAAAACGCAACCGCGCCGCAAGTGGAAACGGTTATGCGGTAAACCGGCAGATGCGGTTTTTCACCGCATCTGCCGCGAATTACGAAACGCAGATGTGAAAGCACCTTATAGAGATCTGCTGCTTGTACAGGCTCCTTTGTACTCTGCTGCCATCTACTGGCCACTGTTATAATGTGCATACTGATAGGATTTTAGGTTGTGAGCCTCAATAGGGACAGCCATTACTGATGTATGTAAAGTGCTATGGAATTAATAACACTATATAAATGAATAAATACTATATTATTATAATTATTATTATTATTATATATATTTGTAGCTGTGATTTCCCAGCATGCCTCTCTGTAACTCCTCCATCTTGTCTCCTCACAGCCTTTCTCTCTGGTTTCCACCATCTTGACAGCAGGACTGAGGAGGATTCTCCTGTGATCTCCATCCTCCATCTTGTATACCTCATGGCCACTTTACACGCGGCAACAGGAAGATAGAAAATGGCAGGTGTCGGAGACAATTGTACCTTTTACCTTCAAAACACCTTGAAGTGGCTGCGTGTAATTCAGGTATCTGCAAGGTGTTTTGAAGGTAAAAGGTACAATTGTCTCCAACACCTGCCGTTTTCTATCTTCCTGTTGCCGCGGTGTAAAGTGGCCATTATCATATCAAGGTACAGTGAGTGCAATCTCTGACAGTTCAATCCAGAAGTGGTGACGTGATTCTATTCTATTTTCTATTTAAATCCTTTACTAGGAGACCCAGCCCCAGTGGGAGGAGTTCCGTGCAAGCAGTGTGAGGACGGGAGGAAGTTAGAGACAGAGAACGTCTGAGGGAGAGACAGAGAGGAGGAGAATGTTAGGTTGACACAAGCTTGTCACAGCTGTTGCTAGTGATGACCAAATGAGAGGGGACCACCGGTGACCTCCCCGGGCCTCCCGGCTTATAGAGATACAGACAGATGCTGGTATCTGCACATAAGCAAGAGTGTGCGCTCTGAACCCAAGACTGGTTTATTGTTTTCAAACACCAAACTATTACAGAAAAGAAGGAGGTACAAGTTATGCCTAGTGATTCAGCCAATCAGTACAATATAATAATTAGACAGTAAAATACAAAAGGTCTTTACAGAGAATGCACAGAAATTAACAACATAAGATAAATAATGCTGGGAACCATTATGGGAGTGAACAGGAGTATTAGGGAGTCAAACAGTAGGATTCAGATTCCCACAGGGAAAGATGTAGAGGCTAGCAGATAACAAAAGTTACAAGCGTTTGTACCAGTTCCCAGAAATATAGATAAGGAATGGAGAATGAGCAATTATCCCAACCACCTGCATATTTAACAATAACGGTGTGTTCTACATTCTTCAGACTATAATGATATTGAGTATAGCATAACTTTCTATAACAGTTTCATTTCTTCAACAGCAAATAAGAGTTGTTATTTATTTCTTGGAATCATACGTAAGCTAAAGTATTATTCAGTTCTGTGTTAACTCTTTACAATCCTCACAAGAAGAAGGGGTCTTCCAGGGAAGATAAGCTGTTTGGGAACCGAGGAGCCAATGAAGGTTCATCCCAAACAGTACACCGGAGTCCGCACCTGCTGGAGAGCTCCAGGCCCAGCAGAGAATCCAGATCACCGTGGAGACTACAGGCTCCCGGGTACCTGCGAATTCAATATCAAGGGAGCCAGGCACCGCATGACGAGAGATAGCAGCAGGCCATATAGGGTTATCCCGCAGACAGCAAAGGTGAGAGAGCACAGGAGGCCAGGCCAGGTTTCAGGCCAGCCAGGCTTCACACAGACTGGAAGAGTAGTGAAGGAGGGACATCTAACAAAGCCACGTGGAGACACCCCGTTCATTTACCACTAACTAGGCCAGCTGCCTATGCTTACAGACTGTGTTGTACTGTGAACTGTGTTCTTTTTACCTGAACTGTTACAGTAAAGTACCCGGGAGAGTGACTTTGCCTCTGTGTCTTTGTGCTACTACTATAAATCAACCTTTTACTTACAGCAACGCTGCCCCGGAGGACCAGCTACACCTGTAGGGAGCTTTGCCATGCTTGCCGCAATACCATCGCCCTCCGGAGGACTGTGGCGACGCTGGTGACCCATCACCAGGTACTACAGGTGGCGTCACGAGACAATAACTCTTTTTCCTTGTACATATACCATTTTTGAAGTGTCAGCCAAGCCACGGGCTTAGGCACTGCTACCCATGACATCCCCGTGAACCACTCTGAGCCTGATACCCGAGTACCCCCCGAGCCTGGGGCTCAACACTTGCAGCTCTTCACATTGCATGGATAAGTTCCTCTTGGTGTATTCGAGGGCATCAAATTTCGGACCATGATGTTTCTTACATTGGGAGGCTGCCTGTAGCACAGCAAGGGAGGGTCTTTGAATATTATTTTTAGTCGGTCATCCTTGTGTAGGATATGGTGGCTTCCTGGTAGTTTTCCTTAGTACCTCAAGCTGTGGATTGTAGGTCACCACCAGAGGAACACAATGGTTCTCTTCTTTTTCTCTGTATTGGAGTGCTTGACTTCTAGGTATCCTTGTGGCTTTAATGATCTGATCCTCAATGGAGTTGGGGTGGTAGCCCAGGTTTAAAAATTGATTTTTTAGATGGTTTAAGTGTTCATCCCTTTCCACTGGGTTGGAGCAAATACGGTTATATCTGAGGGCCTGGCTGTAGACAATGGACTTTTTGATGTGTTTCGGGTGGAAACTGTCCCATCTGAGGTATGTAGGACAGTCAATCAGTTTCTGATATACTGATGTCTAGAATGAACCATTTTGAAGTTTTAAGGTGGTACCCAGGAAGTTGATTTCTGCTAAGTAGTCCAGTGTCAGATTTATGCTGGAATGAAATTTGTTGAAATTGTCATGGAATTTTAGAAGTTCATATTCAGTCTCAGTCCAGATTATTAAGATGTCATCAATGAAACGGACGTACGGCAAGAGATTGATGAGACAGGAGGCTAAAATGTCATTTTCCAGTTTAGCCTTGAGGAGGTTGGCATACTGGGGGGCCATTTTGCATCCCATAGCGGTTCCGGTGCATTGTAAATACAGTTCTTCACCAAAAGAAAAAATGTTGTGGGTGAGGATAAACTTGGTGAGCTTTAGAACTGATTCAGAAGGGATTCCATTGGCTTCAAGAAACAGTCGGCAGGCAGTAAGTCAATCTTCGTGTGGGATGTTAGAATATAAGGACTATAATGTCTAATTATTTTAGTTGTGCATGCATATATTTTGAGTTTCATTCAATATCTTGTCATACCATGCCTGATGAAGAGACCCGAGTTGTCTCGAAAGCTCGCCTTATAACATCACTTATTCAATTTTTGTTAGCCATTAAAAGGTATCACAACTACATGATTATTAACTTGTTTCTCTCACTGAGAGCAATCAACATTTTCTCAACTGGCTAACACGGTATCAGACCTTTTTCATCTACTCCTGGTTTTGGCTTAAAAATTCTGAGGTAGAAAACTCAGCAAATACTGAATTTATGCACATGGCCTGACTCTTAGGTCACTTGTGTCTCAGGCCACATGCATAAATGGAGTATTTGAAGAGTTTTTTACCTCAGAATTTGTAGGCAACACCAGGAGTGGGTGATAAATACAGAGGTGCTGACGTATTTCTATTGATGTATATGGTCACACAGTACGTTTTTCATCCATTTTTGTACTTCCTGTGATGCCCAGAAAAGTCAATGAGTTTTCAGAAATGCTGTTCAGTAGCTGCATTCATTTTTTTACTGTCCATTTTTGGGGGCAGAAAACACATCCAGAAAAAGAATGAGCGTGTCATTACTGATACGTTTTTCTCCATTGACCCCGTTATAATGAAAAAAAGCAGCATAAATGCATCACAAATGCAATATATTTAGAGTCCTTTTTTTGTCAAAAACTGATCCAATTTTGCTGCTGAAAATTCTACAAAATATATATATAAGACTGGCGTCACCGTATGTGTAGGTGCTGGCAGAAAATAATTATACTTACAACAATAGATATCTGCCGCGACACTGCTATATATGCAAAATATAAATTAATGAGTGGCACTAAAGAAAGAAGATGTAAGTATAATTATTTTCTGCCAGCACCTACACATACGGTGACGCCAGTCTTATATATATATTTTACATATTGTCTTTTTGACTGAGCTCCCATTATGCATAATTTTTCCCCTTTCCTCTTTTCTTAGTCTGGTAACCACTCTTGGACTCCAGTGTGAGGTCCTAGCACACACCTGTTTTTAATTACATCTTTAGACATATAAGCCCACACAGATTTCACCAGTTCACCATTTCACTAGGGCATAGTGTCAGGACCTGGCAGTGGAGGCCCCTTGAAGTGGGTGCCAGGCTTGATCCTCAGTGGCCACTGATGAGACTAAGACCTCTGATTTAAATTTTAGCACAGAGCAGTTTTCTGCATTACACATTTGCACATTTCAGTTTGATCTTCTTTCTTTAGTGCCACTCATTAATTTATATTTTGCATATCTAGTAGTGTCGCGGCAGAAAATTCTACAAAAACGCAGCACAACAAAGTGTGCACATGGCCTTATACTTTTCCTCTGATTGTTTCCCTCCTGGTTTTGGTTATAGATACGGAGGTAAAGAAACTCACCAAATACTCAGCGTGTGCACGAGGCCTAATACATCAGGAGGCGCCTGGCTCCAAATATATTCTGCAGCCGGACAACGGACCCTAAACATCCAGCCAATGTCATTAAAGGGCTTGTCTGGTCTCTGGGAGAAATAAC
The DNA here is from genome assembly GCA_033576535.1 of Allobates femoralis. Lineage (NCBI taxonomy): Eukaryota > Metazoa > Chordata > Amphibia > Anura > Aromobatidae > Allobates > Allobates femoralis. Next base: position 795,729,560 of record JARQOC010000003.1, on the reverse strand, counting down.
TGAAACAAACGAGGTCCAGCCTGCTATGTCGGCACGTGACTGCACCCACACGTATATACATCACATACTCATCACGTGTTTGCCTGCCTTACTGGCAGCAATAAAGAATCCTGACAGTGTGCCGTGTGCGCTCGCTGTCAGGATTCAGAAGTCGGCAGCAAACGTTTACCGCAGGACTAGACAACCCCTTTAAGAAACGTCAGCAGCATAAAGAACAATGAGGAGTCCTGGAAGTGATGATCTGACCTAGCCAGAGCCCTGATCTCACATCATCATGTCTGTCCGGAATCAAAAGTCAGAAGGATCCACACCAGCAAGGGTGTAACAAAAACAGGTGCAGGGGTTACGATCGCACCCGGAACCTGGATCCTAGGGGGCCCCAAAAGTCCATTTAACCTGTAGAAAAAGACTAATTCTATTAAAGATTTGCAATAATTGGGGGCCCCACTGGAGATTTTATATCGGGGCCCATGAGCTTCAAGTTACGCCACTGCACACAAGCCTCATACACAGAAGTATACAGTGTTGGCCAAAAGTATTGACACCCCTGCAATTCTGTCAGATAATACTCAATTTCTTCCTGAAAATGATTGCAATCACAAATTCTTTGGTATTATTATCTTCATTTAATTTGTCTTCAATGAAAAAACATAAAAGAGAATGAAGCAAAAAGCAAAACATTGATCATTTCACACAAAACTCCAAAAATGGGCCGGACAAAAGTATTGGCACCCTCAGCCTAATACTTGGTTGTACAACCTTTAGCCAAAATAACTGCGATCAACCGCCTCCAGTAACCATCAATGAGTTTCTTTACAATGCTCTGCTGGAATTTTAGACCATTCTTCTTTGGCAAACTGCTCCAGATCCCTGATATTTGAAGGGTGCCTTCTCCAAACTGCCATTTTTAGATCTCTCCACAGGTGTTCTATGGGATCCAGGTCTGGACTCATTGCTGGCCACCTTAGAAGTCTCCAGTGCTTTCTCTCAAACCATTTTCTAGTGCTTTTTGAAGTGTGTTTTGGGTCATTGTCCTGCTGGAAGACCCATGACCTCTAAGGGAGACCCAGCTTTCTCACACTGGGCCCTACATTATGCTGCAACATTTGTTGTTAGTCTTCAGACTTCATAATGCCATGCACACGGTCAAGCAGTACAGTGCCAGAGGCAGCAAAGCAACCCAAAACATCAGGGAACCTCCGCCATGTTTGACTGTAGGGAACGTGTTCTTTTCTTTGAATGCCTCTTTTTTTCTCCTGTAAACTCTATGTTGATGCCTTTTCCCAAAAAGAGAGAACATTCTTCCAAAATGTTTTAGGCTTTCTCAGGTAAGTTTTGGCAAACTCCAGCCTGGAGTTTTTATGTCTTAAGGTAAGAAGTGGGGTCTTCCTGGGTCTCCTACTATACAGTCCCTTTTCATTCAGACACCGACGGATAGTACGGGTTGACACTCTTGTACCCTCGGACTGCAGGGCAGCTTGAACTTGTTTGGATGTTAGTCGAGGTTCTTTATCCACCATCCGCACAATCTTGCGTTGAAATCTCTCGTCAATTTTTCTTTTCCGTCCACATCTAGGGAAGTTAACCACAGTGCCATGGGCTTTAAACTTCTTTTTTTTTTTTTTTTATCATAAGTGATTTTTATTAACAGTTTTTTCAGCAGTATAACATATTAGAAAGACAAAGATTGTGTTATAATATACAAGGAGGGGGAAAGGGGGAAAAAAGGGAGGGGGGAGGGGAGGAGGGTAATTGGAACAGACATCTCCAGAAACAATTCGTTGATATGAGCCAGGGCAGTCCGTTGTTGGAAACAAATCAAGTCCGTTGCAGATAGCTCCACGTAATATAGAGTTCAGAGCGTACAGTATGAATAGAACAAATACAGTCAAAGTGAAGCCGTTCTGTAATCCTGCGGTATTGGCTTGTAAAGATATAAACAGTTCCAAATCGTATCTTGTCGAGATCTCCGTTAATATATGTTCACAGTGGGGGTCCAAAAGCCAATACCCTGTACTTCAACTTATAGTTGATTGAGCATTGTGTGTGTCCGATAGGAGATATAGATACAGTTTTTTCTTATTCAGCAAATGGACTAAGACTAGGCTGCTTGTTGGTTTTTAACAGTAATTCTGGGTAAGTTGCAAAGAAATAAGGATATGGGAAGGGGAGGGGGAGAGATAAGGGGAACAGGGGAATAGTTCAGGGTAAAGAAGAGGAAAAGGATAAGAGAGTAAAAGAGTAGAAGAGTGAGAAAGTAAAAAAGCAAAAGAGTAACTGGTCCATCCCTGGTTCCGCACCCCTTCAAATCGACAGAGGGCTCCAAGAGTACTCCCATCTGGTCTACAGCGGGGGTCTCCGGGCCAACGGGTGTGCTCCCCACAGATCCCACGCCTCGGAGACATATCTTCGTTCGCCTTGATCCAACGCCAAGTAGTACTCGTGACAAAAGATCGAATTTATTCTGTCGACGAGATCACTTAACGTCGGAAGGGAAGGTTGCTTCCACTTAGAGGCGACACAGACCCTGGCAGCCGTCAATATGTAGGTCATCACACGGCGTATCACCGGAGGGTATGAAATAACCCCCACGTGAAGAACCGCTATCCTTGATTCCAAGGGGATCGTCATCTCAGTAACCGAGTCCAAGAGCCCCTTGACTAGCTGCCAGAACTGTGCCACCTCAGGGCAGGTCCACCACATATGGGACAGGTCACCCCGCATACCACACTGCTTCCAGCATAGCGGGGAAGTCCCTCTGCCAAAGCTCGCCAGCCTTGTCGGGCTGGTATACCAACGTAGGTGGATTTTCTTGAGCAATTCGACATGGTTTAAACATCTGGATGCCTCTCTCACACAATGTATAGCATCCTCCCAATCCTCCTCTGACGCCTCGAAAGTTAGATCTTGCTCCCATTTGATTGTGTATGATAGTTTCTGGGGGGCATCTCTGTCAATCAGATCTGAATACAAAGCCGACAGTGATTTCTGTGGTCTAGGCACCGCTATCAGAGATCGTCTCAACGCCGAGGGTGTCCCAGGAGCGCCCAGGTCATAAGAGAAAGCGGGGGAGCACACAAAGTGTGCTATCTGATGGAAGTGCAGGAAGGTGGCATTGAGATCTGGATATTTGGGCAATACCTCCTCAAACGTGAGCCTTTTGGAACCCTCAAAGAGATCCGCCAGAGTCTTTGGGCCCGCATGTCTCCACGAGCTCACTGAGAAAGTAGGGATCAACCAGCAGAACGCCTCCAAGGGAAATTCCCCTGGAGGGATCCTGGTCCATTCCCCTCGAACTGAACGGTGCACTGTCAGTAGTTCAGAGATCGTTTGAAGGAAGTTATTGTCCAGTAGGGGAGCCACTGAGTTTGCTGCGAGAAGGGAACGTAAAGAACCCCTCTCCAGTGAACCCTGTTCAATCTGCTTCCATCCCTGTGAATCTTCCTCATGCCACCACTTCCCAGCCGCCTCCAAGACCACCGCCTTTCGATACTTCTCCACCTCCGGGACGCCCATCCCACCCCTCGTCAAGTGTTGATATAGTAGAGATCTTCTAACCCTAGCCGGGGCCGTTCCCCAGACACATCTGGAGATCATTCGCTGAAGGCGTATAATCAACTTTTTGGGAAAGTGGACTGGGATACATCTGAACAGATACAGAATTTTAGGAAGCCACAGCATCCTCACCGCCTGGATCCTGGCAATCCAGGACATCGAGCCCAATGGGAAATCAGATAAGGCTCTGTCCAGATCGGCCAAAAGTCGGTCGATATTTTCCTTCGCTACACGTTTGGAAGAGCATAAGTAGATACCCAGGTACGGAATACCTTTGGGTGAGCATGCAAAAGGGAACCCGGCGGTGAGGGTAGCCACGTCTCCCCCTGAGAGTCCAACAGGGAGCATCACAGACTTGGTAGCGTTGAGCTTATAGTATGATATCTGTGCAAAGCAGTCAAGTTTCTGTACAATTCCAGGGAGGGAGGAAAGGGGCTCCTCCGTAACCACAATGACATCATCGGCATACAAGCCAATCACATGCCTGTGCCTCCCCGCCATAATTCCAGTGATCGTCGGGTCCGCTCTCAGTGATATTGCCAGAGGCTCCATAACCAGAGCAAAGACCAGAGGTGACAGAGGGCATCCCTGCCGGGTGCCATTGGTGATACGGAAGAGCCTGGACTTATATCCACAAGATAAAACTCTTGCACACGGGTTTGAGTAAAGGGCGAGAATAGCCGAGACGATAGGGCCCGTAATGCCGAAGGCCGAGAGAACCTCCCTGAGGTATCCCCAGTGCACCCTATCGAACGCCTTTTCAGCATCCAGTGACAGGAACACACTGGGGGCACCCCTCCTCTCCGCCACCTCTATCAAGTCTAGCATTCTCCTCGTCCCGTCATTCGCTTGCCTACCTTGCACAAATCCAACCTGATCTTGATGCACCAGAAGGGGAATCACATCGCTCAAACGCGAAGCCAGGAGTTTGGCGTAGATCTTCAAGTCTGTGTTTAAAAGTGATATGGGTCTGAAATTCTCCGGTCGATCCTGGGCCTTTCCCACCTTGGGAATAGTCGATATCGTGGCTTCCAACGCAACGTCGGGAATACAGCCCTGTGCTTGCCACTTGTTGAAAAGTCTAAGGAGGTAAGACGTAAGGATCTGGCCGTAGAGCCCATAGTATTCATTAATCAGCCCATCTGGGCCAGGTGCTTTGTTGTGCTTCAGGCCTTTCAGGACTTCAGTAATTTCAAGCTCAGTAAAGGGGGCATTAAGCGAAGTCTGTAAGTCTGCTGAGATAGTCGGGATGTCAAGAGTCCCCAAAAACGTACGTATGGCTTCCGTAGTGGGTTGCGGTGTTTGTGGATCAGAGCGGAGGTTGTACAATTGCTCGTAATATGAGGCGAAAACCTCTACTATGTCTGAGGGATTTCGTACCAGTCCTCCCTGTTTATCTCGTATAGCCGTCACCATCCCATTTGTCAGTTTTTTCTTTAATCTGCGAGCCAACAGTTTACCTGCTCGGTCACCCGATTCATAATATTTAGTACGGAGTTTTCTAAGACCAGTCTCATGTTGTTTAAGAAACAACGCCCGTAAATCATTGCGAAGTAGACCTATCTTTGATATAAGCGCACAAGACGGCGACGTCTTATTAAGTGCCTCTAAGCTAGACAATTCCGCCGTCCAGTCCCTAACAAGGCGTTCTCTACGGCGTTTTGCGATCGATGCTTTTTGTATGCACAAACCACGCATCACCGCCTTGTGCGCGTACCAAAGTACGTCATCAGGAGTCTGGTCCACATCATTCAATTCAAAGTATTCTCTCAGAGCCATGCCCAACTCATCAGCCGTCTTCGGATCGGTCAGGAGACCCGCATGAAGCCTCCAAGACTTTGAAGCCCCACCTCCAGCATCTAGGTCCATTTCCAATTCGATCGGGGCATGGTCCGACCACGTGATCAGACCAAGCCTCGATGAACGGCACCTATCCAGGGCTACATCATTAAGCAGAAACAAGTCTATTCTGGAATAGGATTTGTGCGCCGGGGAGAAGAAGGAATAGTCCCTCTCCTCCGCGTGCTGGTACCTCCAGACATCATGGAGGTGGAACTCCCGGCACAGGTCTCCAAGAGAACTCCTACCTCTGAGCACCGAGGAGGAGGAGTCAATGCGGGGCTCCATGACCGCATTGAAATCGCCGCAGATGATAAGTCTTCCCCCCACCTCTTCGCCGATGCGGGCGAGCAGGTGTCTCAGAAATTTCGCCTGACCCACATTTGGGCTATAGACCGTGACTATTGTGTAGCGGGTTCCCCCTATTTCACAACGCACTCCCACAATTCTGCCCGCACCGTCAGAGAAGGAGGAAATGAGAGAAAACTGCGTCCTGCGACTGACAAAAATACAGACCCCTGCCTTCTTTTGGGGCGCGTTTGCAAAGAAACAGTGTGGGTAGTTCGGATGTCGGAGTCTCACATTGTCAGCTTCCAGGAGGTGTGTCTCCTGAAAACATAAAACGTCAGCCCCAGAGGACCTAGCCTCCCTCCACAGATTAGACCTCTTGTGGGGGGAATTGAGGCCATTTACATTTAGTGAAAGTATTTTCAGCTTCATTGCGGGGCTCAGAGAGGACCAGGTAGGAGGAAGAAATTAGAAGAGAAGAGAATGAGGAGAAGTTGAAAAAGGGAGAGAAGAGAATGGATTAAGCGGCAAGTAAGGGGGGATTAGAATGAGGAGGGAGGGTTACTCTCCAAGGCTTGGAGAACACCTATAAGAGTTAGGAGAAGCAACAGCTACAGTGGAGCAAAAAAGAAAGAAGAAGATATGTGCACATATCAAGTTAACCAAAACAAAAATCATACATTTGCAAAGGGACTCCTAGATTTGGAATCAAGTTCTTGTGGGGGGATTCCCCGCAGGATCTCCTCCTCCTCCGTCAACCACAACTCACAACTCAGGGGGAGGTCGGTGATCACTGGGGAATACACAAAAGAAGAATACCTTATGGGATACCACCCATCAGAGTCTTCCACCAGCCATCCACATTTAAAGCCGTAAAACAGCCTTCTGTCCAGAATTGTGCCGCAGTGCTACTCAAGAGCAGGCTCCTCCGGCTGATTCTCTCTCGCCTGTACCTCTCTTGCCGCGTCCGGGCGCTGTGGTGAGGGAGCAGAGGTCAATCTCCATGCCCTGAGCGTCTTCCTCAGCAGGGTTGGTGAATCAAAGGACTGTCTTCTGCCGTCGTATTTAAAGTGAAGGGACACAGGGGAGCCCCATGCATATGGGATCTCCCTGTCCCTCAACACTCTGCAACTGGATGCAAAATCTCGGCGCCTTGCCAGTGTCCCCGGGGACAAGTCCTGGTATATGGAAATGTGCTCATATGGGCTAGGGAGCGACGGGCCTCGTCTCATCCGCTTGAACAACGCGTCGGTAATCCCCGGGAATCTCATATGTACCAGTATGTCTCTTGGCACAGATGGGGGGAGGTTGCGAGGCTTGGGTATACGGAAAGCCTTGTCCATAACGAGCTCCTCTGAAGACAGGTCAGGGAACACTGCCGATAGGAAAGTGGCGGCAGCGATTCGTGCATCCGGGGCATTGTTGTTCTCCTCCGCCATGCCACGTATTTTGAAATTGTTGCGTCCGAGCCGGTCTTCAATATGGTTCAGGGCCCCCGCGAATGAGCCCATCTCGCGGTCCAAGTCCGAGTAGTTATCGGCAAGAGCGTTATGGGCCTTAGCGACCTCTGTTACTTTACCTTCCAGCTGTGTGGTCTGAGCCTCGAGCGCACCCAAGTCCTCCCTCATGTTACCGATCAATGCCGCCATATCCGCCATCAGAGAGGTTCTAAACGCTGCCAGACAGTCTTGAAGGACCGTCTGAGTGACCGGAGAGTCACCGCTCGGGCCCGAGTCCCTTCTCTCTGGGGGCCGGTGGGAACGCAGGTCATGGGGAGGCCTCTCCTGTGAAGCTTGTCCCGGCGCCATTTTGTTTGGGGAGTTGCATTGCCGCTCAGACCCGAAATAGTCAGTGAGTCTGTGCTCGGTGCGGCGTTTAGCTTGAGCCGGTTTGGGCATCTCAGTACCGTCTCCGGGGTGTCAGAGGGCGAACGGCTGCCTTGGAAGCAGAGGCTGATCGTTCAGATGCCGATAATGTGGAGAAGCCAGCGGAGCTCAGTTAAACTGCGACCGGCGCCATGAGCAGCTGGACACGCCCCCGGCTTTAAACTTCTTGATGACACTTCGCACGGTAGACACAGGAACATTCAGGTCTTTGGAGATGGACTTGTAGCCTTGAGATTGCTCATGCTTCCTCACAATTTGGTTTCTCAAGTCCTCAGACAGTTCTTTGGTCTTCTTTCTTTTCTCCATGCTCAATGTGGTACACACAAGGACACAGGACAGAGGTTGAGTCAACTTTAATCCATGTCAACTGGCTGCAAGTGTGATTTAGTTATTGCCAACACCTGTTAGGTGCCACAGGTAAGTTACAGGTGCTGTTAATTACACAAATTAGAGAAGCATCACATGATTTTTCTAAGGGTGCCAAGGGTGTTTTTTTTTAACAGTTCCAATACTTTTGTCCACCCCCTTTTTTATGTTTGGTGTGGAATTATATCCAATTTGGCTTTAGGACAATTCTTTTTGTGTTTTTTTCATTGAAGACAAATTAAATGAAGATAATAATACCAAAGAATTTGTGATTGCAATCATTTTCAGGAAGAAACTGAGTATTATCTGACAGAATTGCAGGGGTGTCAATACTTTTGGCCAACACTGTATAAACCTATATTTGGCCAGATTTATACCTATAAACTGAATGAGTTTTTAGCCAAAAATTGTAGAAATAAGGAAAATCTTTATTGATAGAATGGAGTAAAAACATTAAAATAAGGATACAAATCCCTCAGGATACTTGAACCCACATATATGCACTTAGGACACTGAAAAAGAGAACAAATAATAACAGTATGAGGAGACAAAAATTACAGGGACATATGGTAGGAGAAAGTGACAGATGTTTTGCTGCAATGATGATAACAGTATATGGTTTTCCTAGAGTGTGTGATTAAAGTGTGAGGCCACTAGGGGTCCTCAGAGTACAGGAAAATAATGCTCTATATCAGGGGTGGTGAACCATTTTTCTGCCGAGGGCCATTTGGATTTTTCTACCATCCTTCGGGGACCATACAAAATTATCAACTTGAAAATCACCCGCTATATCTGGTTAAACAATCAACTCCCCCCTACTGTGGTGGCTGGAGCTTCTTCTCTTTGGTGTGGGTGATATTGGTCATGTTGCTTCTCAACTGCTTTTCCAGGTTTGCTAGAGCCCTAGACATCACAAGAGAGGTTGTGAGTATATACCTCACTGGGGAGGCCGAAGCTGGGGCATAGAGATCACTGGAGAGCTGGACTTAAAGGGCAAGTAGTCAGCAAAACGTGTCTGCCAGCCTAACCACTCCAGTCCCCAGGAATCTGCCTGGAGGCGGCAAAAACTCATCGACGGCCGCATTCGACCCTGGGGCCTGAGGTTCCCCACCCTGCTCTATATCAAGGGATGCGCAGGGGCTCCATATAGCAGATATTGCACCTATTCCCTATATGTGCAAATATTGCACAGATCCAAATACACAGAAAGTGGAAAAAAAAAATGAATCAAAGGGAAAAATAAATGATAGCTAGGATGAAAGACCAACAAATGCCTCCTCAGACTCAAAGAAATGTCAATACGCAAAACTGAAAGGAAAGAGAGCGCAAATAGAGAGTCTTATCTTAATATCAAATGGGTATCCCAAATGTCAGTTGCTCACCTGGGAGGGTTACCCACTGGGACGGGGTACTCGGTGCCGGACCGGGGTACTGCTGGGGATATCACGGCAGTCATGGTCCGGACCGTGTCCCGGGTTCCGCAAGTGAAAGGGAATATTTACAGGGGAGTTAGTTTGTCGTGACGCCACCCACGGGTTGTGGTCATTAAGGGGACCACCGCTGCAGTGTACTTCTGTCAGGAGGATGGATGGATGCTGCAGCAAGTTGGATGAGCCCGCCGCTGATCAGGGTAGCTCCTGACAGGGTGTAGGGTGCAATAACAGTTCTGTATACCTGGAATCAGACACGGGAGACTGAAGCAGGGTTCACCGGGTTTACTTGCAAGTTCTTCCAAGTCAAACAGTTTACAACACAGTTCCTACTTTCAGTCTACTCTGGACACTTTAGACCCTCTGCAGCCAGGCTATCGCTCTGAGACCCCTCACTCTCTCTGTTAACCTTTCCGGCTTGTTCTTCCTCTGCTCTTCCTAGTGGGTTGTATGGCGGCAACTCGGTCCCTTAATATGGCTTCCCCTATGTGTATGGGCAGCAAGCTGGGTCCTCCTAAGTGTTGCTGAGCCTCCAACCTGTGTAGTAGGAACACTGATCGGGAATCCGTGTTCCCCGCCGGTTTGTCTGGGGAGCCGGTATGTAGCTGCAGTCCCCCTCAGAGCCGACACTCTGGTTTTAGCCTAGCTTACGTTTCCCTGTCTTGCAAGGGATCACCGGCTCTTTCCCACCCGTGTGGCTTTCCAGGTACAACAAGGGAAACTTCTCCTGCCTGTAATCGGTCAATGCAGCCGTACTCCTCGGACCCAGTGGTATCGGTCCAGTCTCTTTCCTCACTTCTCCATGGGCTACAGGCTATGGACGAGCTTTCTCTCCATGAATCTGTGTCTCTTTGGATTCTGCGTCTCCAGGGAGCCCTATCCCACCGGGGAGTGTCACTTTCTGTCACTAGTCTATTCTTGGTCTTTTCATCTCAGCCTACTCCGGCCTACTGGCTAACTCCTCCTTGTTCCTCCCTTTTGTACTGGTCTACCACCTGACCTACCTTCCCATCCACTTTCTTCTAAATCCCACCACCTCTTGCCCGCCTAGAGTCCCAGGCTCCGGGTTGGTTGTTGTGTTCTTGTGGGTGTGTGTGCTGTGAGGGTATTTGATGCACAAACTGTCTACCTTTCTGCCTGGCAGCAGTTCCTCATGTGGCCCCCCTGGTCACAGGGGCGCCACACACACAACCAGCACACTTGCAAAAAAATGGCTGCTGTAGGGTCCACACATCAAACGGTTAAACGTAGAAAGGAAAAGTAGCATGGACTGTGTTCCACGGACCCGTGCTGCATCACAAAGGAGACGGTCAGGCAGTAATCATCACAATAGACAATTGGACCTCAGGATGTGGTGAGGACAATTTTGTATAAAGTTCACTACTGATCCAGATACTCTGAAAGAGACAATTCTTGGACAGCGGTGGAAGGACTAAGCGCCGTAGTGACTGTTTTTCATATTTTATTGGTTTTTGTAAATTTTCATTTTTGAGACTTTGTACATTTTTATTTGTTATTTCTAAAAATGTTTCCTCAGTCCAGGAGTACTGAGATTAACTAGGGGGGAATGTGGCTCCCCAGAGTCCGGTTGCCACAATGGCATTACCTCCCTCAGGGGGTGATGTCATGCTTGGAAGCAAGAAGGGGTATCCACACCAGGTAAACCCACAGCATGCAACACTTTTCCTGACTCCAGAACAGAAGAGGGAGCACTGAAACCCGGGTTCAAGGAAGCTTCCCTATAAATTCCGGTCTGGGGGAGGGGTTAGTGAGCAGTCAGACAAAGAGTCAGTCTGAGAGGAAGAACAATACGGACGTCCTGTGGACTGGAGCCGGAGGAGCTCGTCCCAGGATAGAGAGCAGCAAGCATGAGGGAGCCGTAGAAGAGGGTCTGAGGAAGGAGAGAAGCAGGCCTGGGGAGTGGAGTCAGTGAACCGACTCACCCCAGAGTGGAGTGCTAGAAACGGACACCGGAGTCTGAGGTTGTGAGGGTACTAAAGACCAAGCAGACAAAACTGGAGGATGGGAGACCCCACGTCTCCTGGCCACACCCAAAGAACCTGGAAGCACAGCAGAACCAGAGAGCTCAGGGACAGCCGCCAGAGGAGTGGTGCCAGAGAAGGGCTCAAGCTGCAGGTCATACAAGTGAGAGACTTACCAGCAGGAAGAGAGGGTCGCAGCTTAGCTACAGGCAGCCAGGACCAGCAAGGAGGAGCGCACCAGGGAGGCCTCAGAACTCACCGGGTGAGGAGATCTCCAACTTGCTTCCATGCTGCCTGGACTCACAAAATCACCAGTGGTCAATGTCCTGGTTTAAACCAGCAACTACCAGTAAAGGTAACAGAGACTACGTACTGTGTGTCTGTCGGTTATTCTGCACCCTCAGTCCTGCACTCCAATGGCCTAACACCGCCATAGACTATACCAATTGCCCTGGGGAACCGCTACACCCGTGGGGAGCGATACCACTTTAGCTGTGATTCCACCATCCCCAGGGGTCCCCACCACAGCGTCGGCCATCAATAGCCGAACATCATGGGTGGTGTCAGGACTTTAATTTCCAAAACCTTACTTCCCGGACTTGTATTAACACCTCCAGGATCACGAAGCCGTGTCTCAACCCCTGTGACTCCCCAGCCGTACTGTAGCCCGGTTCTGAATACCCTATGCAATCTATAAATATCAAGGATTGCATCTACCCATAAGTGTGCAAAATGTGCAAATAGCAAAAATAGACTAAATTTAAGTTAATGATTAAACACTATTGCACAGGACCCAGGTTTAAGGTGCAAAGAAATAAGCATGTCACAATGAGACTTGCCAGACTGGTTACTATGTGAGGGATAAAGAAAGTGTTGTCCAACAGCCACAGAAAGATTGAGACAATAAATCAGGCTTTACCGAATAGATAAAGTGCAGGGTAACAAGTCGAAAAAGGTACGGGGCCACCCTGACGCCATTCGCTTGGGCTTGGCCTTCCTTAGTAACCAGTCTGATAAGATTCACTGCCACATATAGTAGCATCTCAATGGATTAGAATATCAAAAATTTAATTTTCTGTATTTTGTAATTCAACATAAAGTGAAACACATATATTATATAGAGTCATCACACACAGAGGGATCTATTTCATGTGTCCCCTAACGATAACGATAGAAGAAAATTGTTGTAGCTGTGTAAGAAGCGCTCAGGTAGAGAGGTAAATTAGAACAAGGATCAAGGTGACAAACCTTTATTAAATGGATCCTGTCACCTTCAAAATGCCTCCTAAGCTATCAAAACATGTCCCTGCAGCATCCCATCACTAATCTCACACTCCTTTTGTCCCTAAAAGCATCCTGTGAAAGTGGAGAAAAACGTTTTAATACTCACTCATTAGTGATTATAATTAGTAGGGGCTATATTCTTTAGTCACCAGGGCATGTTGTTTTGCAGCTCCAGGATCCACCCTCTCTCTGTCTGTGCTGCTGTGATGTGCAGCTGAAGGCAGGACTAATGATTTGCATTCTGTGAGTGATAGAGAGGGGGAAGGGCAAAGCCTGCACAAGCAAAGCAGTACAGACAGAGAGAGGGTGGATCCTCGAGGCTGCAAAACAGCCCGCCCTGCTGACTAAAGAATATAGCCCCTGCTAATTATAATCACTAATGAGTAAGTATTAAAACGTTTTTATGCACTTTCACAGGATGCTTTTAGGGGACAAAAGGAGTGTGAGATTAGTGATAGGATGGTGCAGGGACGTGTTTTGGTAGCTTAGGAGGCGTTCTGGAGGTGACAGGATCCCTTTAACCCTTAATGCTCCACAACTCCTTTCGATAGCATATCACTATCTTCGTCAGAGTTTTTTTTTTGTACCACCTGATGAAGATAGCGTTATGCTACCGAAAAGCGTTGTGGAGTTAAGGGTTAATAAAGATTTGTCACCTTGATCCTTGTTCTAATTAACCCCTCTACCTGAGTGCTTCTTACACCGCTACAACAATTTTCCTCTATGTCCTCTTCCCTTGCTGAGGGTACATGGCAGGAGCTGCTCCGGGTTTCTTATATCTGTCTCGCGCCAAGGGCTTGGGGTACTCGGATCTCAGGAGTACTGGTACAGGGATGTCACGGGTGGTCAGTGCCCGAGTCTGTGCCCCTGATGACAAAATAAAAAGGGGGATATTTGCAGGGATTAAAGTTATTGTCAGTTGTGACACCACCTGTTGGCACCGCGCTGATGGGACCTCCGGGGTGATGGGCGGCAGCAAGGTGTTGTAGCTCTCTACAGGAAGAGCGGGTTCCCTGGGGCTGTAGGGTATGATGGTGGAATAGGGCAGCATGGAAGGAATGGGGCAGCTTAGTCGTTGTGGTGTGGGACAGGTTGAAGATGGGACTCGCACACAATAAAGTCTTTTTCTGTACCTTTTATTGATGGTTCTCCGGGTACATGTCCAGGGTTGAAGGGTGCACTTTGGGATTTCCACACCGAGTGAAATTTAGGCCCCTCCTTGTCCTGTTCCCTTGTCTTGAGTCTTGCGTGTATGAAACCAGGCCTGACCTTTCCTGTTCCTTCACACCCGTGTTTCTGCACTGAGGGCTCTCGCTTGGCTACCGCTATCTCTCCTGCGGCTCCTGGCTTTCAAATGTGGGTGCTGCGGGTGTCTGGGAAGCTAAACCTCCACGGTGTACTGGGATTCTCTACTGGGCTAATCTCTTTCCCTTGCAGACTCGGACTCCAGTGACCGGTGTTTCCTGGGGTGAGCCGGGATGGCTCCTCTGCCCCCGCTGTAGTGCTCCTCGCCTTTGCTTTTCGTCCTCACTCTCTGGACCTCACACTGGCTCTGGAGTTGCTCTGGTCTCGGGCCTAGCATGGGTCCGGTGATCAGTTAAGCTCACTAGGTAATGGGCTGAACTTCACAGTTCTCCTAGCGACTGCACACTCTGGCTAACTCCGCCCCAGCATCTGTATTTATAGGGGATCTGGCTTATAACAGCAACCAGTGGTGCTCCCCCTACAGGCCTGGATTGGAAGGTGTTGGGTGTACGGTATGTGAGTACCAGGTGTGGAAATCCCTTAGTGTACTAGTTGGTTCTGTGGCTTTACCTGGCACAGGGCGCCACATATCCATCTCCAGTGGTAAAAGGACCTGCGGTGACATATTTCTGGTCGTGATCATGTGACTGCAACCAGGAGGAGCCGCAGCGAGTGCGTCGTTCAGCATCCTCATCTCTATGCCACAAACTGTGGTTGAGTAGCCAGAAGGAAAACATCTTGCTTATGTGGTTTCCTGATGAAGGAGTTGTAAACCTTGAAACGCGTAGAAACAAAGCACCATAGGAATTCTAAGGAGCCGCTGACACATTGAAGTGGGAGCGCAGTCTGGAGTCCCTTCTCCTTTTATTTATCTCCTGCACAACCCTATGAGGTGAGTGACCACTTGGCCCCGGTATAACTAAAGGCCCCTAGACCACCAGGTGCTACTCATCTTGCGCTCCCTGTTTTTCTGTTTCCTTTCTGAACATAATGATGTCACAAGGCATCACCCTCAAATTGTGACCCTAGAGATCAGCCACAGCCTGCACAGGAGGAGTAAGGAGGAATTCATTGGTCTGTGCATGTTAAGTGCATATGTACAGTATACTGATGTCTTTTAGGCGGCCTTCACACGCTTCAATCTTGTGAACGATATTGCACGCGCGATCGCTAACAATATCGTTCACATCGTTGGTGAGCTGTCACACAGGCAGACTCACCAGCGATGTGGACCAGCGAGATCGCTGGTAACTATGGTACACATCAGGTTGCTAGGCGCCGCGCGGCGCTTAGTAACCCGACGTTTACCATAGATACCATCTCCCAGCATAAGCTCTGCCACTGGGAGATCGTTCATCGTGGTGTCACACACCACGATGAGGCAGATTGATCAAGCGTTTATTGCTTGATATGAGCTCCTGCTCACAAATCTGCGATCAAACAATCAAGCGATGGGGCGTGTCCTGGCCATGGAGGGAGCAGCACACTAAAACCTGAGCTCCGTCTCCCCGGCCATTCTATAGACCGTGTAACGTCTTAATTTCCGGCTGTACCGGCACCACATGCCGGCGAAAAGGAGGAGCAGGCACCCGGCTACCACCCCGGACCCTCCAATCCAAAGCACAGGCTCCATTACCCGGTACCTGCGGAGTTCTAGCAGGCCCCCGGTCCCTGTTGCGGTTTCCAAGATGGCGGCGCTTGCTGCAGCACAGCCCCTCGCTGCACACACTAAAGATGGATGAATGCGCCTGGGCTTTCCTTCACGGCCGCTCGCGGCTCCTGGCTTGCTGCCCGGCACTTCTGGACAGGAGGACATGCACAGCGCTCGGTCCGGTGAGTCTGGAGAGCCCGAGACCCGGGAGGGAGACATGATTGCAGCGGGAGCAGCGCGCTCCCCCCTAGACAAACATGTAGCTGGTGCTGCTGGAGCTCCTCTAATAGGAGGAGATAAGGGAAGCTGCAGGGGCTCAGGGACTGAGGTGGATGAGAAGCATGGAGGGAACTATATAGAGGAACGTATGAAGGAGCAGAACCCCTGTGTGTCTGGTGACCCTTTCTTGGACCCTACCCGGGCTACAGGTGGCATAGATGGAGAAGTGCAGTACCAGGTCCGACCATCAAAAGAGGGGGCGCTGTGCCAGGGTCAGATACCTCTCTTTAATGCCAGTTCTAAGACCCAAGAGGGAGGACTTGATCTCCTATCCCTTCAATCACCCCCCTCTGCGACCAAAGGGGACAGTACACCTTTTGATGCCTCAGTACCCCATGCTGACCCAACGAAAGATGTTGGAGATTCTCTGACCTCAGAGGGTGACATGTGGGAATCCTTTAAGGCACGAATCATGAATATCCCCACGAGGGAAGAATTGTCCGATTTCATCACCAAAGTGGAGTCCTCCCTTAAGTCTACGACAACTTCACTCCGAGGCGAGGTCCAAGTGATTTCGGATAAGATATCCCAGACTGACACCATTGTTGAGGACTTAACTAAACGAGTCCAAGCACTTGAGGAAGAGGTGACACTTCAGAGGTCCCAACAGGAAGCGTTCCTGGTGCTATGAGGATCTGGAAAATAGGGAGCGGAGGCAGAACATTCGGATTCGAGGCCTCCCGGAGTCAGTGACACCATCTGAGTTGTGGTCCACCTTGAGAGTCCTATTTAATTCTATCCGTAGCACCCCAGCTGACACTGTCATTGAATTTGACAGAGCACACCGATCCCTTGGCCCGGTCCCTCCGGAAGGAGCGCTGCCACGAGACGTTATATGCAGGTTCCATAGATACCAGGTCAAGGAGGAGGTCCTTATCAAAGCAAGACAATGTGAGGATGTCTCCTTTCTGGGATCCCAGCTGCAGCTTTTAGCCGATTTGTCCAGACGGACCCTTCAGAAAAGGCGAGCATTGAGACCTCTTCTGGATCTTCTGCGTCGGAACCAGTTGTTATACTCCTGGGGTTATCCATTCCGCCTACAGGTTCGCCGTGATAACCAACTAATTTCCCTCTCTCATCCTTCGGAGATACGTGGTTTCCTCCAGTCCCTGGAAATACCGGATCCAGGCCTCTCATTTCCGGACTGGCCGTCCTCTTCTTTTGATGGAATGATCCAGTCAAGGTCTCGCTTGCCTTGGAACAACCGAAGGAGAAGGAACGGGAGAGGCAGGAACCGTAGACGTCGCAGACTCAGCGAGGAGAGCCGACTTGAAGATGGGTGACTCTTTAAATGCTCTTGGGTCACTGAGTGCTAATATATTCTCTTTTATGCCACAATAAGTACAATGAGGTCTCAATGTAATGTTATAATATGCTTTTTTGTTCTACAAAGATAATTCTCTTCATATTTTCAGGATGAGTCTTACCCATTCCTTTCCGTATCTTCATTCCCCTTTCCCGTCTTTCTCTTTTCCCTTTCCTCCATACTGCCTACCTCTGTCATGACTATTTGGCCGATGACTTCCTATACTATTGTATGGAAGCCTATGTGTAGGCTTTATATCTATTCCCTCTCTTTTATCCCCACTTACGCTCTCTCCCCTTACCCTCCCTATACCTTTCTCCTTTAACTCTGCTAACTCGTCCCCTCTGCCTCCCTCCCCCTCTGTGATCTTTTATAATATTATATTAGGGTAATTGATTCCTAATTTTATTGTAAAATTAAGGTATATGGGAAAGAGAGTTTTCCGTTCTGTTATATAGTGGGATGGGTGCTTCTATCTATCTATGCCAATATTATTTGACTTACTAAAAAGCCTAATAGCCGGAATATTGATGCTATAATAGGGTTATGTTATTGAGTATTTTAATGCTTTCAGATGCAGGCCGGGGAGATGGTTATTCTCGGTCGCTTGAAGTTTACGCTTTTATTTACAATTCTGATACACTTGCACTCCTTAGGTTGAATACTTGGAGTCTGCAATTGGTCAAAGCTCCTTTCCAATTGGAAAGACAAACTCCCACGGGGACGTCACATTTCTCTTTGGGTGTGACGCTTATATAAAGAACATTCCCCACGTGGCGGTATTCTTTGCTTTCTGTTAAGTCCAACAGGTTTTCTTTCTTACTAAACTCTTTCTACTCTCTTCCGTCTTTCCCCCCTTCTTTTTATTTATTTTTTTTTATTTATTTATTTATTTATTTATTTATTTATTTTATTTTTTTTTTTCTCTCTTCCTCTTCACTGGGTGTTACTTAGGATAGCTCCCTTTTGTCACTGAGTCAGTATCGGTTCGGATCGGTATGGCGGGCGGGTCCTTGAAGATTGGGTCCCTAAATGTCAGGGGTTTTAACACCCCCCAAAAGCGAAGTCACATCATCTCGGACATGCAGAAAAAAGGGGTGCAGGTGTTGTTCCTTCAGGAAACACACTTCAAGGAGGGCCATGTTCCGTCCTTTGGTGGGGGACAGTTTTCTGAGTGGATACATTGCGTGAATCCCGAATCCAGAACCAAAGGGGTTTCTATAGCCCTCCATAAGAAGCTACCATATAAAATTCTGGATTCGGTGATTGACAAAGGAGGTCGTTACATCTTCCTCAAGTTGGTGGTCTCTGGAACTCCATTGACCTTAGTCAATTGGTACCTTCCTAACAGGGAGCAGACAAGGGTATGTAAATCCCTTCTGATGAAGTTGGCAGATTTCGCTGAGGGGCGGGTTATCGTCGGGGGTGACTTCAACTTTGCCCTCGACCCTTCCATAGACACCTCCTCTGGTAGGGGGACGACTCCCCGTAAACGTGTAATGGCACTTAGGAAACTTTTACGTAGGCTCCAGTTGATCGATGTTTGGAGGATCCTTAACCCTGCTGTTAAGGACTACACTTTTTATTCAGGTGTACACGGCTCTTATAGTCGTATTGACCTGTTCCTGGTCAGCCATGGGATCCTTTCGTGGGCACCCAAGGCTTCTATAGGCAATATTGTCCACTCGGACCATAGCCCCATTTTCTTATCTATTGAGGTACCCGGCTTGGCTAGGAAGGAGTGGTCCTGGAGACTAAATAGCCATCTTCTAACCGAGGCAGCCTGTCTGGAGGAATTAAAATCTGACATCAAGACATTTTCTCAGACACACGCATCAGACGCGTCGTCTCCATCCATTAAGTGGGAAGCCCTTAAGTGTATCCTCAGGGGAACGCTAATTAAACACGGGTCAAGGATAAAGAAATTGCAATCTGACCGGATGAACGAACTGCTCACCCAGATCGGCCGATTGGAGGGTGTGCATAAGGCATCTAGTGGTCATGGGGTGTTGGTTGAACTAACATCTAAGAGACTAGAGTTAAAGAACTTATTAGACAGCAAATACGACAGACATAAGGAAAGATCTAGGGCGTATTTTTACAAGAAAGTTAATAGTTGTGGACGACCCTTAGCTAGACTTTTACATCCCCGAGGGGGCCCTGCGTATATCCCTTCCATAAAGACGCCTGATGGTAAGATGGTTCACCGCACGGAGGAAATAGCAAAGGTATTCCAAAACTTTTACGCGGATTTATACGCCCTGAAGGGGAAATTTGCGGACATGCAGCCCGACAACTTACAAGCGAAAATTCGGGCATACATTTCCGAGGTGAATATTCCATCGTTGTCTGAAGACGATATCTCGTCTTTGGAGAGTGATATCACAGAAGAAGAAGTGACAAATGTGGTTATGTCATCCCTACATCTAGATGCTCTGGCCCAGACGGTTATACCCCCATCTTTTACAAGTCCTTAATTGACGACCTGTTGCCCCACATGCTTTCGGCATTTAAAGCGCTCATGGAAGGAGGCACCCTGACGCCGCAAGCCTTGGAGGCACACATCTGTGTGCTTCCCAAGCCAAATAAGGATCATTCTGAGGCGGCAAGTTACCGACCGATTTCTCTGTTAAACATTGATGTCAAGATTTTTGCCAAGATATTGGCTGATCGATTATCCTTGAGGCTCCCCTCGATTATCCACCTGGATCAAGTGGGCTTTGTTAAAGGCCGAGAGGCGCGGGACAACATCATTAGATCTTTTCTCCTGATTGAGAAGGCTAGGGTGTGGAAGTCCCCTCTATGTCTGCTATCCATTGATGCGGAGAAGGCCTTTGATAGAGTCCATTGGGGCTTTTTGTGGGAGGCGTTGAGGCACATCGGCCTAGGTAGTAGATTTGTGAATGGGGTTTCCTCACTGTACTCCTGTCCTTCCGCCAAGGTACGCATTAATGGTAGCCTTTCGGGTTCCTTCCCCGTTAGGAATGGAACAAGACAAGGTTGTCCACTATCTCCCTTGCTTTATGTCATCGTCATGGAGCACTTGGCGAAAGCCATCCGGGACAATGGAGGTATCCACGGGATTTCAGTGGGAGACACTCATCACAAGACTGCTTTATTTGCTGACGACGTCCTTTTGTATGTCACTCGCCCTTCGGAGACCTTCCCCGCCTTGCTACACGAATTCAACAGGTTTGGAGACCTTAGCAATTTTAAGGTGAATTACTCCAAATCCGAGGCGTTGAACGTCTCCCTATCTGCACCTGAGGTGGTATCTCTTTCAAGGGGGTTCTCCTTCCGGTGGAAACTGGGTTGCATCTCATACCTAGGTATTAATTTGCCTGCTGATGTGCACGAGGCCTTTCACCTAAATCACAAAGTTCTTTTGGACCGAGTAGGGGCCTTATTGGAGTCTTACAGACCCTTGAGGATATCTTGGCTGGGAAGAATTCATGTCGTGACGATGGATATTCTTCCGAGATTCCTATATGTATTCCAGGCGGTACCTATTTGGCCGAGCGGAGCGTATTTTCGCACCATTCGTAGATTGATCTCCAAATTCGTCTGGAATGGTATGAAACCACGAGTGGGCTTCAAGACTCTGGCATCCTTGAGGGAGACTGGAGGGGTTGGACTACCGGATATGCGACGATATTGCTTGGCCGCCGTACTGGTGCGTCTGCTCGACTGGCGTTTCAGGGCGGACATGAAGCAGTGGATTCAGATTGAACAGTCCGGTGGTCCGATACCTCTATGCCACCTACAGTGGATCCCGGTAGAGGCCCTAACTCCTTCTTTCCAATTAACCTACCTGACTGCTGAACTGCTGAAAGCGTGGCGAGTGGCATGGGGTGACTCGAACAGGAAAACAATGGTTAGTTCTCTAACCCCTATCTTCCTCAATCCGGCTTTTCCTCCAGGCATGACCCATCAGGCTCTCCTCCTGTGGCGAGCGGAGGATGATACCCGTGTGGGCCAGATTCTTTGCCGGGTGAACTCCCTTCGTTTACTGAATTGCAGGCGTTTTCCCCAGCCAAAAGGCTGAAATGGTGGGAGTATTTCCAACTTCGCTCCTTTGTGCGATCTCTACCACTCCGGTGTGACCAAGATGATACATTATCTCCCCTAGAGAAGATATTCGATTCCAAACAAGGACCCTCTAGAGGTATTTCGGTCTTATATTCCACCCTCTCTAGAGCAGCAGTGGCAGGAGCCCATAGTTATCAGCGGGCATGGGAGACTGAATTGGGGAGGACAATAGACGCTCAAGACTGGGAGAGGTGTTTTCTGATGTCCCATAAAGCCTCAGGATCTTGTGAAGCACTGGAAAAGTGTTACAAGATACGCTTACGATGGTATCTTACTCCAGATAGGCTGCATCGGTTCTCTTCAGCCAACTCCCCACTCTGTTGGAGATGTAGCCTTGAAGTCGGTACCATGATTCATGTGTGGTGGAGTTGTCCCCTGATCAGTGACTTTTGGACAAAAGTATTCCGTAATTACAATCTTGTTACAGGCAGGCATGTGGAAAGTACCCCCGAGGTGGCCCTACTCTCTCTGCTCCCTGGTTCATGGAAAAGACAAAAGAAAGATATTCTTCGGTTCTGCCTTTGTGCAGCACGCAATGTGATCCCCCGACATTGGAGGGAGCAGCTACCTCCTTCTATGCTTGAATGGTTTTCCGAGATGGAATCCCTCAGACGGTATGAGGAAATTTCTGCTGACTTCTCTCAAACTCAATCAGTATATGTAAATACATGGACAGAATGGATCCTTTTCAAGGATGCCTCTAACTTCAGTGACCTCTTTGCCTGAGTAGTAGAACGCATGACAGTTCCCGAAATATTGCCCCCCTTTATTTTGCGCTCAGGGGGGGAGGAGGAGGAAAGGGAAAGGGAAAGGGGAAGAAACCCCATACATCTCAGTTTTTTTTTTTTTTTTTTTCTCTTCCCCCTTCTTTTTTTTTCTCTTCTATCGTATGAGCTACTATTTGTATCTGCCTCCCCCTCTATACTATTCCTATTCTATAACTATTCTTTTTTCTTCCCTCTGGATTCTTATCTAATATCTCGATATATTCCCGTTTTTCACCCTGTTGGACTGATTTTAGTTATAAACTAGTTGTATTAGAACCAAAACCATGGTTCTCCTAGCTCTTTGGTTTTTCTCTTTGTTTTTATACAAAGAGAGGAATCTAATCTGTTGGGTCTTTGTTATTAAGATGACTTGTTTTTTCACAATCCAGTAGAGTCTCTTAAACCCACAAATAAGTGGACTCGTACTGGTTTACTTGTTGATTACTGATTTTCAGCTTGTTAATTTCTACTGGAATCATATTGTTTTGCCTGCTTTACTGTACGATGTACACGTATTTCTAATGAAAAATTTTCAATAAAGATATATTTACAAAAAAAAAAAAACAATCAAGCGATTTTACATTGTAAAATCGCTTGATTACACGCAGCGATGCACAAACGATATCGCTTAAGCGATCAAAAAGCAGATCGCTTAAACGATATCGTCCAAGAAATTGATGCGTGTGACGGCCGCCTTATGTGTTTAATGTGTATATTTATGTGCATATAAGTATTTTATATATGTGTAAGGTGTATCATTCATGTATATGTATGTATTTTATACATGTGTTTAATATGTATATGCCAGTATGTATTTTATGTATACAGTATGTGTGTAATGTGCATATGTATGTGAATGTATCTTATATTTGTGTAAAGTGTATCATTCATGTATATTTTATGTACGTGTGGGTGATGTGTACATACAGCTGCATCTCAATGAATTAGAATATTATCAAAAAGTTCATTTATTTCAGTAATTAAATACATAAAGTGACACACATATATTATATAGTCATTACACACAGAGGGATCTATGTCATATGTTTATTTATGTTAATGTTGATGATTATGGCTTGCAGCCAATGAAAATCCAAAAGTCATTATCTCAGACAATTAAAGTAAGAGGGATGAAGGGTTAAATACCGTGCTGCCCTATTCCACCAGATATCAAAGGGTGATTATAATATTGATTTATTAGTCTTCGCGTTTCAGGGCTCCCTGGCCTCTTCCTCAGAACAAATCAATATCATATTGCCATGTATCTGGGAATCCTGAAACGCGTTAACTAATAAATCAATCTTATAATCACCTGATGTCTGGTGGAATACAGCAGCGTGGTTGTTAACCCTTCATCCTCCCTACTTTAATTTTCTGAGATAATGATCTTTGGGTTTTCATTGGCTGTAAGCCGTGATCATCAACATTAATGGAAAAAAACACATGAGATTGATCCCTCTGTGTGTAATGACTCTATATATATGTGTTTCACTTTATGTATTGAATTACTGAAATAAATGAACTTTTTGATGATATTCTAATTCATTGGGGCGTACCTGTACTTATTTTTTCGCACCTTAAACTTGGGTCTTGTAGTATTTAATTATTTATAAACTTAAATTCAGTCTTATGCTTTTCTTTTTGCACACTTTTATATATATATATATATATATATTGGTGATGTGACCGGCATGTGCTCCATGACCGGTATACTTCACATGGGTGATTGTGCCTTTTGCTCTGTGGCAGCACAAACAGAGTTAACGGCAGCTAGGTCTGAGTGCTGATTTCTCACAGATTCTCAGGTGTGTGGGGCTGCTGAGGGGTTATGAGCTGCCCAGGAGTGTCAGAGCAGGGGAGAGAGAGTGAGGTGTCAGAGCAGCAGGAGCTGTGTGGAGTTCTGTGTGAACAGTCTGTGTGGAGTTAACACAGCCTGAGATCGTGGACTTGGTCTTCCCAGGGGCCCTGGCTAAAGAGAGAGCCTGACAGCCAGCTGTGGGAAAACCTATTATACCGGCTGTGTCCTAGAGCTACAAAAGGTCTGTACTAACCCGGACTTGTAAATAAATTGTGTGTTGTATGAACAGGTGCCTGAGTCACTGCCTTCTGTCTTGCCAATCCTAAAGGCTCCGTCACACGTGTCAACCAAGGCTGCGATGTCGGAAGCGATGTGCAGGTGCGCGGTCGCTTCCGACATCGCAGCCTTGGTGTCACACGGCAGGATGTTGCCAGTGACTCCGCAGCGATGTGGGCGGAGCCATCGCTCGCTGGGATGGGATCAACCCAGGGAGCGATCCGCAGCAATGCTGCAGTATAGGCTGGATCGCCGCCAACATCGCTATTGCGGTGTCAGACGGTGCGTTCCAGCCTAATCGCTGGTTGCAGATTGACAGGTTTCTGAACATGTTCATGAACCTGTCAACCTGCGACCAGCGATAAATCGCAGTTGCGTCGCGCTGTCACACAGCACGACGCACTTGCGATATCGCTAGCGACATCGCTGATGCGTCACTTTTCAGCGATGTCGCTAGCGACATTGACACGTGTGACACGGCCTTAATGGTTACTTTACAATATATGCATATATGTATATATAGGCTAGATGCAATTATATTCTATATAAAATAGTATATATGTGACACTTTTTTTAATTTGAGGAGGTATTTGTTGGTCTTTCATCTTTTCTATTATTTATTTTTACCTTTGTTTCATTTTTTTACTTTCTGTGTATTTAGATCTGTAAAAACTACTCAGAAAATGGCAGCAATAGAAAAATTCACCAGTTGCAGCCAAAAACAAATCCAACAAAATACTCAAAAAACAATTTATTGGGGTGTGACTGCATCCTGTGTAAGTGCTGTGTTGGATTTGTTTTTGGCTGCAACTGGTGAGTTTTTGGATCTGTGCAACATTTCTTTGCATATATCATATCCTCTTTGTCCCACAACCCCAGGCAATTGTTCAATACATGTAACGCCCTCCTCCGCCCCCCCACTGCCCCCTCCTATTTCTCGTATCTCTGGAGAAGACTTTGCAACACAATTCACCAACAAGATCGATCAGATCAGACAAGTCTTTGCTGCCCAACCACCATAACCCCCATATATACCAGATCACTCCCCTCCCCCACTAACACTCCATCACTGAAGGAGAACTTGCACACCTCCTCTCCAGATCGCACCTCACCACTTGTACATCGGACCCCATCCCACTTCCTCCCCAACCTCACCAACATGCTTATCCCAGGCCTAACCCACCTCTTCAACCTATCACTAACCTCCGGTACCTAACCTTCTGCTTTCAAACATGCAACAATTACACCTATCTTAAAGAAGCCATCCCTCGACCCCACTTCTACATCCAGCTACCGGCGGCCCATATCCCTGCTCCTATTCACTTCCAAACTTCTCAAAAAGCATGTATACACTGTACTCTCATCCCACCTTTCATCCAACTCTTTCTTTGACACCCTTCAATCCGGTTTACGCCCCACACCACTCCACTCAAAAACTGCCCTGACCAAAATTACTAACGACTTACGGACAAACAGTTCTCCGTCCTCCTCCTTCTAGACTTGTCCTCTGCATTCGACACAGTCAACCACTGTCTCCTATTACAGATCCTCTTTTCCATTGGCATCACTGACCTTGCCCTCTCCTGGATCTCCTCCTACCTTTCCAACCGCACATTTAGCATCTCCCACTCCCACATGACCTCCTCGACCCATCCCCTCTCTGTTGTGGTCCCTCAAGGCTCTGTCCTGGGGACCCTCCTTTCTTCCATCTATACCCTTGGTCTGAGACAACTCAAAGTCCTATGGCTTCCAGTATCACCTGTACACTGATGACACTCAGATCTACCTCTCTGGCCCAGATGTCACCTCTCTCCTGTCAAGTATCCCAGAGTGTCTATCAGCCATCCTCCTTCTTCACCTCTCGCTTCCTAAAACTCAATGTAGACAAAACTAAACTCATCATCTTTGCTCCATCTCACACACCTCCCTTACCAGATCTATCTATCACAATAAATGACATCACACTTTGGCCTGTACCTGAAGTCCGCTGCCTCGGAATAACCATTGACTCTGCCCTGTCCTTCAAACTGCACATACATGCACTTGCCACCTCCTGCTGCCTCCAACTCAAAAATATTTCCAGAATCCGTCCCTTCCTCAAGCCTCAAACTACTAAACTACTAGTGCATGTCCTCATCATCTCCCGTCTCGACTACTGCAACCTCCTCCTCTGTGGCCTCCCTGCTAACACTCTTGCACCTCTCCAATCTGTCCTTAACTCTGCTGCCGACTAATCCACCTCTCTCCTCGCTATTCCTCCACTTCTCCCCTCTGCAAATCCCTCCACTGTCTCCCAATTCATCAACGTATCTAATTCAAACTACTAACAATGACTTACAAAACCGTGCACAATCTGTCTTCCACATATCTCTCTGAACTAACGTCCCAATATCATCCAACTTGTAATCTTCGATCCTGCCAAGACTTCCTTCTTTTCTCCACACTTGTATGTTCCTCATCTAAGCGCCTGCAAGACTTCGCCCGAGCATCTCCCATTCTCTGGAATCCTGCACCCCAAAACATCCGACTGTCCCCCACACGCGGAACCTTCAAGTGGAACCTGAAAACCCATCTCTTCAGAACAGCCTACAGCCTGCAATGACCACTGTGCCACCTCACCACCACTGGACCCGGTGCTCCACCACTATCAGACCTGGCGCTCCACCACCATCGGACTCGGGGCTCCACCACCACCAGAGCAGACCCAACCTACTGTCTCTCTCCCCATTGCCCTGTAGAATGTAAGCCTGCAAGGGCAGGGTCATCTCTCCCCTCTGAATCACTCTGTATCACTGTTAGTTTGTTCATTGTATTTTTTTTCAATATAATTTTTATTAGATTAATATAACAAAACAGATTTTTCCACAATATGTGGATTTGTGCAGTCGTGTAAACAGGTAAACATTAACCCCATCCCCTAATCTCCCTCCCTCTCCCCGTGCTTTTCTCTTGAAACAGATCAGTTGCATTAATCCTGAAGCATGAGTCAATATCCATTTTTGAATCTTGACAATGTGTTCGTCCAAATGCCATCCCATTTATTTCCTCAATAATAGCATAAAAAGAAAAAAGATAGCGGCACTCACCGGGCGTGTTTCAAAGGTGCTTTATTTGGGTACCCTCATTCCAGGGTCCCACTCAGGAGGGAGGGGGTGCAGAGACAGCAGAGATGACGGATCTCCGTTTCGGGGCTCCTACCCCTTCCACGGACCTCAATGTCTGGCATATGACGTCACTTCCGCCCTTATATAAGGGCCGGTCAAACGACATCATCGCCGCACCGTGTAATACAAAGTGCTTAATAAGTGACACATGATAAAAACAGGTATTAGTTTACAACAATGACAACGTGTGCGCTAGATCATTATAAAACTATATACATTGAGCATAAATGTGTTTCATTTCAGTTAGCACTTTGTATTACACAGTGCGGCGATGATGTCGTTTGACCGGCCCTTATATAAGGGCGGAAGTGACGTCATATGCCAGACATTGAGGTCCGTGGAAGGGGTAGGAGCCCCGAAACGGAGATCCGTCATCTCTGCTGTCTCTGCACCCCCTCCCTCCTGAGTGGGACCCTGGAATGAGGGTACCCAAATAAAGCACCTTTGAAACACGCCCGGTGAGTGCCGCTATCTTTTTTCTTTTTATGCTATTATTGATGTGATATATAGCGGGCACCCAGAGGCGACCAGCAATGCCCCACCTCGCATATACTCATATGAAAAAATAAGCACTTCTCCTAACTTAGCAGTGCCCAGTGAACGGACTTTTTTTGATTATTGACCATTTATTTCCTCCATGTACTTTTCTATTGGGTGTTGGCGCATGACCCACAGAAGGTATTTACAATTGCAATTTAGCCAGAGATCCCTTTAAGCTTTCTAGGTTGTACCAGTTGGAATCTCGAAACGGGTGGACGACATTTTTAATTTCTTCATCTGAAAGTTGTGAGGAAATAAATTTCCTTCATTTCTTGAAAAATGTCGTTGTCGCCCTATCTTTGTCTCTTTCTGCCTCCATCTTTTCCCATGTCATTACCTTCTTTATTTCTGTAATTACGTCTTATGTCCGAGGGGAGCAGGCCAACAACCACTGTCGCAGAACATGTTTTTTTGTTGCCATCGCCAGTAGATGGAATAGGTGTGAGTCTCCCTTCCGCAATTGAATACTTCTCGCGTCATGAAATATCCATGTGACCAGATCCATTGGGATGGCCACATCTAACATTTCTACTGCTATCTGTCTGATGTCCATCCAAAGATGTCTAAAGCCGTCACACGGGGCGACATCGCCGCCCATTACAGAGGCGATGTGGGGGCGTGGCCTATCGACGGCGAGATCGCCCCTACGTCGCCTCATGTAAAGGGGCGGTGTCGGCGGTGCCGGGTGGTCGCCTGGTTTCAGAGCAGTGCTCTGAATACAGGCGACCATCATGGGGCGATGTGCACACATCGCCCCATGTAACTGGGCGCCGGCGACCTGTCAGGCGATGGGAGCCATAGGCCTGCATCGCCGCTGGGGTTTCCAGACACCCCGGCGGCGATGCCCCCTGACAGATCGCTGGCGCGGGGCTGGTGGTGTCACCCCATGTAAACGGGGGACGGCGACGCTGGCGGGGCACCAAAAACGTGCGCGCACCTGCCAGTCACCGCCGACATCTCCAGCCCTGTCGCCTGGTGTGACGGGGGCTTAATAGTTCTGCATTCACACAGCCCGTGCAGTAAATCAGTTTTGATAGTCTAAAGGTACCTTCACACACCGCAATCTTGCCTGGAAATCTGAAAGGCGATGTGTCACGCCAGTGCAATTGCCATGAAATTGCCTCACGGTTGCGGCATGTGATTGGGCGATTTCGCGGCGATAGATCGCCCATCGGCCGTCGCCTGATTCCTGAACAGTGTTCAGTAATCAGGCGCAATCATTAAGGCGATATTTTCGTGTTGTGGCGTTTGACAGGGCAATAGTGATGGAAAAAGCGTTGTCTATGATTTCCCGTAGGCGTGCCTCAGCGTGCTGTAGTCTGAGCCCCGTCTGAAATGATTAGTGTGGGCTACGGTGTTCTCATTGGCTGTGAGTTGACACCTCGCCATATTTGAAGAGCTGTCCATTCAGCACCACACACATCTTTAGCTACACAACCGTCCGCAAACTCAGTGCAATTACGCGTGACATTGAATAGCGCAAGCTGTGTTGTCCGTGTGTATTAAGTTGCGCAGTGTGGAGTATAGTGCCACACATGACAGCTCAGATGTTGGCCTACTCATCGTAGATGGGTGCCATGGGCCACGCACTACAATCATCCTACGTGTGTGATTTTGGTGATGCTGCTGGGTACATTGTACTGCTCCCACTCCGTGGACGTCTAACTTGTTAGCGCCCTCAACCTTGTTTGGCGGTGCCAGTGTGTGTGGTGATGTCATCACGTTTCTGCTCGTTCCTCCCTGCCTGCCAGGTGCCTGCCCCTCCTCTGCACATAGTAGAAGAGTCATGGCGGTCGCACAGCGCGCTGCCACATGGGGTGTGGCAGAACTTAGCATCCTGATAGACCTGTGTGACCAGCATGACTACTGGTGCCACCAGCGTCACCGCCTGCCACCCACGGCAGATGAGAAGGACTCCCCGTCTGAGGAGGGCCGACGGTCCCCTACACCACCCGGGACACCCCCCTCACCTTCCCTGGAGGGCCAAGGAAGTCCCGAACCCCCAGGGACCCCATCACCTTCCCTGGAGGGACCAGGAAGTCCCGTACCACCCGGGACCCTGCCCTCACCTTCCCTGGAGGGACCAGGAAGCCCGGTCCTCTTGCTACCTAACCCCAGCCCAGGATCAACCCCCCCAAGCATTTCCAGCTCCCAGGTCTCACACAGTGGCATGGAGCCTGCTGGATTTGGGATTGATGGTAAGTGTTGGCAATGAGCTCCAAGCTTTGCAATATACATGTTGGTGTGTGTCCCTGACATCAGTATGTGAGTTATGATGTTGTTTTTTTTTCTTTCGTTGTCAAGGGGAAAGAGCTCGTGCTGCAGGATGAGCTGTGAGCGCACCACCATCGCCTGAAGACGGAATCCGGGATGGGGATATGCCATGTCAGTGAATTCCTGACCAATTACGTCACCCACCCACACCTACACATGTCACTGACTAATGTCCTTATTTCCCATACAGGTGTACCAACTATTGAGGAGCTGCTGCAGGCTCACAGGGAGGCACAGCAGCATATGGAGTGCGCCCACCGAGAAGGCCAGCAACATCTTGCCCGGTTGGGTGTCATAATCTAGTCCCTCCAGGCAGCCCAGTCCGCCATTGCCCCTACTCCACCATATCCCCCCCAATAATGTGGCCAATGGCCCTTGTTTCACGTTGTCCATGTTGGACCTTTGTTTGTTTTTCTGTTGCCATGTTGGCACCTTTCTTTTTTAGGCCCCGTTGGCCTCTTTTCTTATAGTATCCCACATTGATTGGGAAAGTGGGTAGTATGGTTTGCCTACTCCTAATCTGAAAAAAAACATCTTTTTAAAAAAAAAACAAAAAAAAAAAAACAATAAATGTGCTTGCAAACCAAAATACTGTGTGATCCCTTGTCTCAGCACACACAGGGACACCTTTGGGAGGTCAAATTGTTAAACACAACAGATGGTTAATGACTTTGCGTAGGGGTGCAGTGTAACATGATAAAGACCTGACCATACTGTA
Organism: Allobates femoralis; assembly: GCA_033576535.1. Lineage (NCBI taxonomy): Eukaryota > Metazoa > Chordata > Amphibia > Anura > Aromobatidae > Allobates > Allobates femoralis. The sequence continues at coordinate 795,698,823 of JARQOC010000003.1, read as the reverse complement.
CCATTTCAACACGGATGAAGCCCTATTTTACATCAATGTCTCCAATATCACACCTGCATTAACAAACACACAGACACAAACATACTCAACTATGTTGGCCAGAGAAGACTCGTAATCTCTCAAAACTCACACATGTCACCTAGGGATATGCTCCTGTCTGCTACAATGACATAACTATGTTATTGTGGACATGAGGCCTATCCTTCTGCCACACAAATATCACCATTACACCCACAACACACTACACACACAACCATACTGCTGACACATATGTGGGCGTAGGTATGGCAAATGATAATGAGGTTTATTAAACCAAAATTAAAAGCCCAACACACTTGGTGTTAGATTAACAAAACAAACAGTCCAGTACGCAATGTCGTGCATTGCCTAGTAGTGTCTTGCGTCTTCGTCCTCTGCTGGATCAGACAATGGCTCCTCCCCCTCATCCCCGTACTCCCACACATTGGGGGCCCTTCTGTGCTGGAGTCTTCGTGGAGGACGTGGGGGATCCTGATTTTGGCGACCTGTAGCCATGGGTTGTTGGGGCGTAGGGGGCACTGGGGGTGTCTTCTTGGGGATGGCAACATAACCACCCCATCTTAGTGCCCCATCAACGCCTGGTTCCAGGACCCGAATGATGGCCCTCTCGGCGATGTCACGTTGTTCCGGCTCCATGCGACACCCCCTCTCACTGGCCATGTGCCCAATTGAAGTGGCGGGGGTCCTCTCTCGGTCCAATAGGACACGTTTTGCCCAGGTACCCAGCTCAGTGTTGGGTGGGGCCGGTGTGCATCGCCTTTGCATTCCTGAGCGGGGCCCTGGGCACGGCCCCCCACCACTGGGATCAGGCATCTGCTCCACCAAAGATGTTGAGGGTGGAGCCTGGCATGCGGGTGGGTCCTCTGTACTGGAGCCAGACTCCCGAGGGGCCTGTAAATCAAAGATAGAAAAAACAAAAATTAACAAGAGTACCAATGTACTGACATCAATTACCACAACCAACCACCCAGCACCAGATGGCGCATATCTGAGCATGCCAAACACCAAAATCAACAGTAGGGTTGGAAACAGAGAGGAAGAAAGAATTAGACCAGTGCGCTGTACTCACCTGAGGCTCCAAATTGAGGTGCCAAGTGCCCCAACATAACACAGCACAATCTGTGCCAACAGCCACGAGCCAACACACAGCAGAAGACACAGAAGAATGGTGAAAATACAACACGATTGTGCCTTCGACATGTCCACTAACCCACACATCAGTGCAACCAACAAGGTGTGGACATAGGTAGCAAAACAACAATTATGCACCTCCTGTGACGGGGCAGTCTCTTGGCTTGTGGCCGAAGATGGTTGGGCAAGGCGGCTGCTGCACCGTGTTGGCCGATGAGCCTCCTGGGCCAGGGTAAAGGTGAGAAGGTCATAATACCACAGATGTGGCTTACGGACCTCCTCAGCTCCAGCCCCGGACCGAGTCTCCAACATCTTTTTGTGTTCATTGTTAAATACGCTGCGCAGCTGCTTGATTTTTTCCACAACCATCGGCACCGTCCAGATCTTACTTTGGTTGAGACGGTTTGCCAGCTCGACAAGGTGCCCATAGGCCACAGCCCTCGCCACCTTGTTCTTATACTCCGGCAACGCAACCCGCCACAGGCATTCATGGTCCTAGTACATGGCTAGGATGTCACGCACATAATCAGGACTCTCAGCCATCTGCCAAAAAAACCCATAGTGTATTACCAAAACACATACATGTACATATCAGGTCACACCCTACTCTGCGTGGCCAATCCATGTCCAGCACTAGCAATGACAGGTGGTCTGGTAGTTAAGCTTGTGTATGTAGAAGCATTAATGGCCTTTATATGTGTACACAGATGTGACATGCTGCACATGACACGGGGCATATGTGGTTTGGGCCTGGGCAGGCAATGTTACAAAGCTATATCATGTTGAAAGGGCACACTTGGCGTACCACACAAAATTTTGACACAGGAATGACCTCAGCACATATTTAGGGAACGATGTAGTGCTGTATGACACACTGTCATGTCATTGGTGGCAAGGATCATTATGTGTACAACAGGACACGGAGGGGGTTAACGATGCTTAGGCGTCGCAAACCACACATCTACATGACGCTACATGAAGTTGTACATAACCCGCCCATACATCTTGCAAAATATGGCTCGGAAGCCGAAAATAATATACCATACATGAGAGGCACAATAGCATATCCACCAACTTACCGTCTGTCCAACAGAGTTCTGATGATGAGATGCTACTAGAACAATGCACATTGAAGTAGGAGCATGGGTGGCGGACCAGCTGGCCACATTTTAAACACAACATGACCAATCACACAGCAGCATAGGCGCCTAATCAGCAGTCGCACGTGGCAACGCCCAGGCGGCTACGTGAATTAGATGACGCAGATGCTCTGTGATTGGATACTTACCACATAAAAACCGCTAACGACCGAGCTACAGCACGCTTGCTGCCCAGAGTCATTAAGTAAGTACTGATGTTCACACATGATTTGTGATATGACTGTGTATACCGTTTGATACATCTTTGTATTACGGATCGTTCTTGTGTCCTGTAGCAGACGCCCAAGTCCTGGTGTATGTAGTTTGGAATGATGACGTGTTTGATTGATCTCTTGTGTGGCGCAAAATGGATGGCTTTCCTTGACACAAAACACCCTCCTCATTGACAATCCATTTTGCCTTCGCCATACAGGATCATGTACCAAGAAGGCCTCTGTGGTTAGTTTAGTGGAACATATGAAATGTGGGCACATAGTACTGGCCTTTACCACACAGAATGGAAGTATTCTGGTGATACTGAGATGTGGATTGGCCCATGTGGCTTGTGAATGTCTGCCTGTGAAGATCCGGCCTTATCAACACCACAGGGATGTCTGTTGGAAATGATGAATAAGCGATTGTCAGCTGCGTGGGATGATGATTTGTCAGTAGCACATGGCTCTGGTACATTTAGCATGTTCTTGTATTTAATTGTTAACGAGCAATCTGTCTGTGTGGTTGACCTTTTTATTTTCTTAGGCCTTGTGGTAGTACATATACATTATGGGCAGCTACTGTATATGGGGGAATGTTAATGATGTCTCAAATTGGACGATGGAGATATAGTTGTGGAGGAGGCCCATGGGTGTAGTGATAACAGGTGTGGTTGTGAGGCAGTGTAATGTTGTTTGTGACCATTCAATGTTGCAAAATATCTATGTGGGTGGCCATGAGCAGAGTCTGCTAGGATGTGGGTAACTGGCTAGGATATGTGTAGGAAAGGAGGTAGTGGTTACTTTTGATGCCTGATAACGTGCTCTTTTGATGATAGTTTTTTTTGTTCCTTTTGCAGGGGTTGGTAGGTGAGATTATCATGAACCCTGATGGAGATGTTATCGTGGCTCTTGCCTTGGTGGAAGAGGACTTGTGGCTGGAGGAGATAGCTGAGAGGTTGCGTGCTCGCAGACCACGGCGTGTGTGGGTTCGGGATTGACTTCGGCAATGGGACAACCTGAGTCACATGCGCCTGCTGCATCAACTGGAGGATACTAGTCTGCATGATTTCAGGAAGTATCTCCGTATGTCCGAGGACTCTTTCACATTCCTCTTGGAATGCATCAAGCTATTGATCGCCCGACAGGACACTTTGATGTGTCGAGCAGTGCCACCTGAGGATCGCTTGGCTGTAACGTTGAGGTTCCTGGCAACAAGTCGTTCGAGGACAGACTTGCAATACTCTGCAGCTGTCTCACGGCCACTGCTGAGCCGCCTGATCCCAGAGACGTGTGAGGCCATCGTAAGTTGTCTGCTGCCATCCTACATGCAGTTACCAACAACCCCCGCTGGATGGATGTTGCCAGAGGTTTTCTCGATCGATGGCAATTTCCAAACTGCGGCGGTCCATTGTATGGTAAGCACGTGAGGATCACGCAACCCCCCAACACGGGGTCCTTGTATTTTAATTACAAAGGATATTGTAGCATGGTCCTCATGGCCCTGGTGGATGCTCAGTATGAGTTCCTCTACGTGGACGTTGGCATGAACGGCCGTGTCTCAGATGGGGGTGTGTTTGCACACAGCTCTTTGGCCCAAGGCCTAAGGAGAGGTGCTCTAAACTTGCCCTCAAATGAAGAGACTCATCTCAACTTTGCGTTTGTGGGGGATGAAGCCTTCCCACTTCTGGCTCACCTACTATGGCCATATCCCCAGATACGGTTACTTCTGAGCAGCACATTTTCAATTACCGGCTATCCTGGGCTCGCCGTGTGGTTAAAAATGCGTTTGGGATCATGGCCAATATGAAACTGGAATATATCGATGTGGTAGTGCTGGCCTGTTGTGTGCTGCATAACTTCCTGCGTCGTAGGGATCAATCATCATACACGCCGACAAGTTATGTGGATTCTGTGGACCCCACAACAGGGGAGGTCTGTCCCGGGGATTGGCGTGCTGCCGACCATGATGTGGCGCCACTCCAGCCGCTGTGCCACGATCTGAGTCAGCAGGATGCCAGGAGCAGCAGAGATGCATACTGCTCCTACTTTAATGGCCCTGGGGCAGTGGCCTGGGAGCACCAGCAGGTGTAGGGTGGCTAGTGTTGTGAGGCAGCAACATGAGGAGGAGGATTGAGTCACCAGGTGGCTGCACCAGAAGGATTATGGTGGAGTTTTGTTTATTTTGGGTGTTTAAACATTAGTTAGTTAGTTTTGTTTTTTGTCGTTCTGTACTCTGAAATGTTTGGGCATGGCCATTATTTTTCATCATTTTGTATTTATTTGTGTGATGTTGACACTTCTGATTTAAATGTTTTGTGTGTGTTGTTAGAATTCTATTTTTTGTGCACAAAAAGTCGAACTAAAAAAACAAAAACAAAACTACCTGTGTCTGTCGTTACTTTTGAATACAGGGCGGTTGCACATAGCTTTATGCTGTGCACAGAGATATGTGATCCATTAACTGGTATAGATGGGTCCATGCAGCATTGTCTGCTAATATCCAGTACACAGGTCCAGCCCTTTGGCCCACACTGTATGCCGTGACTGTGTGTACATGTCCATTATGATGTGTTTGGCCACATGGGAACGTGGCCACACACATGGAGAATGCAATGGTGTTTGTGGGGGATGTAGGTACACTTCAGTACACACAAGCAAACATGTGTGCACACACATAGTTCAGCCATGGCAGCTCTGGCATGGCGTGGACCAATGCAGGCACATATGTCCATAGTGTTATTTGTATCTTACCGCCGTCACCTACAAACGCACACCTAGCCCCTCTTAGTGTAATCCACTGTACTGCACAAGACCGCTCCTGTGCGAAACTTTGGTGCCTCGAAAGTGTGTTGTAGGAGCCACAATTGATGACACGAGGGTGTATTTGTGACAACCTCCGATAGACAATGGTGTCATGTATTAGCCAGCCTTCCAGAGCAGGCTGACCAATAGTAATGCTGTTGCGTTGTCCAATGAGCGTGTATGGGGCGCGGTGTAAACTACTGTGGCACGCCTATCTCCTCGCTGCGCTGAACATGTACGCCCACATTGCCTTTTAGATTGTGGTGTGTGAAGTGGCGATGGAATTAGGCAAGATTGGTTCCGCTGTAGGTGAGGCGATTTCCGGAGCGACACATCGCCTTAGCTTCAGGGCAAAATTGCGGCGTGTGATGCTGCCATTGGCGATCTGAGGCGACCACGAAAAACAGGAGCAAGCACGTTAGATCGCCACACATCGCCAACTGAGATTGCGGCGTGTGACGGTTTTTTTTATATTTCGGACAATGGTTAAGTCTGTCAGGTCTGTCGTCTTGTGTTGATAGATTGAATCCTAGGATAGCTCTGTGTATAAGTCTAAAGGCATCATCACACCCGGCAATATTGCTAGGCAATTTCACTGGCAATTTGCTGGTTGCAGTGAAATCATTGTCACATGTTCTATTTTGTTGCTGTGTACAAATGTAACAATGTGTCCATGATTTCACTGCAACCAGCAAATTGCCAGTGAAATTGCCTAGCAATATTGCCGTGTGTGACGGTACCTTAAAAGATGTGTCTCTCCATCTCTCATCGATTATGTTGTCCCGTATCTGTTTCCACCATGATCGAATTGTATCCCTATCTCTGGGTCTTGGAACTGCCTTTCCCACCCTCCAAACAATTTGGGCCTTCCTCCCGGGAGCAAGTACTCTCAAAGCATTATAAACTGAGGAAATATTAACTGCCGATACCTGTGTGGCCATTAGGGAGTCCCATTCGTTTGTGATATATTCTGCCTCTACACTCACCAGGGTGTTCATAATGTGATCTCGCAATTGGCCGTATTGGAGTGCCTGAGATTCTGGCAGGCCATATGTCTCTATCAGTTCCCTCCACGTAGACCATCTCGCCTCTGATTTGTGAAAAAGGGCATGAACCCAATTAATCCCTTTCTCTCGCCAGGTTGAAAAAAGTTTGTTTTCCCTTCCCAATGGGAAAGCTGGGTGTTGCTACTGATCCAGGCATTTCGAAACCCTCCAAGCCAGACACAGTTTTTTACGTACCGCCTTCCAAGATGCTATGGTATCTTTAAATACTACTGCTGACTTTAAAAGGGGAGGTAGATTTGACCTAGGTGTGTGTAGCACAGATGTCAAACTCCATGGGGAGCATAGCTCAGATTCCAGGGAGAAATCTGAAAATTTACTTGACCCTCTAATCCAATCCAGAATATGTTTTGTGAGGCATGCTAGATTATAGCCAAGTATATTTGGAAAATTTAAACCTCCTCCCATTTTCAAGGACATCAAAGAGCTTACCGTATATACTCGTGTATAAGCCGACCCGTGTATAAGCCGACCCCCCTACTTTTGCCCCCAAAAACTGGGAAAACTTATTGACTCGCATATAAGCCGAGGGTGGACTCCAGCACAGGTATACAACCCCCATCAGTGAGGTATACAGCAGCCTCCCCAGTGGTAGTATACAGCAGCAGCCCCAGTGGTAGTATACAGCAGCCCCAGAGGTATATACAGCCCCAGAGGTATATGCAGCCCCAGAGGTATATGCAGCCCCAGAGGTATATGCAGCCCCATATGCAGCCCCAGAGGTATATGCAGCCCCAGAGGTATATGCAGCCCCATATGCAGCCCCAGAGGTATATGCAGCCCCATATGCAGCCCCAGAGGTATATGCAGCCCCATATGCAGCCCCAGAGGTATATGCAGCCCCATATGCAGCCCCAAAGGTATATGCAGCCCCAGAGGTATATACAGCAGCCCTAGTGCTGTATACAGCAGCCCCAGAGGTATAAACAGCAGCCCTTAGGTAGTATACAGCAGCCCCAGTGGTGTATACAGCAGCCCCATGGCTGTATACAGCAGCAGCCCCAGGGCTGTATACAGCAGCAGCCCCAGGGCTGTATACAGCCGCAGCCCCGGAGGTATACAGGCCCCCCCATCAAGCTCCAGGGCCCCCCCCTTGCGCGGCAGCCTGTAAAGTAAAATCATACTTACCAGTGTCATGTCGCGCCGTCCGCAGCTTGCCGACACACGATCCCGGGCTTCATTCCGCGGCTTCCGGCTTCCGATTTCCTGTAGTCGCGGGCAATGACGTCATTGCCCGCGACTACAGGAATGCGGAAGACGCGGAATGAAGCCGGGGATCGTGTGTCGGCAAGCTGCGGACGGCGCGACAGGACACTGGTAAGTATGATTTTACTTTACAGGCTGCCGCGCAAGGGGGGGGGGCCCTGGAGCTTGATGGGGAGGCCTGTATACCTCCGGGGCTGCGGCTGTAAAATTTATATACTCGCGTATAAGCCGAGGGGGGACTTTTCAGCCCAAATTTTGGGCTGAAAAACTCGGCTTATACGCGAGTATATACGGTAGTTTAATTCTGGATTTCCTTCTTCTTCATTTGAATTTGGTGAATAGTTTGTTTAATCTGGTGACGTCTACATGTTTTAATAACAGGAGAAGTGTCTGGAGTGGGTATAGCAGTCTCAAAAACCAAATCATCTTGACCAGGTGACACCGTACCAGCAGGTTCAGAGAGAGGGTGTAATTGATGCCCTCCACACCTTTCGGGTGGGCTGTCATCTTAATTGTCTGCCGCACAATTGGATGCTTTGTCTGATTGTGTGCACGCCACCATAAGAACCACGCTGACACACAAGTCAATGTAGAGCTTAATGACAAAAACCATTATTCCGGGAGGGGTTAACAGTTTTATTACTTATCATTAAAGGGGAATTTAGTAATTTTAATAATTTTAATCAATTACCTCCAAACTCAGTAGAGACGTCCTTTTCGGTGAGTACCGGTGAGACACTTGGTCAGCTCTATAAATTGTTGTCCACAATAGATAATGCAGAAGATGTTCAGAAAAATCCACTAATCGATAAGTAAATCGCAGTAAATCGCTGATCAACAGCAGGAATTCTTGACAGATCCACTCAGCAGAAAGATCTGTGAAGAATGAGCCCTGACAGCAGACGGAATGTTGATATTGTCAACATTCCACTATGACATCATTATGACATCACTGGGTTGTCTGCCATATATGGTAAGTGATGAAGTTGTGGCACCCTGGCACCTGTTGGGCACCACAGAATTCCTTAGAGCACAATGGAGTAAGTAACAGCACAGCAAAACCACAACACAAACAACACTTAGAACACCTGGTTTCACCCCGAGCCTCTAGGGGGAGCTACCACTGGTCACTTGAGCCAGTTCCCCCTATAAATAGAGTCTTGGAGGGAGAAACTTCAGAGTGTGGTAGACGCTACAAGAGCTGCCTGCCTGTGTGAAACCTCCACCCTATGAGGAACACACTAGGCCCATCCAGCCTGTTAGCCAGTGGAGATCCCTGCAATTGGGATAATAGGAAGAAGGAGATCACCTCTCAGGAACACAGAGTTAATCAGACTCTTTCCTTAAACACCGGTTACTGGAACCGAAGCTGTGGAAGCTACAAAGCCATCACAGAGGACCAGCATACTTCACAGGGAGTCTAGCCCCCTGTTCACCTGTCGCACCTACCAACGAGAGCCCAGGGAAGAAGGTAGAATTATCATCACCCTTTTACAGTGCCCTCAGTGCTGACAACCAGGTGAAATCTGTTCCATTGAACAAACTGCCCGGTCCGGAAGGATTCCACATCCACCCGACCTTAGCACCATAACTAGAGAAAGGAAGCCTAACACTGCTTGCTGTGAAACTCCAGAAGTGCCAACTTCACTATCCCGGTCCGAGTGTACCTGACTACCCACCAGTAAAGGTACCTAAAAGAGACTTTGTGTGGTTGTCCATTACTCCTGGGTTTAGCGCGCAGCATCCCGCAGCTGCCTCACAACATCTTGCGCAGCTCCCGGCTCCGGGGATTCCCGCTCATCCTGTGGGGAGCGTTCCATCTCGCTGTGTACCATCCCCCGGAGACCCGACCAGCGCTGGTAAAGTTACCAGAACACCCGCAGGTGGCGTCACGAAGACAAATTACCCCACTGTTCTGCCATTCCCCTATTGATCTGGACCACCGGGCCTACACTACCGCAGGCGCGGTTCCGTGACTGGAGGAGAAACAACGCCCGCTACGTGTACCCCCCCGGCTACGGTGAGTCAGAATTTGGCGTCACGAACAGGATACGAGCAGGCCCGTTATCACGGGTATTGTGTGCTATTTATTGACTGTAAATATCGAACTGTACATTTGGTCCGCCATTGCTGCGCGAAAAGGCGGGAAAAGAAGGGGCGTGACTGTACAGAGGGCGCGAAGATTGACCCCGCCCCCACGCTCTGACGACTTCCTCCGTACGCAGCAGGAACCGGAAACTCCCGTGGTGCCTCACTCCTCACCGCGAGGCCGACACTTCCGTTTGCAACCGAGGGAAAGGCTACGCTTCACTAAGGGGGAGCGACCATGAGTAACCCGGCTCCCGATCACGCGGTGCCCCCGCTAAACCAAGCGGCACCTCAAAATATACCTTTTGATGGACAGCAACCAGTCGGCGGTATGCTACCGCAACCCGCTCCGATTATGCCGATGTCTCTACCCTACGTTCCTAGTGCGACCTGGTTACCCAAATACAGCGGTGTACCCAGCACCTTGGAGAACTTCCAGAGGAAGATATGCCAGGCCCTGGACATGTACCCGATGACCGGTAAGCAAAGAGCTTCAGTTATTATGGGACAATTAACCGGTGCAGCCGAACTGCAGAGCCGCAGCTGGCCTGTAGAAGTTCAGGAATCTGTGGAGCAGATATTCGCTAGATTAACCCGGGTCTTTGAGTGCCATACCGAAGCTGGATTAAGACTGTCATTCTATCGTTGTAACCAAGGGGCACAAGAAACTGTCCTTGATTATTCACTGCGCTTGCAAGAAGCATACAGACTGTTAAAACAAGTCGATCCTGATAGTGCTCGAGATGAGAACAAAGCGTTAATTGGACAATTCATTGTGGGCCTTAAACTATCTGAGGATAGAAAGCAAGCAAGCTGGTGGTCCATACAAAATCCAGGCGCAGAGTTTGACACACTGAGAGACTTAACAGTTTGGGGACAACGACTCGCTGAAGTAATTGATCCCGCTTCACCGCAGCAGCAGTACACTGACACCCCTTCCGTGCCGGCAGCAACATCTCCAATCCCTGCGATTCAATCCAGCGCACAGACTGTAACACCTGACCGGTTTGAACAACTGTGTGCTAATGTCGAGCAGCTGATGAAGGACGTGGCCAAGCTACAAGCTGGGAGAAAACCCAAGACAGATGCAAGGCCATCGGACAAGATTCAACTCGCCGACAGTCCTGACGACGTCCCGTGGATGAGGAGAAAGACACAGCCGTCGCGAGGAAAACCTGCAGACCGCCGCAGTCCTGACAGACGCCGCAACAGTCAGCAGAACGACTTAGGAGGACGCAATCTGCAATCCCGTCCTTTAAACGAGCGACCCCTGGGCGAGAAGGGCCAACCCCAGGAGTAGACTGTCCAGGCCCTACGTCCAGCTGGGAACACAAGTATGTGGGAGACTGTCCGTACTTACCAATCGTCATCGATGGCATCGCTATCTCCGCCTTGATAGACACTGGATCCCAGGTGACATCCATCCCCAGTGCCCTTTACAAGCAGTTCTGGCCCAATGTTAAGCTAGAACCCCCTAACCCTGAGATGAACCTTGAAGCCACTAATGGTATTCCGGTTACCATAGAGGGACAGTGGGAAGCTACCGTAAAGGTGGGGAGGGTGCAGTTGAATAACCAGGGTATCTTAGTGGTCCAGGATAAGCCTAACCACAAGGATCCATATGTCATATTGGGTACCAATGTCATGATCAAATGCCTCGATGAAGTGTTGTTTTTACTCCAACAGAGTGCTGAAGCCGGTAAACCCAGAGAAAAGAGGGCTATCCAAAAGCAGATCAGAGCTCTGGTGTATCAACAACAGGTAACATTGTCAAATGGTGAGATTGGCAGAGTAAGAGTCACAGATCCCATTCCAATTGTGGTACCACCCAGAAGTGAAATGATGATCTGGTGTCGAGCAGCCATAGGCCTCAGAGGGCAGGACTACCAAGCTGTAGTAGAACCTGTAATGTCCGACAGTAGTCCTACGCTCTTGACAGCCAGAGGGTTAGTTGATGTAAGAAAGGGGAGAGTCCCCGTACGCATATTGAATTACGGTGATGACGAAGTCAGACTACCAAGATATGCAACTGTTGCTAAATTGTACCAAGTGAAAGATGATGCTGTGATTGATGTAAAATCCTCAAACCAAATAGTCACTGATGAACCCCCTCACTCCAAAGATCAGTTAGAGAAATGGTGTCAAGACCTCAGTGTAGGAACTGACAATACACCCTCTCACCAGAAAAATGGAGTATACCGGGTGGTTCGGGAGTATGAGCAAGTGTTTAGCAAACACCCACTTGACTTTGGGAGGATTAAAGGGGTACAACATCATATCCCCACAAACAACCATGCACCTATCAAAGAAAGGTACAGGCCTATACCACCTACTCACTACCAGAAAGCAAAAGAGATGCTTCAGGACATGAAGAATGCAGGAGTCATTAGGGATAGCTGTAGTCCCTGGGCCGCACCACTAGTCCTGGTTAAAAAGAAAGATGGTAGTATGAGGATGTGTGTAGATTATAGGCAAATCAACAAAGTCACACACAAGGATGCATACCCGTTACCACGCATAGAAGAGTCACTAGCTGCACTCAAATCTGCCAACTACTTCTCCACATTAGATCTTACTAGTGGGTACTGGCAGGTTGCCGTTGCAGAGGAGGATCGTGAGAAGACAGCCTTCACGACTCCCATGGGCTTATGCGAGTTCAACAGTATGCCATTCGGTTTGTGCAATGCCCCAGGCACATTTCAGAGACTTATGGAGTGTTGTTTGGGCCACAAGAACTTTGAGACTGTCTTGTTATACCTTGATGATGTCATTGTCTACTCTCAGACCTATGAAGATCACCTCCAACACCTGAGTGAAGTGTTCGAGTCACTGTCCAAGTACGGCATGAAACTGAAACCGTCCAAGTGCCACCTGCTGAAACCCAAGGTCCAATACCTAGGACATGTGGTCAGTGCCGAAGGCGTAGCACCGGATCCGGATAAGGTCACCGTCATCAAGGACTGGCCAGCACCCATCAACCACAAGGAGGTACGTCAATTTCTAGGACTGGTCGGGTACTACCGACGCTTCATCAAAGGCTATACCAAGATAGCTGCCCCCATGCAAGATCTCTTAGTGGGCCAATCCAAAAACGGCAAGATCAGGGGACCCCCGTTCCACTGGGGCCCAGAGCAGGACAAGTCCTTCCAAACGTTAAAAGATGCTTTAACTGGAGAAGAAATCCTGGCCTACCCTGACTACAATCTACCGTTTCTGTTGTACACTGACGCAAGCAATGAAGGTTTAGGAGCAGTCCTATCTCAACGTCAGCAGGGCAAGGAGAAGGTGATAGCCTACGCAAGCAGAAAGCTCCGTCCCACCGAAAGGAACCCGGAAAACTACAGCTCCTTCAAGCTAGAGTTCCTGGCCCTGGTCTGGGCGATCACTGAGCGTTTCAAACATTACCTGGCATCCGCCCCGTTCACAGCTTTTACAGACAACAATCCTCTAACACACTTAGAGACTGCAAAGCTGGGAGCCCTAGAACAGCGTTGGGTAGCAAGACTCGCTAACTACGACTTCACTGTAAAGTACCGGGCAGGTCACAAGAACGGCAATGCTGATGCCCTGTCCCGAATGCCCCATCTTCCTGAAGAAGGAGAAGACATAGATGACCTAGAAGAGATTGAACTACCTGCTTTCCACCGTTCCGGTACAGCAACATGTCATCAGAGAAACCAGACACGTGTAGAGAGGATTGTGAACCCGTTACCTCACCATGACTGGAAGGAGGCTCAAGCCAACGATCCAGATGTCAGCCTGGTAAGGGATCTCATCACTCAAGAACACGCCAACATGGACTCTGATGCCTCACCAAATGCTAAACGCCTGTGGAAGGAGAAAGGAAGGTTGTTCGTCTACCAAGGTAAACTATGCAGAAGATACCTCAATCCAAGAACCCATGAACTCATCTGGCAGATTGTAGTTCCCAAGACTGAAGTCCAAATGATCCTTGAAGCATACCATGATGATGCAGGACACTTTGGATGGAAGAAGCTGGAGAGACTCCTGAAGGATCGGTTCTACTGGGTCGGTATGAGAGGTTCCATTGACAAATGGTGTAAAAACTGTGGACCATGTCACCTTCGAAGAAAAGACCATCTAACTCAGAAAGCTCCGTTGCAACCAATTGTTACCACCAAACCTCTTGAAATAGTTGCTCTCGACCACGTGAAGCTTACCCCAAGTCGAACCGGGTACACCTACGCTCTCACCATCGTCGATCACTACTCAAGATTCCTGGTAGTCGTTCCAGTTAAGGACTTAACTGCTGAGGTAGCAGCCAAAGCGTTCCAGAGTTACTTCTGTCGCCCCCATGGGTATTCAGACCAGGTCTTAACTGACCAAGGGCCAGCCTTCGAATCAGCTCTGTTCCAAGAATTCTTAGGGCTGTATGGGTGTAAGAAAATCCGCACAACACCTTATCATCCTCAGACGAACGGTTTATGTGAGAAGATGAACCACATAGTCATTGACATGCTCAAGACCTTACCAGTTGAAGAGAGAAATCAATGGCCAGAGAAACTTCCAGATCTCGTGGACATCTACAACCACATACCCGTCAGTTCGACAAATTACACACCTGCTTACTTGATGAGAGCAAGACCAGGTAAACTGCCTATTGATTTACAGATGGGAACCGTTGAACCCACAGAAGATTCTTCTGACGAAGACTGGGTCAGCCAACGCCAAGAAAAGTACAGGAAGGTACAAGAGAGTGTTGAAAGGAACCTTGAAATCAGTAGGACCAAACAAGAAAAAGACTTTAACAAGCACGCCTCAGCTGAACCGCTAGCTATAGGTGATGTAGTGCTAAAAAGAAAGCGAAAAACCAACAAATTGGATAACAGTTGGGAATCCGTACCCTACACCGTTATGCCGTCACACTTTGATAACTCAAAAACTTGTGTTATTAGCAAAGACAATGGGAATACTATTGCGACTGTTTCAAGGGATCATTTGAAGAAATGTCCGCCACAGTTAATCCCACAAGCAACCAGTTACCCTACTGTAACTAAAGATGAAGAAACCAAAGAAAATCTAGTCCTTACAGAAATTGGATACTTACCAGCTGATTGGCCACAAATAGGTGATGCATTCCTCATACCAGTTATGCACTTCTACCAGCCTACAGAAGATCAGCCAAAGCCAAATCCAATTCCACAAGTCCAACAAGAAGAAGTCCAAGTGCAAGAATTGCAGCCTGTTATCATGGAACCTGAGATTCCTGTAATCGGTCAGCCTGCTAGTCCCACAGTAAGACAAGCCATTCCTAATCAACTACCTACAGAGGTCAGTCCAGTTGATAGACTCCGCACTTACTATGGTCTTACACAAAGCAGACATAGAGAAGTACCAACCACTTCGTACACTACACAAACAGCTTTGGAAACACCCACACTACGCAGATCCACACGTAGTACATTAGGCCAACCCCCACACAAACTTGGAGAATGGGTTTAAAATGTAGTGGAAAATGTAACCTGTAAGTGTTGTAAATAATACTGTTTTTCAAAACCTGTAAAAAGTAGTGTACAGAAGGGTGGAGGAACTGGGCTATGTCCCAAGTATACTAAGTTGGGGACAGAAAGCGCCTGGTAAGGTATAGTAGGTTAGTACCGGCCTCCCAAGCAGAGACACCCATAGGGAATGTATAAAGTTTACCATGTATCCCTGGACTTTACCTTTTTCCTTTTTCACAAACTTTGAACAATTGTCACAGGACTTGTGTGACCACTAACTTTGCCTTTTTCCAGCCTGCGGCAGATGGACTAGTGCCGTACGGACTGCTTTTCACCTTTTCCACATTTTTCACTCCTTTTCAGTGATTTTTGTGTTTTCTTTAAGACTATGTAAATGGAATGTTATAAAATGCTTAGTGTTAAGTTGTAAAAAAAAAACCTTTTGCTCAGCCGGGAGAACTGAGGTTAACTAAGGGGGAATGTGGCACCCTGGCACCTGTTGGGCACCACAGAATTCCTTAGAGCACAATGGAGTAAGTAACAGCACAGCAAAACCACAACACAAACAACACTTAGAACACCTGGTTTCACCCCGAGCCTCTAGGGGGAGCTACCACTGGTCACTTGAGCCAGTTCCCCCTATAAATAGAGTCTTGGAGGGAGAAACTTCAGAGTGTGGTAGACGCTACAAGAGCTGCCTGCCTGTGTGAAACCTCCACCCTATGAGGAACACACTAGGCCCATCCAGCCTGTTAGCCAGTGGAGATCCCTGCAATTGGGATAATAGGAAGAAGGAGATCACCTCTCAGGAACACAGAGTTAATCAGACTCTTTCCTTAAACACCGGTTACTGGAACCGAAGCTGTGGAAGCTACAAAGCCATCACAGAGGACCAGCATACTTCACAGGGAGTCTAGCCCCCTGTTCACCTGTCGCACCTACCAACGAGAGCCCAGGGAAGAAGGTAGAATTATCATCACCCTTTTACAGTGCCCTCAGTGCTGACAACCAGGTGAAATCTGTTCCATTGAACAAACTGCCCGGTCCGGAAGGATTCCACATCCACCCGACCTTAGCACCATAACTAGAGAAAGGAAGCCTAACACTGCTTGCTGTGAAACTCCAGAAGTGCCAACTTCACTATCCCGGTCCGAGTGTACCTGACTACCCACCAGTAAAGGTACCTAAAAGAGACTTTGTGTGGTTGTCCATTACTCCTGGGTTTAGCGCGCAGCATCCCGCAGCTGCCTCACAACATCTTGCGCAGCTCCCGGCTCCGGGGATTCCCGCTCATCCTGTGGGGAGCGTTCTATCTCGCTGTGTACCATCCCCCGGAGACCCGAACAGCGCTGGTAAAGTTACCAGAACACCCGCAGGTGGCGTCACGAAGACAAATTACGCCACTGTTCTGCCATTCCCCTATTGATCTGGACCACCGGGCCTACACTACCGCAGGCGCGGTTCCGTGACTGGAGGAGAAACAACGCCCGCTACGTGTACCCCCCCGGCTACGGTGAGTCAATGTCACCACCCTTTCTCTCTTATGTTCTGCCCATTGATAGTGATGGGAGACTCCACATTCATTGTGTTGCTCTGATGATGATGTAGATGGAGCTGCACATCCATCAAACATTTAACATTAAGTCTTTATTGATTCCTCCATTATAATAAAGTCACTGTTCATCATGTCGCCTCTTCCGTGTTTCCGGTGGTCGCCCGGTCCTTTCTCATTGAGATATAAACACATGTGCACATGCTAACAGATTTAACCCCTTCACTCCAGGGTGATTTTCCATCTTCCCTTCTTTCCTCCCCTTCTTCCAAGAGCCATAACGTTTTTATTTTTCTGTCTTTGTAGACATATGACGGCTTATTTTTTGTGGGATGAGTTGTACTTTTGAATTAAATCTTTTATTTTACCATATAGTGTACAGGAAAATGGGGAACAAAACTTGAAATGTGGTGAAATTGCAAATAAAAAATGCAATTACACAATTGTTTTTTGTTTTTTTTATTCACCATGTTCACTATATGGTAACACTGACGTGTCGGTATGATGTCTCAGGTCAGTACTATATGGTAACACTTAGGTGTCGGTATGATGTCTGGGGTCAGTACTATATGGTAACACTGAGGTGTCGGTATGATGTCTCAGGTCAGTACTATATGGTAATGTGGCACCCTGGCACCTGTTGGGCACCACAGAAATCCTTAGGCACAATGGAGTAAGTAACAGCACAGCAAAAACCACAACACAAACAACACTTAGAACACCTGGTTTCACCCCGAGCCTCTAGGGGGAGCTACACTGGTGACTTCTAACCAGTTCCCCCTATAAAAAGAGTCTTGGAGGGAGAAACTTCAGAGTGTGCAGTCACTTCAGAACTGTGAAGAGGGTGTGTGTGATCTCCAGCCTTATGAGACACACACTAGGCCCCAAACAGCCTGTTAGCCAGTGGAGATCCCTGCAATTGGGATACTAGGAAAGGAGAAGCACCTCTCAAGGATTACAGAGTTACACTGACTCTTTCCTTAATCACCGGTTACTGGAACCGAAGCTGTGGAAGCTACAAAGCCCTCACAGAGAACCAGCACATCCAACAGGAGGTTTAGCCACCTGTTCCACCTGATGCACCCATCCACGAGAGCCCAGGGAAGAGTACTGATCCTGCTCAGACCCTTTTACAGTGCCCTCAGTGCTGATAACCAGGTGAAGGAAGTTCCATTGAACAAACTGCCCGGTCCGGCTGGATTCCACATCCACCCGACCTTAGCACCAGAAGTAGAGAAAGGAAGCCTAACACTGCTTGCTGTGAAACTCCATAAGTGCCAACTTCACTATCCCGGTCCGAGTGTACCTGACTACCAACCAGTAAAGGTACCTAAAAGAGACTTTGCGTGGTTGTGCATTATTCCTGGATTCAGCGCGCAGCGTCCCGCAGCTGCCTCACAACATCTTGCGCAGCTCCCGACTCCGGGGATTCCCGCTCATCCTGTGGGGAGCGTTCCATCTCGCTGTGTACCATCCCCCGGAGACCCGAACAGCGCTGGTACCGTTACCAGAACACCCGCAGGTGGCGTCACGAAGACAAATCACCCCACTGTTCCGCCATTCCCCTATTGATCTGGACCACCGGGCCTACACCACCGCAGGCGCGGTTCCGTGACTGGAGGAGAAACAACGCCCGCTACGTGTACCCCCCGGCTACGGTGAGTCAGAATTTGGCGTCACGAACAGGATACGAGCAGGCCCGTTATCACGGGTATTGTGTGCTATTTATTGACTGTAAATATCGAACTGTACGTTTGGTCCGCCATTGCTGCGCGAAAAGGCGGGAAAAGAAGGGGCGTGACTGTGCAGAGGGCGCGAAGATTGTCCCGCCCCCACGCTCTGACGACTTCCCCTGTACGCAGCAGGAACCGGAAACTCCCGTGGTGCCTCACTCCTCACCGCGAGGCCGACACTTCCGTTTACAACCGAGGGAAAGGCTACGCTTAACTAAGGGGGAGCGACCATGAGTAACCCGGCTCCCGATCACGCGGTGCCCCCGCTCGACCAAGCGGCACCTCAAAACATACCTATTGATGGACAGCAACAAGTCGGCGGTATGCTACCGCAACCCGCTCCGATTATGCCGATGTCTCTACCCTACGTTCCTAGTGCGACCTGGTTACCCAAGTACAGCGGTGTACCCAGCACCTTGGAGAACTTCCAGAGGAAGATATGCCAAGCCCTGGACATGTACCCGATGACCGGTAAGCAAAGAGCTTCAGTTATTATGGGACAGTTAACCGGTGCAGCCGAACTGCAGAGCCGCAGCTGGCCTGTAGAAACTCAGGAATCTGTGGAGCAGATATTCGCTAGATTAACCCGGGTCTTTGAGTGCCATACCGAAGCTGGATTAAGACTGTCATTCTATCGTTGTAACCAAGGGGCACAAGAAACTGTCCTTGATTATTCACTGCGCTTGCAAGAAGCATACAGACTGTTAAAACAAGTCGATCCTGATAGTGCTCGTGATGAGAACAAAGCGTTAATTGGACAATTTATTGTGGGCCTTAAACTGTCTGAGGATAGAAAGCAAGCAAGCTGGTGGTCCATACAAAATCCAGGCGCAGAGTTTGACACATTGAGAGACTTAACAGTTTGGGGACAGCGACTCGCTGAAGTACCTGATCCCGCTTCACCGCAGCAGCAGCAGTATGCTGACACCCCTTCCGTGCCGGCAGCAGCATCTCCAATCCCTGCGATTCAGTCCAGTGCACAGACTGTAACACCTGACCGGTTTGACCAACTGTGTGCTAATGTCGAGCAGCTGATGAAGGACGTGGCCAAGCTACAAGCTGGGAGAAGACCCAAGACAGATGCAAGGCCATCGGACAAGATTCTACTCGCCGACAGTCCAGACGACGTCCCGTGGATGAGGAGAAAGACACAGCCGTCGCGAGGAAAACCTGCAGACCGCCGCAGTCCCGACAGACGCCGCAACAGTCAGCAGAACGACTTAGGAGGACGCAACGTGCAATCCCGTCCTTTAAACGAGCGACCCCTGGGCGAGAAGGGCCAACCCCAGGAGTAGACCGTCCAGGCCCTACGTCCAGCTGGGAACACAAGTATGTGGGAGACTGTCCATACTTACCAATCGTCATTGATGGCATCGCGATCTCCGCCTTGATAGACACTGGATCCCAGGTGACATCCATCCCCAGTACCCTTTACAAGCAGTTCTGGCCAGATGTTAAGCTAGAACCCCCAAATCCCGAGATGAACCTTGAAGCCACTAATGGTATTCCGGTTACCATAGAGGGACAGTGGGAAGCTACAGTAAAGGTGGGGAGGGTGCAGTTGAAAAACCAGGGTATCTTAGTGGTCCAGGATAAGCCTAACCACAAGGATCCATATGTCATATTGGGTACCAATGTCATGATCAAATGTCTCGATGAAGTGTTGTTTTTACTCCAACAGAGTGCTGAAGCCGGTAAACCCAGAGAAAAGAGGGCTATCCAAAAGCAGATCAGAGCTCTGGTGTATCAACAACAGGTAACATTGTCAAATGGTGAGATTGGCAGAGTAAGGGTCACAGATCCCATTCCAATTGTGGTACCACCCAGAAGTGAAATGATGATCTGGTGTCGAGCAGCCATAGGCCTCAGAGGGCAGGACTACCAAGCTGTAGTAGAACCTGTAATGTCCGACAGTAGTCCTACGCTCTTGACAGCCAGAGGGTTAGTCGATGTAAGAAAGGGGAGAGTCCCCGTACGCATATTGAATTATGGTGATGACGAAGTCAGACTACCTAGATATGCAACTGTAGCTAAATTGTACCAAGTAAAAGATGATGCTGTGATTGATGTGAAATCCTCAAACCAAATAGTCACTGATGAACCCCCTCACTCCAAAGATCAGTTAGAGAAATGGTGTCAAGATCTCAGTGTAGGGACTGACAATACACCCTCTCACCAGAAAAATGGAGTATACCGGGTAGTTCGGGAGTATGAGCAAGTGTTCAGCAAACACCCACTTGACTTTGGGAGGATTAAAGGGGTACAACATCATATCCCCACAAACAACCATGCACCTATCAAAGAAAGGTACAGGCCTATACCACCTACTCACTACCAGAAAGCAAAAGAGATGCTTCAGGACATGAAAAATGCAGGAGTCATTAGGGATAGCTGTAGTCCCTGGGCCGTACCACTAGTCCTGGTTAAAAAGAAAGATGGTAGTATGAGGATGTGTGTAGATTATAGGCAAATCAACAAAGTCACACACAAAGATGCATACCCGTTACCCCGCATAGAAGAGTCACTCGCTGCACTCAAATCTGCCAATTACTTCTCCACATTAGATCTTACTAGTGGGTACTGGCAGGTTGCCGTTGCAGAGGAGGATCGTGAGAAGACAGCCTTCACGACTCCCATGGGCTTATGCGAATTCAACAGTATGCCATTCGGTTTGTGCAATGCCCCAGGCACATTTCAGAGACTTATGGAATGTTGTTTGGGCCATAAGAACTTTGAGACTGTCTTGTTATACCTTGATGATGTCATTGTCTACTCTCAGACCTATGAAGATCACCTCCAACACCTGAGTGAAGTGTTTGAGTCACTGTCCAAGTACGGGATGAAACTGAAACCGTCCAAGTGCCACCTGCTGAAACCCAAGGTCCAATACCTAGGACATGTGGTCAGCGCCGAAGGCGTAGCACCGGATCCGGATAAGGTCACCGTCATCAAGGACTGGCCAGCACCCATCAACCACAAAGAGGTACGTCAATTTCTAGGACTGGTCGGGTACTACAGACGTTTCATCAAAGGCTATACTAAGATAGCCGCCCCCATGCAAGATCTCTTAGTAGGTCAATCCAAAAACGGCAAGATCAGGGGACCCCCGTTCCACTGGGGCCCAGAGCAGGACAAGTCCTTCCAAACGTTAAAAGATGCTTTAACTGGAGAAGAAATCCTGGCTTACCCTGACTACAATCTACCGTTTCTGTTGTACACTGACGCAAGTAATGAAGGTTTAGGAGCAGTCCTATCTCAACGTCAGCAGGGCAAGGAGAAGGTGATAGCCT
This sequence comes from Allobates femoralis, assembly GCA_033576535.1. NCBI lineage: Eukaryota > Metazoa > Chordata > Amphibia > Anura > Aromobatidae > Allobates > Allobates femoralis. Next base: position 795,677,102 of record JARQOC010000003.1, on the reverse strand, counting down.
ACGCCAGCAGAAAGCTCCGTCCCACCGAAAGGAACCCGGAAAACTACAGCTCCTTCAAGCTGGAGTTCCTGGCCCTGGTCTGGGCGATCACAGAGCGTTTCAAGCATTACCTGGCATCCGCCCCGTTCACAGCTTTCACAGACAACAATCCTCTAACACACTTAGAGACTGCAAAGCTGGGAGCCCTAGAACAGCGTTGGGTAGCAAGACTCGCCAACTATGACTTCACTGTAAAATACCGGGCAGGTCACAAGAACGGCAATGCTGATGCCCTGTCCCGAATGCCCCACCTTCCTGAAGAGGGAGAAGACATAGATGACCTAGAAGAGATTGAACTACCTGCTTTCCACCGTTCCGGTACAGCAACATGTCATCAGAGAAACCAGACACGTGTAGAGAGGACCGTGAACCCGTTACCTCACCATGACTGGAAGGAGGCTCAAGCCAACGACCCAGATGTCAGCCTGGTAAGGGATCTCATCACTCAAGAACATGCCAACATGGACTCTGATGCCTCACCAAATGCTAAACGCCTATGGAAGGAGAAAGGAAGGTTGTTTGTCTACCAAGGTAAACTATGCAGAAGATACCTCAATCCAAGAACCCATGAACTCATCTGGCAGATTGTAGTTCCCAAGACCGAAGTCCAAATGATCCTCGAAGCATACCATGACGATGCCGGACACTTTGGATGGAAGAAACTGGAGAGACTCCTGAAGGATCGGTTCTACTGGGTCGGTATGAGAGGTTCCATTGACAAATGGTGTAAAAACTGTGGACCATGTCACCTTCGAAGAAAAGACCACTTAACTCAGAAAGCTCCGTTGCAACCAATTGTTACCACCAAACCTCTTGAAATAGTTGCTCTCGACCATGTGAAGCTTACCCCAAGTCGAACCGGGTACACCTACGCTCTCACCATCGTTGATCACTACTCAAGATTCCTGGTAGTCGTTCCAGTTAAGGATTTAACTGCTGAGGTAGCAGCCAAAGCGTTCCAGAGTTACTTCTGTCGCCCTCATGGGTATCCAGACCAAGTCTTAACTGACCAGGGGCCAGCCTTCGAATCAGCTCTGTTCCAAGAATTCTTAGGGCTGTATGGGTGTAAGAAAATCCGCACAACACCTTATCATCCTCAGACGAACGGTTTATGTGAGAAGATGAACCACATAGTCATTGACATGCTCAAGACCTTACCAGTTGAAGAGAGGAATCAATGGCCAGAGAAACTTCCAGATCTCGTGGACATCTACAACCACATACCCGTCAGCTCGACAAACTATACACCTGCTTACTTGATGAGAGCAAGACCAGGTAAACTGCCTATTGATTTGCAGATGGGAACCGTTGAACCCACAGAAGATTCTTCTGATGAAGACTGGGTCAGCCAACGCCAAGAACGGTACAGAAAAGTACAAGAAAGCGTGGAAAGGAACCTTGAAATCAGTAGAACCAAACAAGAAAAAGACTTCAACAAGCACGCCTCAGCTGAACCACTAGCTATAGGTGATGTAGTGCTGAAAAGAAAAAGAAAAACCAACAAATTGGATAACAGCTGGGAATCCGTACCCTACACCGTTATGCCGTCACACTTTGATAACTCAAAAACTTGTGTTATTAGCAAAGACAATGGGAATACTATTGCGACTGTTTCAAGGGATCATTTGAAGAAATGTCCGCCACAGTTAATCCCACAAGCAACCAGTTACCCTACTGTAACTACAGATGAAGAAACCAAAGAAAATCTAGTCCTTACAGAAATTGGATACTTACCAGCTGATTGGCCACAAATAGGTGATGCATTCCTCATACCAGTTATGCACTTCTACCAGCCTACAGAAGGTCAGCAAAAACCTAATCCAATTCCACAAGTCCAACAAGAAGAAGTCCAAGTGCAAGAATTGCAGCCTGTTATCATGGAACCAGAGATTCCTGTAATCGGTCAGCCTGCTAGTCCCACAGTAGGAGAAGCCATTCCTAATCAACTACCTACAGAGGTCAGTCCAGTTGATAGACTCCGCACTTACTATGGTCTTACACAAAGCAGACATAGAGAAGTACCAACCACTTCGTACACTACACAAACAGCTTTGGAAACACCCACACTACGCAGATCCACACGTAGTACATTAGGTCAACCCCCACACAAACTTGGAGAATGGGTTTAAAATGTAGTGTAAAATGTAACCTGTAAGTGTTGTAAATATTAACCAGTTTTCAAAAACCTGTAAAAAGTAGTGTACAGAAGGGTGGAGGAACTGGGCTATGTCCCAAGTATACTAAGTTGGGAACAGAAAGCGCCTGGTAAGGTATAGAAGGTTAGTACCGGCCTCCCAAGCAGAGACACCCGTAGGGAATGTATAAAGTTTACCGTGTATCCCTGGACTTTACCTTTTTCCTTTTCAAAAACTTTGGACAATAGTCACAGGACTTGTGTGACCACTAACTTTACCTTTTTCCAGCCTACGGCAGATGGACTAGTGCCGTACGGACTGCTTTTCACCTTTTCCACATTTTTCACTCCTTTTCAGTGATTTTTGTGTTTTCTTTAAGACTTTGTAAATTGAATGTTATAATATGCTTAGTGTTAAGTTGTAAAAAGAACTTTTTGCTCAGCCGGGAGAACTGAGTTTAACTAAGGGGGAATGTGGCACCCTGGCACCTGTTGGGCACCACAGAAATCCTTAGGCACAATGGAGTAAGTAACAGCACAGCAAAAACCACAACACAAACAACACTTAGAACACCTGGTTTCACCCCGAGCCTCTAGGGGGAGCTACACTGGTGACTTCTAACCAGTTCCCCCTATAAAAAGAGTCTTGGAGGGAGAAACTTCAGAGTGTGCAGTCACTTCAGAACTGTGAAGAGGGTGTGTGTGATCTCCAGCCTTATGAGACACACACTAGGCCCCAAACAGCCTGTTAGCCAGTGGAGATCCTGCAATTGGGATACTAGGAAAGGAGAAGCACCTCTCAAGGATTACAGAGTTACACTGACTCTTTCCTTAATCACCGGTTACTGGAACCGAAGCTGTGGAAGCTACAAAGCCCTCACAGAGAACCAGCACATCCAACAGGAGGTTTAGCCACCTGTTCCACCTGATGCACCCATCCACGAGAGCCCAGGGAAGAGTACTGATCCTGCTCAGACCCTTTTACAGTGCCCTCAGTGCTGATAACCAGGTGAAGGAAGTTCCATTGAACAAACTGCCCGGTCCGGCTGGATTCCACATCCACCCGACCTTAGCACCAGAAGTAGAGAAAGGAAGCCTAACACTGCTTGCTGTGAAACTCCATAAGTGCCAACTTCACTATCCCGGTCCGAGTGTACCTGACTACCAACCAGTAAAGGTACCTAAAAGAGACTTTGCGTGGTTGTGCATTATTCCTGGATTCAGCGCGCAGCGTCCCGCAGCTGCCTCACAACATCTTGCGCAGCTCCCGACTCCGGGGATTCCCGCTCATCCTGTGGGGAGCGTTCCATCTCGCTGTGTACCATCCCCCGGAGACCCGAACAGCGCTGGTACCGTTACCAGAACACCCGCAGGTGGCGTCACGAAGACAAATCACCCCACTGTTCCGCCATTCCCCTATTGATCTGGACCACCGGGCCTACACCACCGCAGGCGCGGTTCCGTGACTGGAGGAGAAACAACGCCCGCTACGTGTACCCCCCGGCTACGGTGAGTCAGTAACACTGAGGGGTCGGTATGATGTTTCAGGTCAGTACTTTATGGTACCACTGACGTGTCGGTATGATGCCTCGGGTCACTACTATATGGTAACACTGATGTGTCGCTATGATGTCTCAGGTCAGTACTTTATGGTAATACTAAGGTGTCGATATGATGTCTGGGGTCAGTACTATATGGTAACACTGACGTGTCGGTATGATGTCTGGGGTCAGTACTATATGGTAACACTGAGGTGTCGGTATGATGTCTGGGGTCAGTACTTTATGGTAACACTGACGTGTCGGTATGAGGCCTCGGGTCAGTACTCTATGGTAACACTGACGTGTCGCTATAATGTCTCAGGTCAGTACTTTATGGTAATACTAAGGTGTCGGTATGATGTCTCAGGTCAGTACTATATGGTAACACTGACGTGTCGGTATGATGTCTGGGGTCAGTACTTTATGGTAACACTGACGTGTCGGTATGATGTCTCGGGTCAGTACTATATGGTAATACTGACGTGTCGCTATGATGTCTCAGGTCAGTACTTTATGGTAATACTAAGGTGTCGGTATGATGTCTGGGGTCAGTACTATATGGTAACACTGACGTGTCGGTATGATGTCTGGGGTCATTACTTTATGGTAACACTGACGTGTCGGTATGATGCTTCGGGTCAGTACTATATGGTAACACTGACGTGTCGGTATGATGTCTGGGTCAGTACTATATGGTAACACTGAGTGCAGGTGTCAGCTTCTCCTGCCACCTCATAGGGGGAGAAGCCAGAAGACGTGTCCGGCCCTCGAGCACCCTTGATGGGTAGGCTTTGAACAGTTGCCCCCTGAGCTGATGAGGCGGTTGTCTAGTTCTGCCACCTCGTAGGGGGAGAAGCCAGAAGACGTGGGTCCGGCCCTTGAGCACCCTGGGTGGGCAGGCTCTGAAGAGTTGCTCCCCCCCTGAGCTGATAAGGCGGTTGTCTGGTTCTCCTGCCACCTCGTAGGAGGAGAAGTCAGAAGATGTGTTCGGCCCTCAAGCACCCTGGGTGGACAGGCTCTGAAGAGTTGCCCCCCCCTTCCTGAGCTGATAAGGCAGTTGTCTCGTTCTCCTGCCACCTCGTAGGGGGATAAGCCAGGAGAATTGTCCGGCCCTCGAGCACCCTTGGTGGGCAGGCTCTGAAGAGTCGCCCACTGAGCTGATAGTGCGGGTGTCGGCTTCTCCTGCCACCTCGTAGGGGGAGAAGCCAGAAGACGTGTCCGGCACTCGAGCACCCTTGGTGGGCAGGCTCTGAAGAGTTGCCCCCCCCTTGAACTGATAGTGCGGGCGTTGGCTTCTCCTGCCACCTCGTAGGGTGAGAAGCCAGAAGACGTGTCCGGCCCTTGAGCACTCTTGGTGGGCAGGCTCTGAAGAGTTGCTCCCCCCTGAGCTGATGAGGCAGTTGTATGGTTCAACTGCCACCTCTTGGAGAAGAAGCCAGAAGATATGTCCGGCACTCGAGTACCCTGTGTGGGCAGGCCCTGAAGATTTGCCCTCCTCTGAGATGATAAGGCGGTTGTCTGGTTCTCCTGCCACCTTGTAGGGGGAGAAGCCAGAAGATGTGTCCAGCACTTGAGCACCCTGGGTGGGCAGGCTCTGAAGAGCTCCCCCACCCCTGAGCTGATAAGGCGGTTGTCTGGTTCTCCTGCCACCTTGTAGGGAGAGAAGCCAGATAAAGTGTCCAACCCTCGAGCACCCTGCGTGGGCAGGCTCTGAAGAGTAGCCCCCACATGAGCTGAGAGTCCCTGGCCCTCAGAAATTGCTGGTCAACATAATGTGTTTTCTTTAATTGGGTGTAAGCATTGAACAGGGCGCCAGACTTTGAGCAGAAACAGAAAGCTCCATCTGGATTTAAGAGTCACCTGGTAGTTATGACCGGAGGAGGCTTAAGTGTGGCCGAGTGATCACCAGCCTGGCTGCGGAGGCTGGTGGGCGGCTTGGTTCACTTCTTCAAAGCATTCTAGTTATTGAATGGTGATTGCATCCCCCGAATTCACAACCAGCTCGTGGGAGCGACACATGTCCTCGAGAGTCTTCTCCCGGTACACTCTTTTGGCTATGGTGTTTGAATGTGCCAGATGCCTAGCGAATAAGTGCTTCTCTGCATCACTTTACCGTGACAGCGTCCACGTCTCACATACACGTCTTAAATTCCTGCTTGTTATATTTGGAAGGTGGTAACTGTGGAGGAAAAAGAAAGGATCAGTTCCTGCTTTTACACATTTGGCATCCGAGCTGGCTTGGCGAGGGATCTTGCCTTTCGTGGTAACGCTTGAGCTCAAATGTTGCGTTTATATTGGCCTTCCCACTGCTGGACACGAAGAACGCATTGACATTCTTAAGGCCATGGGTAAAATTGGGCCTGACGAATTCTTCGTATACCTTGAACCACTGTAAAAAAAGGAGGTGAAATGTGTTATGTTGACAGGCATACTGTACATGAAACAAGGTTTGCCAAACACTTACTGATTCTTCTTTCGTGAGAACGAATGAGGCCACTTGAGTAGTCGCGCATTTGTGAGTCTTCACGTCGATTATAAGCTTGCAAATGCCTTGCTGCATGTAAGCGGTCCTGTCATTCCACTCTGCGATCTGTTGGGCAAAAACCTTGTGAGCGAGGGGAATTGCAGGTTTGTTGTGCCCAAACACAGTGCATACTTACGGTCATATTCTGCATGACGCCTGGTCTCTGTAGGTGTTTAAGGATTAGTAGGCCTGGAGGTAGCTCATGACTTGCATGCCGGCTGCAAGTGATCTATTCCCACGGACCTCTTCCACGCACCGCAAGAAGGTTGGCTTTGCCATATCTAGTATTTTCCTGCAGTAATTTGGGCTCATACAGGTAGTTATATCTCCTTTCGACCTTCTCCCTGCATAAACCTTTGTATAAGGCTTTTCTCAACTCTGCTGTGAAATGCAAAAAGACCTCACATGCTCTATACAGCTGGGGGGTTTTAATGCTCAGATCGCCGCTCATTTGATAAGTCGTAAATCTCCGCACATGCTTCATCATACAAAGCGCAGTTCCGTGTGAAAGGGACAAGCTGCTAAATTTTGCAAAGAACTCACACACCTTTTCGGGTCTTGTAAGATACTGATGGCTGACACATTTGGGGTCCACGATGTAAAGAAATCTGCTATGTCTGAGACTTCCTGCTGGCAGTTTGGTACCCCAAGGGACTCTGTGAGAAAAGAGGCAAATCCCTGAAGCATGGGGTGATTCAATGAATGTCATTCGTAGAAGACGGCTTCCCTTGGAATCATGCGGTTTCGGGCTCTCCATTGAGATGTCTGAACCCTTGCTGTGCTGGCATCTGGGGCTTCCTCGTGGTCCGAGGTGCCCACAGGGCAAGCCTCTTCCACACGAGCTTGTACCGGGGTAAGCTCATTGTCCGAGCGAGGGTCCTCTTCCATGGTGCCATGATCCTGCACGTAACCAGGATCAACCCCCATCTGTGACTCCATTGCATCTCTGGGCGAGGGGCAGGGGCTAAACTGCGGCAAGTAGTCCGTCATCTCCCCATGACTCTCTGATAGAGAAGGCATCTGTGACCACTCAGTTCCGGGCTTGCCTGCCCCAATGAACCCACGTCAGTGGGATGCCAGCCCTCTTGATGACAATCACCATGGGTGATGCTAAAAATAATCCTTTATGAATAGGCATTTTAAAGTGTTTGTTATTAACTAAAGAAAATAATTTAAAAAACTTAATTATTTTCTTCTATAGATAAATATAATAAAAAAAATTTTATTAACAAAAAAAAAGTATAACTTTTTTGCTCAATAAAATAAGAAAAAATATTTGATAAACCAAGATACTAAGAATACTATTAATTATTCCATTAGGAATAGGTGTATTATTGTGTTTATTAATAAAGAAAATAAAAAAAATTAGAATTATTTTCTGTTTTAGTTAATAAAAAATGATTTTTATTACATCTAACAAAAAATAAATGTATAACTTTTTGCTCAATAAAATAAATAAAACTTTTTTTATAATATTAAGAATACTATTAAGTATTCCTTTATGAATAGGCACTTTAACCCCTTCTCGACATAGGACGTTGTGCAACGTCCTGTGTTTCTGCCCGTTCCCGACACAGGACGTTGCACAACGTCCTGGCAGATTTGAGCTGCTGCAGCTCCTGTGCGTGGGGTCGCTCAGGTGTCACAGATGCTGCTGCTCTGTGACAACCTGTAGATGACCCCACAGGGGGTGGATTAACCCCCCCATGCCCAGGACCCCTCCGATCGGCAGTTTAAAAGTGAAACTGCCGATCGGAGGGAATCATAGGGATTCACCCCTCCAGATCTGATTGGAGCTCTCCAATCAGATCTGGAGGGGCGGATCGGCAAGTGCCCACCCCTCCTCAGCCCCCTCCAGCTCCAGGACTGTCCAGGGGGCCACCCGTTCCCCCCAGCCCACCCGCCCCCTCTATTATAATGTATCTGCCGGCGGGCTGCACCCGCGTGCGTCCGCTGGCAACACTGCCTGGTCCCCTGCTCCAGTGCTCCCCCCCAGGCTGCCCCCACCTCCGGGCCCTGTGCCTGGCCTCACCTCCTGCGGCGGGCTGCACACTTTGGTGCACCCGCCGCCGCCGCCGCTGCTGCGTCTCCTCTGCCCGGCCCGCCGGTCTGTGGCCCCGCCTCCTCTCCCGGCCTCGTCCTGCTCATCGGTGGAACGAGGGAGGTAAGTATGTATGTATGTATGTATGTATCTATGTATGTATGTATCTATGTATGTATGAATGAATGAATTCAAGGATGGGTGAATGGATAGATGGATGGAGGGTGCATGCGTGGACGTGTGCGTGCGTGGACGTGAGCGTACATGAGCGTGCGTGGACGTGTGCATGCGTAGACGTGTGCGGACACGTGTGTGGACGTGTGCATGCATAGATGTGTGTGTGCATAGACGTGTGCGTGCGTGGATGTGTGCATAGATGGATGTGTTCGTGGACGTGTGCGTGGATGTGGATGTCAGCGTGCGTGGATGTGTGCATGCGTGGATGTTAGCATGCGTGTGTGGATGTCAGCGTGCGTGCGTGGATGTCAGAGTGCGTGGATGTGTGCATGTGTGGATGTCAGTGTGCGTGCGCGGATGTCAGCGTGTGTGCGTGGATGCCAGCGCGCTTGAATGTCAGCGTGCGTGCGTGGATGCCAGCACGCTTGAATGTCAGCGTGCATGCGTGGATGTGTGCATGCGTGGATGTCAGTGTGCGTGCGTGGATGTGTGCATGCGTGGATGTCAGCGTGCGTGCGTGGATGTGTGTGTGGATGTGCGTACGTGGATGTGCATGGGAGCTCACCCACAAGTGACCCCATTTTGGAAACTAGACCCCCCAAGGAATGCATCTAGATGCATAGTGAGCACTTCGAACCCCAGGTGCTTCACAAATTGATCCGTAAAAATGAAAAAAGAACATTTGTGTGAAAACAAATGTACTTTTTCCTTCTTACGGATCAATTTGTGAAGCACCTGGGGGTTCAAAGTGCTCACTATGCATCTAGATGCATTTCTTGGGGGGTCTAGTTTCCAAAATGAGGTCACTTGTGGGGTAGCTCCAATGTTTAGTTACACATGGACTCTCCATACGCGACATGGTGTCCGCTAACAATTCCAATAGTTAGCGGACACCATGTCGCGTATGGAGAGCCCCTGTATGCCTAAACATTGGAGCTCCCCCACAAGTGACCCCATTTTGGAAACTAGACCTCCCAGGGAACGTATCTAGATGGGTTGTGAACATTTTGAACCCTCAGGTGCTTCACAAATTCATCTGTAAAATTGAATAAGTACTTTTTTTTCCATAAAAATTTTCTTTTTTCATTTTTACAGATTATTTTGTGAAGCACCGGGGTGTTCAAAATGCTCACCACACATCTATCTAAGTTCCCTGGGGGGTCTAGTTTCCAAAATGGGGTCACTTGTGGGGGAGCTCCATTGTTTAGGCACACAGGGGCTCTCCAAACGCGACATGGTGTCCGCTAACAATTGGAGCTAATTTTTCAGTCAAATTGTTAGCGGACACCATGTCACGTTTGGAGAGCCCCTGTGTGCCTACACATTGGAGCTCCCCCATAAGTGACCCCATTTTGGAAACTAGAGCCCACAGGGAACTTATCTAGATGGGTGGTGAGCATTTTGAACCCCCAGGTGCTTCACAAATTCATCCGTAAAAATGAAAAAGTACTTTTTTTTCCATAAAAATTTTCTTTTTTCATTTTTACAGACTAATTTGTGAAGCACTGGGGCATTCAAAATGCTCACCACCCATCTAGATAAGTTCCCTGGGGGGTCTAGTTTCCAAAATGGGGTCACTTGTGGGGGAGCTCCAATGTTTAGGTACACAGGGGCTCTCCAAACGCGACATGGTGTCCGCTAACAATTGGAGCTAATTTTTCTAATTGTTAGCGGACACCATGTCGCGTTTGGAGAGCCCCTGTGTGCCTAAACATTGGAGCTCCCTCACAAGTGACCCCATTTTGGAAACTAAAGCCCCCAGGGAACTTATCTAGATGGGTGGTGAGCATTTCGAACGCCCCAGTGCTTCACAAATTAATCTGCAAAAATTAAAAAAGAAAATTTTTATGAAAAAAAAAGTGTTATTTCATTTTTACGGATGAATTTGTGAAGCACCTGGGGGTTCAAAATGCTCACCACCCATCTAGATAAGTTCCCTGGGGGGTCTAGTTTCCAAAATGGGGTCACTTGTGGGGGAGCTCCAATGTTTAGGCACACAGGGGCTCTCCAAACGCAACATGGTGTCCGCTAACAATTTGACTGAAGAATCAGCTCAAATTGTTAGCGGACACCATGTCGCGTTTGGAGAGCCCCTGTGTGCTTACACATTGGAGCTCCCCCACAAGTGACCCCATTTTGGAAACTAGACCCCCCAGGGATCTTATCTAGATGGGTGGTGAACATTTTGAACCCCCAGGTGCTTCACAAATTCATCCGTAAAAATGAAAAAGTACTTTTTTTTCCATAAAAATTTTCTTTTTTCATTTTAAAAGATTAATTTGTGAAGCACTGGGGTATTCACAATGCTCACCACCCATCTAGATAAGTTCACTGGGGGGTCTAGTTTCCAAAGTGGGGTCACTTGTGGGGGAGCTCCAATGTTTAGCCACACAGGGGCTCTCCAAATGCAACATGGTGTCCGCTAACAATTTGACTGAAAAATCAGCTCAAATTGTTAGCGGACACCATGTCATGTTTGGAGAGCCCCTGTGTGCCTACACATTGGAGCTCCCACATAAATGATCCCATTTTCGAAACTAGACCCCCCAGGGAATTTATCTAGATGGGTGGTGAGCATTTTGAACCCCCAGGTGCTTCACAAATTCATCCGTAAAAATGAAAAAGTACTTTTTTTTCTACAAAAATTTTCTTTTAGCCTAAATTTTTTCATTTTCACATGGGGAACAGGATAAAATGGATCCTAAAAATTGTTGGGCAATTTCTCCTGAGTACACCGATACCTCATATGTGGTCATAAACCACTGTTTGGGCACACAGCAGGGCTCAGAAGGGAAGGAGCGCCATTTGACTTTTTGAATGGAAAATTAGCTCCAAAAGTCAAATTGCGCTCCCTCCCTTCTGAGCCCTGCCGTGTGCCCAAACAGAGGTTTATGACCACATATGAGATATCGATATACTCAGGAGAAATTGCCCAACAATTTTTAGGATCCATTTTATCCTGTTGCCCATGTGAAAATGAAAGAATTGAGGCTAAAAGAACATTTTTGTTGGAAAAATTAAAATGACCATTTTTTCCTTCCACTTTGCTTTAGTTCCTGTGAAGCACCTGAAGGGTTAATAATCTTCTTGAATGTAGTTTTGAGTAGCTTGAGGGGTGCAGTTTTTGGAATGGTGTCACGTTTGGGTGTTTTCTGTCATGCAAACCCCTCAAAGGGACTTCAAATGTGATGTGGTCACAAAAAAAAATGGTTTTGTAAATTTTGCTGGAAAAATGAAAAATTGCTGATGAACTTTGAACCCTTATAACGTCCGAACAAACATTTTTTTTTTTTCCCAAAATTGTGCTGATGTAAAGTAGACATGTGGGAAATGTTATTTATTAACTATTTTGTGGCACATAACTCTCTGGTTTAGCAGAATAAAAATTCATAATTTGAAAATTGCTAAATTTTCAAAAATTTTGCCAAATTTGTAATTTTTTCACAAATAATCGCAAAAATGATCAACGTAAATTTAATACTAACATGAAGCCCAATATGTCACGAAAAAACAATCTCAGAATCGCTAGGATCCGTTTAAGCGTTCCAGAGATTTTACCTCATAAAGGGACACTGGTCAGAATTGACAAAACTGGCCTGGTCATTAAGGTCAAAATAGGCCCGGGGTGAAGGGGTTAATGTGTTTATTAACAACCAAAGAAAATATAAAAAATGTGAATTATTTTCTTCTTTAGTTAATAAAAAATAATTTTTATTATATTTAACAAAAAAAATGTATAACTTTTTTGCTCAATAAAATAAATAAAAATATTTGATAATATCAAGAACACTATTAACTATAATCCTTTAAGAATCCAGTAATTTTAATAATTTTAATCAATTACCTCCAAACTCAGTAGCGACGTCCTTTTCGGTGAGTACCGGTGTGACACCTGGTCAGCTCTATAAATTGTTGTCCACAATAGATAATGCAGAAGATGTTCAGAAAAATCCACTAATCGATAAGTAAATCGCAGTAAATCGCTGATCCACAGCAGGAATTCTTGACAGATCCACTCAGCAGAAAGATCTGTGAAGAATGAGCCCTGACAGCAGACGGAATGTTGATATTGTCAACATTCCACTATGACATCATTATGACATCACTGGGTTGTCTGCCATATATGGTAAGTGATGATGTCACCACCCTTTCTCTTTTATGTTCTGCCCATTGATAGTGATGGGAGACTCCACATTCATTGTGTTGCTCTGATGATGATGTAGATGGAGCTGCACATCCATCAAACATTTAACATTAAGTCTTTATTGATTCCTCCATTATAATAAAGTCACTGTTCATCATGTCGCCTCTTCCGTGTTTCCGGTGGTCGCCCGGTCCTTTCTCATAGAGATATAAACACATGTGCACATGCTAACAGATTTAACTCCTTCACTCCAGGGTGATTTTCCATCTTCCCTTCTTTCCTCCCCTTCTTCCAAGAGCCATAACGTTTTTATTTTTCTGTCTTTGTAGACATATGAGGACTTATTTTTTGTGGGACGAGTTGTACTTTTGAATTAAATCTTTTATTTTACCATATAATGTACAGTAAAATGGGAAAAAACTTGAAATGTGGTGAAACTGCAAAAAAAAAAATGCAATTACACATTTGTTTTTTGGGTTTTTTATTCACCATGTTCACTATATGGTAACACTGACGTGTCGGTATGATGCCTCAGGTCAGTACTATATGGTAACACTGACGTGTCAGTATGATGTCTCAGGTCAGTACTTTATGGTAACACTGACGTGTCGGTATGATGCCTCGGGTCACTACTATATGGTAACACTGACGTGTCGCTATGATGTCTCAGGTCAGTACTTTACACCCTTTCCTGCGCCTCAAACACTCCTAGGAAGGTCTTACTTGCTTCTGCCGCTTGCGCATGCGCAGAACGCATGTTCGGTCACCGTCCGACCCTCCCAATATGGCGCCCGCGCTCACGCATGCGCACTGCGCATGTGACGCCTCTGAACTCCCCGCCCAACCAGGAAGCACGGGGGGGTTCATAAAGCGCTGCACCCAGCCACACACACTCCTGGCCTCCCCTGCTAACACTATGGAATAAAGGTAATGCTGCACAGCCCTCTCACTCTGTTTCAGACACATTTGTTTTTTGGGTTTTTTATTCACCATGTTCACTATATGGTAACACTGACGTGTCAGTATGATGTCTCAGGTCAGTACTTTATGGTAACACTGACGTGTCGGTATGATGCCACGGGTCAGTACTATATGGTAACACTGACGTGTCGCTATAATGTCTCAGGTTAGTATTTTATGGTAACACTAAGGTGTCGGTATGATGTCTGGGGTCAGTACTATATGGTAACAATGACGTGTCGGTATGATGTCTGGGGTCATTACTTTATGGTAACACTGACGTGTCGGTATGATGCTTTGGGTCAGTACTAAATGGTAACACTGACGTGTCGGTATGATGTCTGGGGTCAGTACTATATGGTAACACTGACGTGTCGGTATGATGTCTGGGGTCAGTACTTTATGGTAACACTGACGTGTCGGTATGATACCTCGGGTCAGTACTATATGGTAACATTGAGTGCAAGTGTCGGCTTCTCCTGCCACCTCATAGGGGGAGAAGCCAGAAGACGTGTCCGGAACTCGAGCACCCTTGGTGGGCAGGCTTTGAAGAGTCTCCCCCTGAGCTGATGAGGCGGTTGTCTGGTTCTCCTGCCACCTCGTAGGAGGAGAAGTCAGAAGATGTGTTCGGCCCTCAAGCACCCTGGGTGGGCAGGCTCTGAAGAGTTGCCCCCCCCTTCCTGAGCTGATAAGGCAGTTGTCTCGTTCTCCTGCCACCTCGTAGGGGGATATGCCAGGAGAATTGTCCGGCCCTCGAGCACACTGCGTGGGCAGGCTCTGAAGAGTTGCCCCCCCTTGAACTGATAGTGTGGGCGTTGGCTTCTCCTGCCACCTCGTAGGGTGAGAAGCCAGAAGACGTGTCCGGCCCTTGAGCACCATTGGTGGGCAGGCTCTGAAGAGTTGCTCCCCCTGAGCTGATGAGGCGGTTGTCTGGTTCAACTGCCACCTCTTGGAGAAGAAGCCAGAAGATGTGTCCGGCACTCGAGTACCCTGGGTGGGCAGGCCCTGAAGAGTTGCCCTCCCCTGAGCTGATAAGGTGGTTGTCTGGTTCTCCTGCCACCTTGTAGGGGGAGAAGCCAGAAGATGTGTCCAGCACTTGAGCATCCTGGGTGGGCAGGCTCTGAAGAGCTCCCCCACCCCTGAGCTGATAAGGCGGTTGTCTGGTTCTCCTGCAACCTTGTAGGGAGAGAAGCCAGAGAAAGTGTCCAACCCTCGAGCACCCTGCGTGGGCAGGCTCTGAAGAGTAGCCCCCACATGAGCTGAGAATCCCTGGCCCTCAGAAATTGCTGGTCAACATGTGTTTTCTTTAATTGGGTGTAAGCATTGAACAGGGCGCCAGACTTTGAGCAGAAACAGAAAGCTCCATCCGGATTTAAGATTCACCTGGTAGTTATGAAAGGAGGAGGCTTAAGTGTGGCCGAGTGATCACCAGCCTGGCTGCGGAGGCTGGTGGGCGGCTTGGTTCACTTCTTCAAAGCGTTCTGGTTATTGAATGGTGATTCCATCCCCCGAATTCACAACCAGCTCGTGGGCGCGACACATGTCCTCGAGAGTCTTCTCCCGGTACACTCTTTTGGCTATGGTGTTTGAATGTGCCAGATACCTAGCGAATAAGTGCTTCTCTGCATCACTTTACCGTGACAGCGTCCACGTCTCACATACACGTCGTAAAATCCTGCTTGTTATATTTGGAAGGTGGTAACTGTGGAGGAAAAAGAAAGGATCAGTTCCTGCTTTTACGCATTTGGCATCCGAGCTGGCTTGGCGAAGGATCTTGCCTTTCATGGTAACGCTTGAGCTCAAACGTTGCATTTATATTGGCCTTCCCACTGCTGGACACGAAGAACGCATTGACATTCTTAAGGCCATGGGTAAAATTGGGCCTGACGAATTCTTCGTATACCTGGAACCACTGTAAAAAAAAGCGGTGAAATGTGTTATGTTGACAGGCATACTGTACATGAAACAAGGTTTGCTAAACACTTACTGATTCTTCTTCTTCCGTGAGAACGAATGAGGCCACTTGAGTAGTCGCGCATTTGTGAGTCTTCACGTCGATTATAAGCTTGCAAATGCCTTGCTGCATGTAAGCGGTCCTGTCATTCCACTCTGCGATCTGTTGGGCAAAAACCTTGTGAGCGAGGGGAATTGCAGGTTTGTTGTGCCCAAACACAGTGCATACTTACTGTCATATTCTGCATGACGCCTGGTCTCTGTAGGTGTTTAAGGATTAGTAGGCCTGGAGGTAGCTCATGACTTGCATGCTGGCTGCAAGTGATCTATGCCCACGGACCTCTTCCACGCACCGCAAGAAGGTTGTCTTTGCCATATCTAGTATTTTCCTGCAGTCATTTGGGCTCAAACAGGTAGTTATATCTCCTTTCGACCTTCTCCCTGCATAAGCCTTTGTATAAGGCTTTTCTCAACTCTGCTGTGAAATGCAAAAAGACCTCACATGCTCTATACAGCTGGGGGGTTTTATGCTCAGATCGCCGCTCATTTGATAAGTCGTAAATCTCCGCACATGCTTCATCATACAAAGTGCAGTTCCGTGTGAAAGGGACAAGCTGCTAAGTTTTGCAAAGAACTCCCAGACCTTTTCGGGTCTTGTAAGATACTGATGGCTGACACATTTGGGGTCCACGATGTAAAGAAATCTGGCTATGTCTGAGACTTCCTGCTGGCAGTTTGGTACCCCAAGGGACTCTGTGAGAAAAGAGGCAAATCCCTGAAGCATGGGGTGATTCAATGAATATAATTTGTAGAAGACGGCTTCCCTTGGAATCATGCGGTTTCGGGCTCTCCATTGAGATGTCTGAACCCTTGCTGTGCTGGCATCTGGGGCTTCCTATTGGTCCGAGGTGCCCACAGGGCAAGCCTCTTCCACACTAGCTTGTACCGGGGTAAGCTCATCGTCTGAGCGAGGGTCCTCTTCCATGGTGCCATGATCCTGCATGTAACCAGGATCACCCCCCACCTGTGACTCCATTGCATCCCTGGGTGAGGGGCAGGGGCTAGGCTGCGGCAAGTGGTCCGTCATCTCCCCATGGCTTTCTGATAAAGAAGGCATCTGTGACCACTCAGTTCCGGGCTTGCCTGCCACAATGAACCCACGTCAGTGGGATGCCAGCCCTCTTGATGACAATCACCATGGGTGATGCTAAAAATAATCCTTTATGAATAGGCATTTTAAAGTGTTTGTTATTAACTAAAGAAAATAATTAAAAAAACTGAATTATTTTCTTCTATAGATAAATATAATAAAAAAAAAATTTTATTAACAAAAAAAAGTATAACTTTTTTGCTCAATAAAATAATAAGAAATATTTGATTATACCAAGAATACTATTAATTATTCCATTAGGAATAGGCGTATTATTGTGTTTATTAATAAAGGAAATAAAAAAATTAGAATTCGTTTCTGTTTTAGTTAATAAAAAATAATTTTTATTACATTTAACAAAAAATAAATGTATAACTTTTTGCTCAATAAAATAAATAAAACTTTTTTATAATATTAAGAATACTATTAATTATTCCTTTATGAATAGGCATTTTAATGTGTTTATTAACAACTAAAGAAAATATAAAAAATGTGAATTATTTTCTTCTTTAGTTAATAAAAATATATTTTTTATTACATTTAACAAAAAAATGTATAACTTTTTTGCACAATAAAATAAATAAAAATATTTGATAATATCAAGAACACTATTAACTATAATCCTTTAAGAATGTAGTAATTTTAATCATTTTAATCAATTACCTCCAAACTCAGTAGAGACGTCCTTTTCGGTGAGTACCGGTGAGACACTTGGTCAGCTCTATAAATTGTTGTCCACAATAGATAATGCAGAAGATGTTCAGAAAAATCCACTAATCGATAAGTAAATCGCAGTAAATCGCTGATCCACAGCAGGAATTCTTGACAGATCCACTCAGCAGAAAGATCTGTGAAGAATGAGCCCTGACAGCAGACGGAATGTTGATATTGTCAACATTCCACTATGACATCATTATGACATCACTGGGTTGTCTGCCATATATGGTAAGTGATGATGTCACCACCCTTTCTCTCTTACGTTCTGCCCATTGATAGTGATGGGAGACTCCACATTCATTGTGTTGCTCTGATGATGATGTAGATGGAGCTGCACATCCATCAAACATTTAACATTAAGTCTTTATTGATTCCTCCATTATAATAAAGTCACTGTTCATCATGTCGCCTCTTCCGTGTTTCCGGTGGTCGCCCGGTGCTTTCTCATAGAGATATAAACACATGTGCACATGCTAACAGATTTAACCCCTTCACTCCTGGGTGATTTTCCATCTTCCCTTCTTTCCTCCCCTTCTTCCAAGAGCCATAACGTTTTTATTTTTCCGTCTTTGTAGACATATGAGGGCTTATTTTTTGTGAGACGAGTTGTACTTTTGAATTAAATCTTTTATTTTACCATATAATGTACAGGAAAATGGGAAAAAAACTTGAAATGTGGTGAAACTGCAAAAAAAAAAAATGCAATTACACATTTGTTTTTTGGGTTTTTTATTCACCATGTTCACTATATGGTAACACTGACGTGTCAGTATGATGTCTCAGGTCAGTACTTTATGGTAACACTAAAGTGTCGGTATGATGTCTGGGGTCAGTACTATATGGTAACACTGAGGTGTCGGTATGATGCCTCGGGTCACTACTATATGGTAACACTGACGTGTCGCTATGATGTCTCAGGTCAGTACTTTATGGTAACACTGACGTATCGGTATGATGCCTCGGGTCAGTACTATATGGTAACACTGACGTGTCGCTATAATGTCTCAGGTCAGTACTTTATGGTAACACTAAGGTGTCGGTATGATGTCTGGGGTCAGTACTATATGGTAACACTGACGTGTCGGTATGATGTCTGGGGTCATTACTTTATGGTAACACTGAGGTGTCGGTATGATGCTTCGGGTCAGTACTATATGGTAACACTGACATGTCGGTATGATGTCTGGGGTCAGTACTTTATGGTAACACTGACGTGTCGGCATGATACCTCGGGTCAGTACCTTATAGCAACACTGAGTGCAGGTGTCGGCTTCTCCTGCCACCTCATAGGGGGAGAAGCCAGAAGACGTGTCCGGCCCTCGAGCACCCTTGGTGGGCAGGCTTTGAAGAGTCGCCCCCTGAGCTGATGAGGCGTTTGTCTAGTTCTGCCACCTCATAGGGGGAAAAGCCAGAAGACGTGTCCGGCCCTTGAGCACCCTGGGTGGGCAGGCTCTGAAGAGTTGCTCCCCCTCTGAGCTGATAAGGCGGTTGTCTGGTTCTCCTGCCACCTCGTAGGAGGAGAAGTCAGAAGATGTGTTTGGCCCTCAAGCACCCTGGGTGGGCAGGCTCTGAAGAGTTGATCCCCCCTTCCTGAGCTGATAAGGCAGTTGTCTCGTTCTCCTGCCACCTCGTAGGGGGATAAGCCAGAAGACGTGTCCGGCCCTCGAGCACCCTTGGTGGGCAGGCTTTGAAGAGTCGCCCCCTGAGCTGAAGAGGCGGTTGTCTGGTTCTGCCACCTCGTAGGGGGAGAAGCCAGAAGATGTCTTCAGCCCTCGAGAACCCTGGGTGGGCAGGCTCTGAAGAGTTGCCCCCCCCTTCCTGAGCTGATAAGGCAGATGTCTCGTTCTCCTGCCACCTCGTAGGGGGATAAGCCAGGAGAATTGTCCGGCCCTCGAGCACCCTTGGTGGGTAGGTTCTGAAGAGTCGCCCACTGAGCTGATAGTGCGGGTGTCGGCTTCTCCTGCCACCTCGTAGGGGGAGAAGCCAGAAGACGTGTCCGGCACTCGAGGACCCTTGGTGGGCAGGCTCTGAAGAGTTGCCCCCCCTGAACTGATAGTGCGGGCGTCTGCTTCTCCTGCCACCTCGTAGGGTGAGAAGCCAGAAGACGTGTCCGGCCCTTGAGCACCCTGGGTGGGCAGGCTCTGAAGAGTTGCTCCCCCCTGAGCTGATGAGGCGGTTGTCTGGTTCAACTGCCACCTCTTGGAGAAGAAGCCAAAAGATGTGTCCGGCACTCAAGTACCCTGGGTGGGCAGGCCCTGAAGAGTTGCCCTCCCCTGAGCTGATAAGGCGGTTGTCTGTTTCTCCTGCCACCTTGTAGGGGGAGAAGCCAGAAGATGTGTCCAGCACTTGAGCACCCTGGGTGGGCAGGCTCTGAAGAGCTCCCCCACCCCTTAGCTGATAAGGCGGTTGTCTGGTTCTCCTGCCACCTTGTAGGGAGAGAAGCCAGAGAAAGTGTCCAACCCTCGAGCACCCTGCGTGGGCAGGCTCTGAAGAGTAGCCCCCACATGAGCTGAGAGTCCCTGGCCCTCAGAAATTGCTGGTCAACATAATGTGTTTTCTTTAATTGGGTGTAAGCATTGAACAAGGCGCCAGACTTTGAGCAGAAACAGAAAGCTCCATCTGGATTTAAGAGTCACCTGGTAGTTATGACCGGAGGAGGCTTAAGTGTGGCCGAGTGATCACCAGCCTGGCTGCGGAGGCTGGTGGGCGGCTTGGTTCACTTCTTCAAAGCGTTCTGCTTATTGAATGGTGATTCCATCCCCCGAATTCACAACCAGCTCGTGGGAGCGACACATGTCCTCGAGAGTCTTCTCCCCGTACACTCTTTTGGCTATGGTGTTTGAATGTGCCAGATGCCTAGTGACTCACTGTAGCCGGGGGTACACGTAGCGGGCGTTGTTTCTCTTCCAGTCACGGAACCGCGCCTGCGGTGGTGTAGGCCCGGTGGTCCAGATCAATAGGGGAATGGCGGAACAGTAGGGGTGATTTGTCTTCGTGACGCCACCTGCGGGTGTTCTGGTAACTTTACCAGCGCTGTTCAGGTCTCTGGGGGATGTTATACAGCGAGATGGAACGCTCCCCACAGGACGAGCGGGAGTCCCCGGAGCCAGGAGCTGCGCAAGATGTTGTGAGGCAGCTGCGGTAATGCTGCTATTAGGCCAGGATTCAGACACAGACACGCCAAAGTCTTTTAAGTACCTTTTACTGGTGATATTCGGGTACGCCAGACCGGGTTCATGAAGTTTAGCAATCCTGGAGGTTCACAGCAAGCAGTTTGTATAGGCTTCCTTCTCTCTACATCTGGTGCTAAGGTCGGGTGGATGTGGAATCCAGCCGGACCGGGCAGTGTGTCCAATAGAACGGATTTCACCTGGTTGTCAGCACTGAGGGCACTGTAAAAGGGTGATGATAATTCTACCTTCATCCCTGGGCTCTCGTTGGTAGGTGCGACAGGTGGAACAGGGGGCTAGACTCCCTGTGAAGTATGCTGGTTCTCTGCAGTGGCTATGTAGCTTCCACAGCTTCGGTTCCAGTAACCGGTTATTAAGGGAGAGAGTTATAATCACTCTGGTGTCCCTGAGAGGTGCCTCTCCTTGTCCTCTAACCCCAATTGCAAGGGTTTCCTCACTGACTGGATGACTGGTTGGGCCTAGTGTGGGTCTCATAGAGTGGAGATCACACACACCCTGCAGCTCTCCTAGCGTCTGCACACTCTGGTGTTTCTCCCTCCAAGACTCTATTTATAGGGGGAACTGGTTCAAAGTGACCAGTGGAGCTCCCCCTAGAGGCTCGGGGTGAAACCAGGTGTTCTAAGTGTTGTTGTGGTGTTTGGTGTCTTGTGAGCTTTGCTTTGCTGTTAATACTCCATTCATGCCCTAAGGATTTCTGTGGTGCCCAACAGGTGCCAGGGTGCCACATTCCCCCTTAGTTAAACTCAGTTCTCCCGGCTGAGCAAAAAGTTCTTTTTTTTTTTTACAACTTAATACTAAGCATTTTATAACGCTCAATTACAGAGTCTTAAAGAAAAACACAAAAATCACTAAAAAGGAAGTGAAAAATATGAAAAAGGTGAAAAGCAGTCCGTTAGGCACTAGTCCATCTGCCGCAGGCTGGAAAAGGTAAAGTTAGTGGTCACACAAGTCCTGTGACAATTGTCCAGAGTTTATGAAAAGGGAAAAAGGTAAAGTTCAGGGATACACGGTTAACTTTATACATTCCCTACGGGTGTCTCTGCTTGGGAGGCCGGTACTAACCTTCTATACCTTACCAGGCGCTTTCTGTCCCCAACTTAGTATACTTGGGACAGAGCCCAGTTCCTCCACCCTTCTGTACACTACTTTTTACAGGTTTTTGAAAACTGGTTAATATTTACAACACTTACAGGTTACATTTTATACTACATTTTAAACCCATTCTCCAAGTTTGTGTGGGGGTTGTCCTAATGTACTACGTGTGGATCTGCGTAGTGTGGGTGTTTCCAAAGCTGTTGGTGTAGTGTACGAAGTGGTTCTTGATTCTCTATGTCTGCTTTGTGGTAGACCATAGTAAGTGCGGAGTCTATCAACTGGACTAACCTCTGTAGGTAGTTGAATAGGAATGGCTTCTCTTACTGTGAGACTAGCAGGTTGACCGATTACAGGAATCTCAGGTTCCAATATAACAGGCTGCTATTCTTGCACTTGGACTTCTTCTTGTTGGACTTGTTGGATTGGATTTGGTTTTGGCTGATCTTCTACAGGTTGGTAGAAATGCATAATTGGTATGAGGAATGCTTCACCTATTTGTGGCCAATCAGCTGGTAAGTATCCAATGTCTGTAAGGACTAGACTTTCTTTTGTTTCTTCATCTGTAGTGACAGTACGGTAACTGGTTGCTTGTGGGATTAACTGTGGCAGACATTTCTTTAAATGATCCCTTGAAACAGTCGCAATAGTATTCCCATTGTCTTTACTAATAACACAAGTTTTTGAGTTGTCATAGTGTGACGGCATAACAGTGTAGGGTACGGATTCCCAACTGTTATCCAATTTGTTGGTTTTTCTTTTTCTTTTTAGCACTATGTCACCTATAGCTAGCGGTTCAGCTGAGGCGTGCTTGTTAAAGTCTTTTTCTTGTTTTGTTCTACTGATTTCCAGGTTTCTTTCCACGCTTTCTTGTACTTTTCTGTACTGTTCTTGGCGTTGGCTGACCCAGTCTTCATCAGAAGAATCTTCTGTGGGTTCAACGGTTTCCATCTGCAAATCAATAGGCAGTTTACCTGGTCTTGCTCTCATCAAGTAAGCAGGTGTATAGTTTGTCGAACTGACAGGTATGTGGTTGTAGATGTCCACGAGATCTGGAAGTTTCTCTGGCCATTGATTTCTCTCTTCAACTGGTAAGGTCTTGAGCATGTCAATGACTATGTGGTTCATCTTCTCACATAAACCGTTCGTCTGAGGATGATAAGGTGTTGTGCGGATTTTCTTACACCCATACAGCCCTAAGCATTCTTGGAACAGAGCTGATTCGAAGGCTGGCCCTTGGTCAGTCAAGACTTGGTCTGGATACCCATGGGGGCGACAGAAGTAACTCTGGAACGCTTTGGCTGCTACCTCAGCAGTTAAATCCTTAACTGGAACGACTACCAGGAATCTTGAGTAGTGATCAACGATGGTGAGAGCGTAAGTGTACCCGGTTCGACTTGGGGTAAGCTTCACGTGGTCGAGAGCAACTATTTCAAGGGGTTTGGTGGTAACAATTGGCTGCAACGGAGCTTTCTGAGTTAGATGGTCTTTTCTTCGAAGGTGACATGGTCCACAGTTTTTACACCATTTGTCAATGGAGCCTCGCATACCGACCCAGTAGAACCGATCCTTCAGGAGTCTCTCCAACTTCTTCCATCCAAAGTGTCCGGCATCGTCATGGTATGCTTCAAGGATCATCTGGACTTCAGTCTTGGGAACTACAATCTGCCAGATTAGTTCATGGGTTCTCGGATTGAGGTATCTTCTGCATAGTTTACCTTGGTAGACGAACAACCTTCCTTTCTCCTTCCACAGGCGCTTAGCATTTGATGAAGCATCAGAGTCCATGTTGGCGTGTTCTTGAGTGATTAGATCCCTTACCAGGCTGACATCTGGGTCGTTGGCTTGAGCCTCCTTCCAGTCATGGTGAGGTAACAGGTTCACGGTCCTCTCTACACGTGTCTGGTTTCTCTGATGACATGTTGCTGTACCCGAACGGTGGAAAGCAGGTAGTTCAATCTCTTCCAGGTCATCTATGTCTTCTCCCTCTTCAGGAAGATGAGGCATTCTGGACAGGGCATCAGCATTGCCGTTCTTGTGACCTGCCCGGTACTTTACAGTGAAGTCGTAGTTAGCGAGTCTTGCTACCCAACGTTGTTCTAGGGCTCCCAGCTTTGCAGTCTCTAAGTGTGTTAGAGGGTTGTTGTCTGTGAAAGCTGTGAACGGGGCGGATGCCAGGTAATGCTTGAAACGCTCTGTGATCGCCCAGACCAGGGCCAGGAACTCCAGCTTGAAGGAGCTGTAATTCTCCGGGTTCCTTTCTGTGAGACGGAGCTTTCTGCTGGCGTAGGCTATCACCTTCTCCTTGCCCTGCTGGCGTTGAGATAGGACTGCTCCTAAACCTTCATTGCTTGCATCGGTGTACAATAAAAACGGTAGATTGTAGTCAGGGTAGGCCAGGATTTCTTCTCCAGTCAAAGCATCTTTTAACGTTTGGAAGGATTGGTCCTGTTCTGGGCCCCGTGGAACGGGGGTCCCCTGATCTTGCCGTTTTTGGATTGACCTACTAAGAGATCTTGCATGGGGGCGGCTATCTTGGTATAGCCCTTGATGAATCGTCGGTAGTACCCGACCAGTCCTAGAAATTGACGTACCTCTTTGTGGTTGATGGGTGCTGGCCAGTCCTTGATGACGGTGACTTTGTCCGGATCCGGTGCTACGCCTTCGGCGCTGACCACATGTCCTAGGTATTGGACCTTGGGTTTCAGCA
Organism: Allobates femoralis; assembly: GCA_033576535.1. NCBI lineage: Eukaryota > Metazoa > Chordata > Amphibia > Anura > Aromobatidae > Allobates > Allobates femoralis. The sequence goes on along the minus strand of JARQOC010000003.1, from coordinate 795,652,729 downwards.
GGTGGCACTTGGACGGTTTCAGTTTCATCCCGTACTTGGACAGTGACTCGAACACTTCACTCAGGTGTTGGAGGTGATCTTCATAGGTCTGAGAGTAGACAATGACATCATCAAGGTATAATAAGACAGTCTCAAAGTTCTTGTGGCCCAAACAACACTCCATAAGTCTCTGAAATGTTCCTGGGGCATTGCACAAACCGAATGGCATACTGTTGAATTCGCATAAGCCCATAGGAGTAGTGAAGGCTGTCTTCTCACGATCCTCCTCTGCAACGGCAACCTGCCAGTACCCACTAGTAAGATCTAATGTGGAGAAGTAGTTGGCAGATTTGAGTGCAGCTAGTGACTCTTCTATGCGTGGTAACGGGTATGCATCCTTGTGTGTGACTTTGTTGATTTGCCTATAGTCTACGCACATCCTCATACTACCATCTTTCTTTTTAACCAGGACTAGTGGTGCGGCCCAGGGACTACAGCTATCCCTAATGACTCCTGCATTTTTCATGTCCTGAAGCATCTCTTTTGCTTTCTGGTAGTGAGTGGGTGGTATAGGCCTGATGGTCCAGATCAATAGGGGAATGGCGGAACAGTAGGGGTGATTTGTCTTCGTGACGCCACCTGCGGGTGTTCTGGTAACTTTACCAGCGCTGTTCGGGTCTCCGGAGCTGCGCAAGATGTTGTGAGGCAGCTGCGGTAATGCTGCTATTAGGCCAGGATTCAGACACAGACACGCCAAAGTCTTTTAAGTACCTTTTACTGGTGATATTCGGGTACGCCAGACCGGGTTCATGAAGTTTAGCAATCCTGGAGGTTCACAGCAAGCAGTTTGTATAGGCTTCCTTCTCTCTACATCTGGTGCTAAGGTCGGGTGGATGTGGAATCCAGCCGGACCGGGCAGTGTGTCCAATAGAATGGATTTCACCTGGTTGTCAGCACTGAGGGCACTGTAAAAGGGTGATGATAATTCTACCTTCTTCCCTGGGCTCTCGTTGGTAGGTGCGACAGGTGGAACAAGGGGCTAGACTCCCTGTGAAGTATGCTGGTTCTCTGCAGTGGCTATGTAGCTTCCACAGCTTTGGTTCCAGTAACCGGTTATTAAGGGAGAGAGTTATAATCACTCTGGTGTCCCTGAGAGGTGCCTCTCCTTGCCCTCTAACCCCAATTGCAAGGGTTTCCTCACTGACTGGATGACTGGTTGGGCCTAGTGTGGGTCTCATAGAGTGGAGATCACACACACCCTGCAGCTCTCCTAGCGTCTGCACACTCTGGTGTTTCTCCCTCCAAGACTCTATTTATAGGGGGAACTGGTTCAAAGTGACCAGTGGAGCTCCCCCTAGAGGCTTGGGGTGAAACCAGGTGTTCTAAGTGTTGTTGTGGTGTTTGGTGTCTTGTGAGCTTTGCTTTGCTGTTAATACTCCATTCATGCCCTAAGGATTTCTGTGGTGCCCAACAGGTGCCAGGGTGCCACACTAGCGAATAAGTGCTTCTCTGCATCACTTTACCGTGACAGCGTCCACGTCTCACATACACGTCTTAAATTCCTGCTTGTTATATTTGGAAGGTGGTAACTGTGGAGGAAAAAGAAAGGATCAGTTCCTGCTTTTACGCATTTGGCATCCGAGCTGGCTTGGCGAGGGATCTTGCCTTTCGTGGTAACGCTTGAGCTCAAACGTTGCGTTTATATTGCCCTTCCCACTGCTGGACACGAAGAATGCATTGACATTCCTAAGGCCATGGGTAAAATTGGGCCTGACGAATTCTTCGTATACCCGGAACCACTGTAAAAAAGGCAGTGAAATGTGTTATGTTGAAAGGCATACTGTACATGAAACAAGGTTTGCCAAACACCTACTGATTCTTCTTCTTCCGTGAGAACGAATGAGGCCACTTGAGTAGTCGCGCATTTGTGAGTCTTCATGTCGATTATAAGCTTGCAAATGCCTTGCTGCATGTAAGCGGTCCTGTCATTCCACTCTGCGATCTGTTGGGCAAAAACCTTGTGAGCGAGGGGAATTACAGGTTTGTTGTGCCCAAACACAGTGCATACTTACGGTCATATTCTGCATGACGCCTGGTCTCTGTAGGTGTTTAAGGATTAGTAGGCCTGGAGGTAAGCTCATGACTTGCATGCCGGCTGCAAGTGATCTATTCCCACGGACCTCTTCCACGCACCGCAAGAAGGTTGTCTTTGCCATATCTAGTATTTTCCTGCAGTCATTTGGGCTCAAACAGGTAGTTATATCTCCTTTCGACCTTCTCCCTGCATAAGCCTTTGTATAAGGCTTTTCTCAACTCTGCTGTGAAATGCAAAAAGACCTCACATGCTCTATACAGCTGGGGGGTTTTTATGCTCAGATCGCCGCTCATTTGATAAGTCGTAAATCTCCGCACATGCTTCATCATACAAAGTGCAGTTCCGTGTGAAAGGGACAAGCTGCTAAATTTTGCAAATAACTCACACACCTTTTCGGGTCTTATAAGATACCGATGGCTGACACATTTGGGGTCCACAATGTAAAGAAATCTGGCTATGTCTGAGACTTCCTGCTGGCAGTTTGGTACCCCAAGGGACTCTGTGAGAAAAGAGGCAAATCCCTGAAGCATGGGGTGATTCAATGAATGTCATTTGTAGAAGACGGCTTCCCTTGGAATCATGTGGTTTCGGGCTCTCCATTGAGTTGTCTGAACTCTTGCTGTGCTGGCATCTGGGGCTTCCTCGTGGTCCGAGGTGCCCACAGGGCAAGCCTCTTCCACACGAGCTTGTACCGGGGTAAGCTCATCGTCCGAGCGAGGAGGGTCCTCTTCCATGGTGCCATGATCCTGCACGTAACCAGGATCATCCCCCACCTGTGACTCCATTGCATCCCTGGGCGAGGGGCAGGGGCTAGGCTGCAGCAAGTGGTCCGTCATCTCCCCATGGCTCTCTGATAGAGAAGGCATCTGTGACCACTCAGTTCCGGGCTTGCCTGCCACAATGAACCCACGTCAGTGGGATGCCAGCCCTCTTGATGACAATCACCATGGGTGATGCTAAAAATAATCCTTTATGAATAGGCATTTTAAAGTGTTTGTTATTAACTAAAGAAAATAATTAAAAAAACTGAATTATTTTCTTCTATAGATAAATATAATAAAAAAATTTTTATTAACAAAAAAAGTATAACTTTTTTGCTCAATAAAATAATAAAAAATATTTGATAATACCAAGAATACTATTAATTATAGGCGTATTATTGTGTTTATTAATAAAGAAAATAAAAAAATTAGAATTATTTTCTGTTTTAGTTACTAAAAAATAATTTTGATTACATTTAACAAAAAATAAATGTATAACTTTTTGCTCAATAAAATAAATAAAACTTTTTTATAATATTAAGAATACTATTAATTATTCCTTTATGAATAGGCATTTTAATGTGTTTATTAACAACTAAAGAAAATATAAAAAATGTGAATTATTTTCTTCTTTAGTTAATAAAAAAATATATTTTAATTATATTTAACAAAAAAATGTAACTTTTTTGCTCAATAAAATAAATAAAAATATTTGATAATATCAAGAACACTATTAACTATAATCCTTTAAGAATTCAGTAATTTTAATAATTTTAATCAATTACCTCCAAACTCAGTAGAGACGTCCTTTTCGGTGAGCACCGGTGAGACACTTGGTCAGCTCTATAAATTGTTGTCCACAATAGATAATGCAGAAGATGTTCAGAAAAATCCACTAATCGATAAGTAAATCGCAGTAAATCGCTGATCCACAGCAGGAATTCTTGACAGATCCACTCAGCAAAAAGATCTGTGAAGAATGAGCCCTGACAGCAGACGGAATGTTGATATTGTCAACATTCCACTATGACATCATTATGACATCACTGGGTTGTCTGCCATATATGGTAAGTGATGATGTCACCACCCTTTCTCTCTTACGTTCTGCCCATTGATAGTGATGGGAGACTCCACATTCATTGTGTTGCTCTGATGATGATGTAGATGGAGCTGCACATCCATCAAACATTTAACATTAAGTCTTTATTGATTCCTCCATTATAATAAAGTCACTGTTCATCATGTCGCCTCTTCCGTGTTTCCGGTGGTCGCCCGGTCCTTTCTCATAGAGATATAAACACATGTGCACATGCTAACAGATTTAACCCCTTCACTCCTGGGTGATTTTCCATCTTCCCTTCTTTCCTCCCCTTCTTCCAAGAGCCATAACGTTTTTATTTTTCTGTCTTTGTAGACATATGAGGGCTTATTTTTTGTGGGATGAGTTGTACTTTTGAATTAAATCTTTTATTTTACCATATAATGTACAAGAAAATGGGAAAAAAACATGAAATGTGGTGAAATTGCAAAACAAAAATGCAATTACACATTTGTTTTTTGGGTTTTTTATTCACCATGTTCACTATATGGTAACACTGACGTGTCGGTATGATGTCTGGGGTCAGTACTATATGGTAACACTGACGTGTCGGTATGATGCCTCAGGGCAGTATTTTATGGTAACACTAAGTGGTCGGTATGATGTCTGGGGTCAGTACTATATGGTAACACTGACGTGTCGGTATGATGCCTCAGGTCAGTACTTCATGGTAACACTAAGTGGTCGGTATGATGTCTGGGGTCAGTACTATATGGTAACACTGACGTGTCGCTATAATGTCTCAGGTCAGTACTTTATGGTAACACTAAGTGGTCGGTATGATGTCCGGGGTCAGTACTATATGGTAACACTGACGTGTCGGTATGATGCCTCAGGTCAGTACTTCATGGTAACACTAAGTGGTCGGTATGATGTCTGGGGTCAGTACTATATGGTAACACTGACGTGTCGGTATGATGCCTCAGGTCAGTACTTCATGGTAACACTAAGTGGTCGGTATGATGTCTGGGGTCAGTACTATATGGTAACACTGACGTGTCGGTATGATGTCTGGGGTCATTACTTTATGGTAACACTGACGTGTCAGTTTGATGCTTTGGGTCAGTACTATATGGTAACACTGACGTGTCGGTATGATGTCTGGGTCAGTACTATATGGTAACACAGTCGTGTCTGTATGATGCCTCAGGTCAGTACTTCATGGTAACACTAAGTGGTCGGTATGATGTCTGGGGTCAGTACTATATGGTAACACTGACGTGTCGGTATGATGTCTGGGGTCATTACTTTATGGTAACACTGACGTGTCAGTTTGATGCTTTGGGTCAGTACTATATGGTAACACTGACGTGTCGGTATGATGTCTGGGTCAGTACTATATGGTAACACTGACGTGTCGGTATGATGTCTGGGGTCAGTACTTTATGGTAACACTGACGTGTCGGTATGATACCTCAGGTCAGTACTATATGGTAACATTGAGTGCAAGTGTCGGCTTCTCCTGCCACCTCATAGGGGGAGAAGCCAGAAAACGTGTCCGGTCTCGAGCACCCTTGGTGGGCAGGCTTTGAAGAGTCGCCCCCTGAGCTGATAAGGCGGTCGTCGGTTTCTCCTGCCACATTGTAGGGGGAGAAGCCAGAAGGCATGTCCAGCCCTTGAGCACCCTTGTGGGTAGGCTCTGAATAGTTTCCATCCCCCTGAGCTGATAAAGCAGTTGTCTGGTTCTCCTGCCACCTCGTAGGGGGAGAAGCCAGAAAAAGTGTCCGGCCCTCGAGCACCCTGCGTGGGCAGGCTCTGAAGAGTAGCCCCCACATGAGCTGAGAGTCCCTGGCCCTCAGAAATTGCTGGTCAACATAATGTGTTTTCTTTAATTGGGTGTAAGCATTGAACATGGCGCCAGACTTTGAGCAGAAACAGAAAGCTCCATCCAGCTTTAAGAGTCACCCGGTAGTTATGACTGGAGGAGGCTTAAGTGTGGCCGAGTGATCACCAGCCTGGCTGCGGAGGTTGGTAGGCGGGTTGGTTCACTTCTGGTTATTGAATGGTGATTCCATCCCCCGAATTCACAACCAGCTCGTGGGCGCGACACATGTCCTCGAGAGTCTTCTCCCGGTACACTCTTTTGGCTATGGTGTTTGAATGTGCCAGATACCTAGCGAATAAGTGCTTCTCTGCATCACTTTACCGTGACAGCGTCCACGTCTCACATACACGTCGTAAAATCCAGCTTGTTATATTTGGAAGGTGGTAACTATGAAGGAAAAAGAAAGGATTAGTTCCTGCTTTTACGCATTTGGCATCCGAGCTGGTTTGGCGAGGGATCTTGCCTTTCGTGGTAACGCTTGAGCTCAAACATTGCGTTTCTATTGGCCTTCCCACTGCTGGACACGAAGAACGTATTGACATTTGTAAGGCCATGGGTAAAATTGGGCCTGACGAATTCTTCGTATACCCGGAACCACTGTAAAAAAGGCGGTGAAATGTGTATGTTGAAAGGCATACTGTACATGAAACAAGGTTTGCCAAAAACTTACTGATTCTTCTTCCGTGATAACGAATGAGGCCACTTGAGTAGTCGCGCATTTGGGAGTCTTCACGTCGATTGTTGTGCCCAAACACAGTGCACACTTACGGTCATATTCTGCATGACGCCTGGTCTCTGTAGGTGTTTAAGGATTAGTAGGCCTGGAGGTAGCTCATGACTTGCATGCTGGCTGCAAGTGATCTATGCCCACGGATCTCCTCCACGCACCGCAAGAAGGTTGTCTTTGCCATATCTAGTATTTTCCTGCAGTCATTTGGGCTCAAACAGGTAGTTATATCTCCTTTCGACCTTCTCCCTGCATAAGCCTTTGTATAAGGCTGTCGGGGTCGTTGCGACAATACACTCCTTCACTAGTCACTCCAAATTAGACTATGAACATATGGTACCAGATAAGAGTAAATCAGACGGAGAATCTGGTTCAAACTTATAATATGTTCGTTGCTTTATTAAGCAATGGCAATGGTCACAGCAACTGAACTTTATTTTCGGGTACACTACATTTTATACTCTAGCGACTAGGCGTGAAATGGCCAGGACAAGGTGGGATTAGGTGGGGTTAGGCTAATATATCTATCTCTGTTAGTAATAATTAGTCCTTTGTCTTCTCTGCTGAGTCCATCCTTCTTCTTGACACGGTGCCATTTCTGGGCTCCTGGTATGTCACAGGCATCCAGAGGGCAGCTTATCTCCTCATTTCTCATCCATCTCAACACGACAGTATCTTCTTTTCAGCAGACAGATATATCAATAGAATACTAGGTTAAGGGAAAAACTTATTGTTTCTCATCTAGAGCATTAGTAAAAATACAAAATATAAAAGTATATAAGGAAAATATAAGTCAGTGGAAAGCGTCCTCAACAGTCCTCCCTAAACAAAAAGTTTTTCCCTAAAGGTCCTTCGAGACTGTCCATGTGATGGGAAGGGGAAGTGGATTTCTTCATCCAGACACCTTAGAGACTCCTTCCTTGTAAAGGGCCCACAGGCATCCGAACCCTACACTAGCCTCACATGGAGTTCTCCCATTGTCCCTAAATCGGCTCTCTTAATCTCATTGACTTCATCTGAAAATAAGAGGGGGAATTGTAGAACAGTCAACATAACATATTCAGACATTGCTACAAGGAAAAAGGTTGTGTCATATGATTCTACAGTTAGTATAGAAGAAATTAATTTCGCTATTCATTGGCTGTTTTCAGAGTCCAATCCGTTGAAGGGGAAAGAAACCTCAAACATATTAGAAACGGCCTGGGGAAATGTGTATCAGTTTTACACTATTAGTAACATATAACCTTAAAGGTACAAGACTCATCCTCCCTTGAACATTTTATCATATACCACTATCATTATGGAGGGTATACAAAAGGATATGAACTTCTTAAATATCTGCAAATAAGCACAGTTATCCACAAAAGAAAAATACACAAAAAAATCATACAAGAACCATGTTATGTACTCCTGTACTTACCCTGGTTAAAATGTTTTTAGAATAAGTATGTTTGACATTCTATAATACCTTGGATAGAAGAAAGAGATTTACACATATTGGGACAATTTTATACAGTTTTCTTGGTTTCCTTGTTCGCTCACTACTTGCAATTACCAAAACCCATGAAGCGATTGCTGCTCGAAGCCCGTACCTTTCTGAGTTGTGTTGTGCGCAAGAATAATGCAGGATAGTATACACAGCTTACCTGTACCAGGAGCGAACTAGGAGGTACTCACCTGATCACATCTGTGGCCTATTTGAGGCATTAAGTGAGGCCAAGCCAAAACATTCCTAACGTTTGCTGATGAGAGACATAGACATCATGGCCTACCTTTTTCCCTCTCATAATATGGCTCCCATTTTATTACTAACAGTTGTTCAGTCGGTCCCTAGAGGGCAGTCCATTATCGAGAGGGGAAGCTCAGGTAGCTAGAGCAACAAGGCTGGGATGGGGCAACCACCCACCACTACCTTTCCTACCTTTTGTTGTAGCTTGCCTTCTACCTCCGATTGTCAGCATTATACCATCCCAGACTGGTAACATCACCGTAATATATCAATACTGCATTTAGTAGGCTTACCGTATTGTTAAGGAATTCTTCAACCGGAAATCGCTCCATTCGCTCAGAAAGTGCAAGTCAGAACCAAGTGTTCTGATTACCTCATGTGAGGATCCTACCATTATCCAGCATGAAAATCTCTTTCGTCTAAACACATCTGCAATAAAAAACTTAAAGAAATTTGTATTAATTTCAGAGATCAGAAAATTTTTATTATATAATTGCAAATTTCTACTAGTTATTTTATTATTAGTACCCAATTAAAGACATTAAGCAATTGGTATCCTCAATATTCACGGCCATAAATGTGAAAAATCCGTCCTTGCCATTCAGAATCCCTGGAAAGACGGGTAAGATTCCAGTGTGCATGTCAGGCATCCTGCAAATTCCCCCTTTCTCTCGCCCTCTCGCTCTCTCCCTTCCCTCCTTCCAACACAAGCAGGCTTCCACAAGGTCACACGCACACACAGCTGTTTAGATAAGAAATTCCGAGACTCACACAATAGAAAAAGAAATCCTTCTCTCCCAAACAGGGCTCACAAATTTGATTAACTGTTTCACACTTGTAGCTATATACAACTAACAACTCCAGCCATTATCTGAGACCCCGTGGCTTAATATCTAACTGTTCATTTACTTTTTATAACTTCAAAAACTTTCCATGACAGGAAAAATAGTAAAATATATTGATAGACGGACCGTGAACAGAGTGTAGTGGCAGTCGGCATGACGTCAATGAAACAGAATGATCTCCATAAGATCATATACACCTTACCCTAATTTACCCTAACCACTCTGGAGCTAGGAACTGCTTAATAAACCTCAAATAAACCTTAACTTACCCTGACTATTCCAAGTCAGTAACCTTGTCCCTGACTTCTTTACTGCTGCCTTTTTCTTTCTGAATAAGATCATGCCACACGGATGGCTGTAATCTCCCTGACAAAGGCAATCCTACATACTTGTACAACCTATCCACATTCTTAACTACCTTCTTACCCTCCCGTGACGCCACTAATGTCTTAACTTCCACAACATCCTCGTCTAGCCTGTGGGGTACGGACTTCTTCTGTTTTAACAGACGCAACATGACTCACAGAATACTACGCCCTGCTGCAGCTCAGGCCGCTGACAACAACAATCAACACTGTGCCCCTATAGCACGGAGCCTCCTGCTCCACGTACTATGAATATAGAGCCTCATGCTCAATATACTCGGAATACGGAGCCTCGTGCTCAACGTACTCTGTCCCTAACCTGGACCAACTGCGTCCCTGTAGTACAGAACTAAAACAGAACTTACGCTCACTATAGCCTGTCACTACCCTGGACCAATGCCTACAGATTGTCCTGTCACGATATTCTAGGCGATCTCCACACAGAGACCCCTCATCAGGGATAAAACAGTCCTCCCTCGGGACACCACAATCACCTGGAAATATGTTATTAGAAAGCTATGTGCGTCTCTTGTCTCTCTCTCTTTCTCTCTCTCAGCCGTCCCCAATCTATGAAATCTGAGATCTCTTCAACTTCTCGCTCTAGTTCACAAGTAAACAACAGTCACGGGTAGGGTTAATGAGTGAGGAATGATGACCGGTGGAGGAGGTGTGGTGTTCACACGAGGACGCGCAGGAGGCGATGACTCGTCGTTGCTGGTTCAGAGCATGGCGCTGGATCGCACTTGGTCTCACCACTCGACTGGTCACCCCCCCGGACCCAAAAGACACCCTCAGATCAACCAATAACGGCTAAGACACAGTAAGGGCGACACACATATGAATGTGATCTCCACTTACCGTGCCTTTAAGGGTGATCAGTCCTCGAGGTCAGCCGATACGGGTATCATCCAGGGGCATCCGGGCACGGGTCCGTGGGGGTCTCGGATCACTGGCCACGCCCCACGTTGCAGGGCGCCAAATTGTCGGGGTCGTTGCGACAATACACTCCTTCACCAGTCACTCCAAATTAGACTATGAACATATGGTACCAGATAAGAGTAAATCAGACCGAGAATAAGGTTCAAACTTCGTTATATATATGTTCGTTGCTTTATTAAGCAATGGCAATGGTCACAGCAACTGAACTTTATTTCCGGGTACACTACATTTTATACTCTAGGGACTAGGTGTGAAATGGCCAGGACAAGGTGGGATTAGATGGGGGTTAGGTGGGGTTAGGCTAATATATCTATCTCTGTTAGTAATGATTAGTCCTTTGTCTTCTCTGCTGAGTCCATCCTTCTTCTTGACACGGTGCCATCTCTGGGCTCCTGGTATGTCACAGGCATACAGAGGACAGCTTATCTCCTCAGTTCTCATCCATCTCAACACGACAGTATCTTCTTTTCAGCAGACAGATATATCTATAGAATACTAGGTTAAGGGAAAAACTTATTGTTTCTCATCTAGAGCATTAGTAAAAATACAAAATATAAAAGTATATAAGGAAAATATAAGTCAGTGGAAAGCGTCCTCAACAAGGCTTTTCTCAACTCTGCTGTGAAATGCAAAAAGACCTCACATGCTCTATACAGCTGGGGGGTTTTATGCTCAGATCGCCGCTCATTTGATAAGTCGTAAATCTCCGCACATGCTTCATCATACAAAGCGCAGTTCCGTGTGAAAGGGACAAGCTGCTAAATTTTGCAAAGAACTCCCAGACCTTTTCGGGTCTTGTAAGATACTGATGGCTGACACATTTGGGGTCCACGATGTAAAGAAATCTGCTATGTCTGAGACTTCCTGCTGGCAGTTTGGTACCCCAAGGGACTCTGTGAGAAAAGAGGCAAATCCCTGAAGCATGGGGTGATTCAATGAATGTCGTTTGTAGAAGACGGCTTCCCTTGGAATCATGTGGTTTCGAGCTCTCCATTGAGATGTCTGAACCCTTGCTGTGCTGGCATCTGGGGCTTCCTCGTGGTCCGAGGTGCCCACAGGGCAAGCCTCTTCCAGACGAGCCTGTACCGGGGTAAGCTCATCGTCCGAGCGAAGGTCCTCTTCCATGGTGCCATGATCCTGCACGTAACCAGGATCATCCCCCACCTGTGACTCCATTGCATCCCTGGGCGAGGGGCAGGGGCTAGGCTGCGGCAAGTGGTCCATCATCTCCCCATGGCTCTCTGATAGACAAGGCATCTGTGACCACTCAGTTCCGGGCTTGCCTGCCACAATGAACCCACGTCAGCCCTCTTGATAACAATCACCATGGGTGATGCTAAAAATAATCCTTTATGAATAGGTATTTTAAAGTGTTTGTTATTAACTAAAGAAAATAATTAAAAAAACTGAATTATTTTCTTCTATAGGTAAATATAATAAAAAAAATTTTATTAGCAAAAAAAAGTATAACTTTTTTGCTCAAGAAAATAATAAAAAATATTTGATAATACCAAGAATACTATTAATTATTCCATTAGGAATAGGCGTATTATTGTGTTTATTAATAAAGAAAATAAAAAAAAATTAGAATTATTTTCTGTTTTAGTTTACATTTAACAAAAAATAAATGTATAACTTTTTGCTCAATAAAATAAATAAAACTTTTTTTTATAATATTAAGAATACTATTAATTATACCTTTATGAATAGGCATTTTAATGTGTTTATTAACAACTAAAGAAAATATAAAAAATGTGAATTATTTTCTTCTTTAGTTAATAAAAAAATAATTTTTATTATATTTAAAAAAAAAAAAAAGTAACTTTTTTGCTCAATAAAATAAATAAAAATATTTGATAATATCAAGAACACTATTAACTATAATCCTTTAAGAATTCAGTAATTTTAATAATTTTAATCAATTACCTCCAAACTCAGTAGAGACGTCCTTTTCGGGGAGTGCCGGTGAGACACTTGGTCAGCTCTATAAATTGTTGTCCACAATAGATAATGCAGAAGATGTTCAGAAAAATCCACTAATCGATAAGTAAATCGCAGTAAATCGCTGATCCACAGCAGGAATTCTTGACAGATCCACTCAGCAGAAAGATCTGTGAAGAATGAGCCCTGACAGCAGACGGAATGTTGATATTGTCAACATTCCACTATGACATCATTATGACATCACTGGGTTGTCTGCCATATATGGTAAGTGATGATGTCACCACCCTTTCTCTCTTACGTTCTGCCCATTGATAGTGATGGGAGACTCCACATTCATTGTGTTGCTCTGATGATGATGTAGATGGAGCTGCACATCCATCAAACATTTAACATTAAGTCTTTATTGATTCCTCCATTATAATAAAGTCACTGTTCATCATGTCACCTCTTCCATGTTTCCGGTGGTCGCCCAGTCCTTTCTCATAGAGATACAGTGCCTACAAGTAGTATTCAACCCACTGCAGATTTAGCTGGTTTGATAAGATGCCAATAATTAGAGCCTTCAAACTGCAAATGAGAGTAGGATTTATTAACAGAAGCATAAATCTTACAAACCAAAAAGTTATGTTGCTCAGTTGAATTTTTAAAAATTTTAAACATAAAAGTGTGGGTCAATTATTATTCAACCCCTATGTTTAATATTTTGTGGAATAACCCTGGTTTGCAATTACAGCTAATAATCGTCTTTTATAAGACCTGATCAGGCCGGCACAGGTCTCTGGAGTTATTTTGGCCCACTCCTCCATGCAGATCTTCTCCAAGTTATCTAGGTTCTTTGGGTGTCTCATGTGGACTTTAATCTTGAGCTCCTTCCACAAGTTTTCAATTGGGTTAAGGCCAGGAGACTGACTAGGCCACTCCAACACCTTGATTTTTTCCCTCTTGAACCAGGCCTTGGTTTTCTTGGCTGTGTGCTTTGGGTCGTTGTCTTGTTGGAAGATGAAATTACGACCCATCTTAAGATCCTTGATGGAGGAGCGGAGGTTCTTGGCCAAAATCTCCAGGTAGGCCGTGCTATCCATCTTCCCATGGATGCGGACCAGATGGCCAGGCCCCTTGGCTGAGAAACAGCCCCACACCATGATGCTGCCACCACCATGCTTGACTGTAGGGATGGTATTCTTGGGGTCATATGCAGTGCCATCCAGTCTCCAAACGTCACGTGTGTGGTTGGTACCAAAGATCTCGATCTTGGTCTCATCAGACCATAGAACCTTGAACCAGTCTGTCTCAGAGTCCTCCAAGTGATCATGAGCAAACTGTAGACGAGCCTTGACATGACGCTTTGAAAGTAAAGGAACCTTACGGGCTCGTCTGGAACGGAGACCATTGCAGTGGAGTACGTTACTTATGGTATTGACTGAAACCAATGTCCCCACTGCCATGAGATCTTCCCGGAGCTCCTTCCTTGTTGTCCTTGGGTTAGCCTTGACTCTTCGGACAAGCCTGGCCTCGGCACGGGAGGAAACTTTCAAAGGCTGTCCAGGCCGTGGAAGGCTAACAGTAGTTCCATAAGCCTTCCACTTCCGGATGATGCTCCCAACAGTGGAGACAGGTAGGCCCAACTCCTTGGAAAGGGTTTTGTACCCCTTGCCAGCCTTGTGAGCCTCCACGATCTTGTCTCTGATTGCCTTGGAATGCTCCTTTGTCTTTCCCATGTTGACCATGTATGAGTGCTGTTCACAAGTTTGGGGAGGGTCTTAAATAGTCAGAAAAGGCTGGCAAAAGAGATAATTAATCCACAAATGTGAAGCTCATTGTTCTTTGTGCCTGAACTACTTCTTAATACTTTTAACGCTTTAAAAAAAATAAATATATAAATCTTTTTGGCTGCAGTGCATTTCCCACTTCTAGGCTGATCTACAGTCCAAATGTCACAATGCCAAGTTAATTCCGCATGTGTCAACCAGCTAAATCTGCAGGGGGTTGAATACTACTTGTAGGCACTGTATAAACACATGTGCACATGCTAACAGATTTAACCCCTTCACTCCTGGGTGATTTTCCATCTTCCCTTCTTTCCTCCCCTTCTTCCAAGAGCCATAACATTTTTATTTTTGTCTTTGTAGACATGTGAGGGCTTATTTTTTGTGGGACGAGTTGTACTTTTGAATTAAATCTTTTATTTTAGCATATAATGTACAGGAAAATGGGAAAAAAAACATGAAATGCGGTGAAATTGCAAAAAAAAAAATGCAATTACACATTTGTTTTTTATAATGTCTCAGGTTAGTACTATATGGTAACACTGACGTGTCGGTATGATGTCTGGGGTCATTACTTTATGGTAACACTGACGTGTCGGTATGATGCTTTGGGTCAGTACTATATGGTAACACTGACGTGTCGGTATGATGTCTGGGTCAGTACTATATGGTAACACTGACGTGTCGGTATGATGTCTGGGTCAGTACTATATGGTAACACTGACGTGTCGGTATGATGTCTGGGGTCAGTACTTTATGGTAACACTGACGTGTCGGTATGATACCTCGGGTCAGTACTATATGGTAACATTGAGTGCAAGTGTCGGCTTCTCCTGCCACCTCATAGGGGGAGAAGCCAGAAAACGTGTCCGGTCTCGAGCACCCTTGGTGGGCAGGCTTTGAAGAGTCGCCCCCTGAGCTGATAAGGCGGTTGTCTGGTTCTGTCACCTCGTAGGGGGAGAAGCCAGAAGACATGTCCGGCCCTTGAGCACCCTGGGTGGGCAGGCTCTGAAGAGTTGCTCCCCCCTGAGCTGATAAGGTGGTTGTCTGGTTCTCCTGCCACCTCGTAGGAGGAGAAGTCAGAAGATTTGTTCGGCCCTCAAGCACCCTGGGTGGGCAGGCTCTGAAGAGTTGCCCCCCCCCCCCGAGCTGATAGTCCGGTCGTTTCTCATGCCACCTCGTAGGGAGAGAAGCCAGAAGATGCGTCCGGCCCTTGAGCACCCCGGGTGGGCAGGATTTGAAGAATTGCTCCCCCCTGAGCTGATAAGGCAGTTGTCTAGTTCTCCTGCCACCTCATAGGGGGAGAAGCCAGGAGACGTGTGGGGCCCTTGAGCACCCTGGGTGGGCAGTCTATGAAGAGTTGCCCCCTCCCGAGCTGATAGTCCGGTCGTCGGCTTCTCCTGCCACCTTGTAGGGGGAGAAGCCAGAAGGCATGTCCAGCCCTTGAGCACCCTGGGTGGGTAGGCTCTGAAGAGTTTTCACCCCCCTGAGCTGATAAAGCGGTTGTCTGGTTCTCCTGCCACCTCGTAGGGGGAGAAGCCAGAAAAAGTGTCCGGCCCTCGAGCACCCTGGATGGGCAGGCTCTGAGGAGCTGCCCCCCCCACCTGAGCTGATAAGGCAGTTGTCTGGTTCTCCTGCCACCTTGTAGGGAGAGAAGCCAGAGAAAGTGTCCAACCCTCGAGCACCCTGCGTGGGCAGGCTCTGAAGTGTAGCCCCCACATGAGCTGAGAGTCCCTGGCCCTCAGAAATTGCTGGTCAACATAATGTGTTTTCTTTAATTGGGTGTAAGCATTGAACAGAGCGCCAGACTTTGAGCAGAAACAGAAAGCTCCATCTAGCTTTAAGAGTCACCTGGTAGTTATGACCGTAGGAGGCTTAAGTGTGGCTGAGTGATCACCAGCCTGGCTGCGGAGGTTGGTGGGCGGCTTGGTTCACTTCTTCAAAGCGTTCTGGTTATTGAATGGTGATTCCATCCCCCGAATTCACAACCAGCTCGTGGGCGCGACACATGTCCTTGAGAGTCTTCTTCTGATACACTCTTTTGGCTATGGTGTTTGAATGTGCCAGATACCTAGCGAATAAGTGCTTCTCTACATCACTTTACCGTGACAGCGTCCACGTCTCACATACACGTCGTAAAATCCTGCTTGTTATATTTGGAAGGTGGTAACTGTGGAGGAAAAAGAAAGGATCAGTTCCTGCTTTTACGCATTTGGCATCCGAGCTGGCTTGGCGAGGGATCTTGCCTTTCGTGGTAACGCTTGAGATCAAACGTTGCATTTATATTGGCCTTCCCACTGCTGGACACGAACAACGTGTCGAGCCCACTGGGACGAGGGTACTCGATACCGGACCGGGTCTCTACTGGGGAAGTCACGGGTGGTCCTGGTCCGGACCGTGTCCCGGGCCCTGGCAATTAAAGGGGATATTTACAGGGGCTGTCAGTCGTGACGCCACCCACTTGATGCGGCCAGTGATGGGGGCCGCCGCTGCTGCAGAACCTCCGGGGATGATGTAGTGGCAGCTTAGGTGGTATAGTTCCAGTGGGTAGAACTGTGTTCCCTGGGGCAGTAAGAGTTAAGTCTATTGTGGAGTGTGTAGCACACTTACTTTGCAGACGCTGCAGGGATCTCTCCTCAGCGTTGGTGCTGACAGGCTGTGCTGTGCTGTGGCTCTACAGGTGGAGGTCTTTCTGATGCAATCCTGTTAGGAGAGAATCACTTTCATGCAGAAACACAAGGTAAGCTGTTCCAGGGTTTTCCAAAGCTTTACTCTCAGCTCTTCAAGTTACTTTACAGCACAGTTACAGTTCTTACATAGTTCAAGTTCAGTTCTTAGTACACGGGCACATTCTCCCTCTCCGGGTTCCCTTTGCTTTGCAGCCAGGCCTCTCTCTCTCTGTGACCCCTCACACAGTCTGTAGTGTCCTTTCCGGGCTATTACTTTCTCTTTACTTCGTGTTGTGCGACACTGGGCAGTATGGCGGTGACTCGGGCTCCTGTGAGTCCTAAGTTTGTCACTGAGCTGCCTGTCCTTTAGGTTAGGGATCTCAATCTGGAACTCAGACCCCCCGTCGTGTTGTTTGGGGATGCCGGGTAAACTACGGTCCCCTCTAGAGCTGACACTCTACTTTAGCCCAGCCTCCAGCAGTCCTCCAGCACGAGGCTCTACCAGGCTCCTTTCCTTCTGTTCCTCTCGGTATATAGGAGGGCTACTCCGCTTGCAGTAGGTTGCTTCAGCTGCGGTTCTAGGGCCCGGGCTACACCGTCCCTCTCTGTCCTCTCACACTCCTGGGGATCTGACTCTGGATGGGCTTTCTCTCTCCTCTGGCTCGCACTGGCTCAGTACAGATTCTGCGCTCCTTCTGCCCTCACTCTTTCAGAACGTGTGGCTCTCACCTGCTCAGCTTCAGCTCAACCTGCTGCTGTTCTCTGGCCTTTGCATCTCAGCTTCTCTGCTGCTCTCGGTCTTTACTGTTCAGCTCACTGTGGCTTACTCTTGATCTTTACAGCTCAGCACCCTGGGCCTACTGAACTCCTTCACTCCTCCCCCTTCCTATATACTGTCAAGTCACCTGACTACGTGTTTGCCCAACCCACTCCTCTAAATCCACCACCCCTCAATCTCATAGAGTATCTAATCTCAGGGCTGGATGATACCTTCTCTTACACGTGGGTTATGTGGGCTGTGAGGGTGTTGGTGTGCAACATGTCCTACCTGCCTGGCTGCAGTTCCCTTTGTGGCCTCCTGGACGCAGGGACGCCACAAACGCATTGACATTTTTAAGGCCATGGGTAAAATTGGGCCTGACGAATTCTTCATATACCCGAAACCACTGTAAAAAAGGCGGTGAAATGTGTTATGTTGAAAGGCATACTGTACATTAAACAAGGTTTGCCAAACACTTACTGATTCTTCTTCTTCCGTGAGAACGAATGAGGCCACTTGAGTAGTCGCGCATTTGTGAGTCTTCACGTCGATTATAAGCTTGCAAATGCCTTGTTGCATGTCAGCGGTCCTGTCATTCCACTCTGCGATCTGTTGGGCAAAAACCTTGTGAGCGAGGGGAATTGCAGGTTTGTTGTGCCCAAACACAGTGCATACTTACGGTCATATTCTGCATGACGCCTGGTCTCTGTAGGTGTTTAAGGATTAGTAGGCCTGGAGGTAGCTCATGACTTGCATGCCGGCTGGGGGGGTTTTATGCTCAGATCGCCGCTCATTTGATAAGTCGTAAATCTCCGCACATGCTTCATCATACAAAGCGCAGGTCCGTGTGAAAGGGACATGCTGCTAAATTTTGCAAAGAACTCCCAGACCTTTTCAGGTCTTGTAAGATACTGATGGCTGACACATTTGGGGTCCACGATGTAAAGAAATCTGCTATGTCTGAGACTTCCTGCTGGCAGTTTGGTACCCCAAGGCAAATCCCTGAAGCATGGGGTGATTCAATGAATGTCATTTGTAGAAGACGGCTTCCCTTGGAATCATGTGGTTTCGGGCTCTCCATTGAGTTGTCTGAACCCTTGCTGTGCTGGCATCTGGGGCTTCCTTGTGGTCCGAGGTGCCCACAGGGCAAGCCTCTTCCACACGAGCTTGTACCGGGGTAAGCTCATCGTCTGAGCGAGGGTCCTCTTCCATGGTGCCATGATCCTGCACGTAACCAGGATCATCCCCCACCTGTGACTCCATTGCATCCCTGGGCGAGGGGCAGGGGCTAGGCTGTGGCAAGTGGTCTGTCATCTCCCCATGGCCCTCTGATAGAGAAGGCATCTGTGACCACTTAGTTCCGGGCTTACCTGCCACAATGAACCCACGTCAGTGGGATGCCAGCCCTCTTGATGACAATCACCATGGGTGATTCTAAAAATAATCTTTTATGAATAGGCATTTTAAAGTGTTTGTTATTATCTAAAGAAAATAATTAATAAACATTTTTTTTATTATATTTATCTATAGAAGAAAATAATTCAGTTTTTTTAACAAAAAAAAGTATAACTCTTTTGCTCAATAAAATAATAAAAAATTTGATAATGCCAAGAATACTATTAATTATTCCATTAGGAATAGGCGTATTATTGTGTTTATTAATAATGAAAATAAAAAAATTAGAATTATTTTCTGTTTTAGTTCATAAAAAATAATTTTTATTACCGTATATACTCGTGTATAAGCCGACCCGTGTATAAGCCGACCCCCCTACTTTTGCCCCCAAAAACTGGGAAAACTTATTGACTCGCGTATAAGCCGAGGGTGGACTCCAGCACAGGTATACAACCCCCAGCAGTGAGGTATACAGCAGCCTCCCCAGTGGTAGTATACAGCAGCAGCCCCAGTGGTAGTATACAGCAGCCCCAGAGGTATATACAGCCCCAGAGGTATATGCAGCCCCAGAGGTATATGCAGCCCCAGAGGTATATGCAGCCCCAGAGGTATATGCAGCCCCATATGCAGCCCCAGAGGTATATGCAGCCCCAGAGGTATATGCAGCCCCAGAGGTATATGCAGCCCCAGAGGTATATGCAGCCCCATATGCAGCCCCATATGCAGCCCCAGAGGTATATACAGCAGCAGCAGCCCCAGTGGTATATACATCAGCAGCCCCAGTGGTAGTATACAGCAGCCCCAGAGGTATATGCAGCCCCAGAGGTATATGCAGCCCCATATGCAGCCCCAGAGGTATATGCAGCCCCAGAGGTATATGCAGCCCCAGATGCAGCCCCAGAGGTATATACAGCAGCAGCAGCCCCAGTGGTATATACATCAGCAGCCCCAGTGGTAGTGTACAGCAGCCCCAGAGGTATATGCAGCCCCAGAGGTATATGCAGCCCCATATGCAGCCCCAGAGGTATATGCAGCCCCAGAGGTATATGCAGCCCCAGAGGTATATGCAGCCCCAGATGCAGCCCCAGAGGTACATACAGCAGCAGCAGCCCCAGTGGTATATACATCAGCAGCCCCAGTGGTAGTGTACAGCAGCCCCAGAGGTATATGCAGCCCCAGAGGTATATGCAGCCCCATATGCAGCCCCAGAGGTATATGCAGCCCCAGAGGTATATGCAGCCCCAGAGGTATATGCAGCCCCAGATGCAGCCCCAGAGGTATATACAGCAGCAGCAGCCCCAGTGGTATATACATCAGCAGCCCCAGTGGTAGTATACAGCAGCCCCAGAGGTATATGCAGCCCCAGAGGTATATGCAGCCCCATATGCAGCCCCAGAGGTATATGCAGCCCCAGAGGTATATGCAGCCCCAGAGGTATATGCAGC
Organism: Allobates femoralis; assembly: GCA_033576535.1. Classification (NCBI taxonomy): domain Eukaryota; kingdom Metazoa; phylum Chordata; class Amphibia; order Anura; family Aromobatidae; genus Allobates; species Allobates femoralis. The sequence continues at coordinate 795,632,386 of JARQOC010000003.1, read as the reverse complement.
CCCATATACAGCCCCAGATGCAGCCCCAGATGCAGCCCCAGAGGTATATACAGCCCCAGAGGTATATGCAGCCCCAGAGGTATATGCAGCCCCATATACAGCCCCATATACAGCCCCATATGCAGCCCCAGATGCAGCCCCAGATGCAGCCCCAGATGCAGCCCCAGAGGTATATACAGCAGCAGCAGCCCCAGGGCTGTATACAGCCGCAGCCCCAGGGCTGTATACAGCAGCAGCCCCAGGGCTGTATACAGCCGCAGCCCCAGGGCTGTATACTGCCGCAGCCCCAGGGCTGTATACAGCCGCAGCCCCGGAGGTATACAGGCCCCCCATCAAGTTCCAGGGCCCCCCCACCTTGCGCGCAGCCTGTAAAGGAAAATCATACTTGCCAGAGTCCAGTCGCGCCGTCCGCAGCTGCCGACATGACGATCCCGGGCTCCATTCAGCGTCTTCCGGCTTCCGACTTCCTGTGCGCGCGGGCAATGACGTCATTGCCCGCGACTACAGGAAATGCGGAAGACGCTGAATGGAGCCCGGGATCGTCATGTCGGCAGCTGCGGACGGCGCGACTGGACTCTGGCAAGTATGATTTTCCTTTACAGGCTGCGCGCAAGGTGGGGGGGCCCTGGAACTTGATGGGGGGCCTGTATACCTCCGGGGCTGCTGCGGTATTTTTTTATTTTTTTTTATATACTCGCATATAAGCCGAGGGGGGACTTTTCAGCCCAAATTTTGGGCTGAAAAACTCGGCTTATACGCGAGTATATACGGTACATTTAACAAAAAATAAATGTATAACTTTTTGCTCAATAAAATAAATAAAACTTTTTTTTATAATATTAATACTATTAATTATTCCTTTATGAATAGGCATTTTAATGTGTTTATTAACAACTAAAGAAAATATAAAAAATGTGAATTATTTTCTTCTTTAGTTAATAAAAAAATAAGTTTTATTATATTTACAAAAAAAATGTAACTTTTTTGCTCAATAAAATAAATAAAAATATTTGATAATATCAAGAACACTATCTATTATATAATTGCCGTAGCGACTTCCGTCGGAGCGGCGCAACTTCCGGTGGCTTGGTTAGCGTGAGCGAGCTGCTTATCCTGGACTCTCCCCGTGGCCGCTACGCGGCCACGGCGACTCCCGAAGCAATGCCCGCAAAGCGGGCATTGCGAGTCGTTGCAGCCTCGCGAAGCAATGCCCGCGAAGCGGGCATTGCGAGTCGCTGACACCCACCAACCAAGCCACAGAAGCCCATACTACTGTAGTGTACACCGCTATACTATACTACAGTCCCATGCCCATAAGCGCCATGGGACTGTAGTATACCATCGCGCTGTACACTACACACCCCTGCCGCTCTAAGCCACTACGCGCTGTACACTACACTACCCAAGCCACACAACCCCATACTACTGTACTGTACACCGCTATGCTATACTACAGTCCCATGCCCATAAGCGCCATGGGACTGTAGTATACCATCGCGCTGTACACTACAGCCCTCTGACGCTCTAAGCCACTACGCGCTGTACACTACAGCCCCCTGCCCCCGCACCCCTACCCCCTACCGCCCTAACCCACTACCCCGCCGCAGCCACTACCCCGCCGCCGAAGCCCCTACCCCCTGCCGCCCTAACCCCTAAGCCACTACCCCGACGCTGAAGCCCCTACCCCCTGCCACACTACCCCGCCGCACCCACTACCCTCTGCCGCAAGCCACTACCCCCTGCCGCCCTAACCCCTAAGCCACTACCCCGCCGCCGAAGCCCCTACCCCCTGCCGCACTACCCCGCCGCACCCACTACTCTCTGCCGCAAGCCCCTACCCCCTGCCGCCCTAACCCCTTAGCCACTACCCCGCCGCCGAAGCCCCTACCCCCTGCCGCCGTAAGCCACTAGCCCGCATCCGCAAATAAACCCCTGCCGCCGCAAGCCCATAACCCCTAAGCCGCACCTAATCCCCTACCCCTACCCCCTAAACCGCACCTAAACCCCTGCCGCCCTAAGCCCCTACCCCCTAAGCCGCACCTAACCCCCTACCCCCTGCCGCCCTAAGCCACTACGCCGCATCCGCACCTAAACCCCTGCCGCCGCAAGCCCCTACCCCTTAAGCCGCACCTAATCCCCTACCTCTACCCCCTAAACCGCACCTAAACCCCTGCCGCCCTAAGCCCCTACCCCCTAAGCCGCATCTAACCCCCTACCCCCGTAAGCCACTACCCCGCATCCGCACCTAAACCCCTGCCGCCCTAAGCCCCTACCCCCTAAGCCGCACCTAACCCCCTACCCCCTGCCGCCGTAAGCCACTACCCCGCTTCCGCACCTAAACCCCTGCCGCCGCAAGCCCCTAACCCCTAAGCCGCACCTAATCCACTACCCCTACCCCCTAAGCCGCACCTAAACCCCTGCCGCCCTAAGCCCCTACCCCCTAAGCCCCTACCCTCTAAGCCCCGCCGCTTTCCCTAACACCTAAGGCCCTACACCCGAAGCCCCCCCCGTCCCCTAACCTAACGTCCCCGTCGATCACTTACATGCCTTCAAGTCATCTGATCGTCCGTCCGATCCTCAAGTCCTCCGTCCGGCCAGGCGTCCTCTTCCTCCGGTCCCGGGGGTCTTCTCTCTTCTTTCCGCCTCTTCGTCCGTCCCCGCCGATCTTCTGTCTTCTTTCCGCCAACTTCCAGCTCCGACGTCCTCTTCAACTAACATTAAGATACAATGGACGATCAATCCGCCATTGTATCTCAATGAAATGTGAAGGGCTCTTCTGATTGGTCGCTGTCTACTGCCCTCAGCCAATCAGAAGAGCCCCTCATTCAGTTCTCATTCAGGTCCGTCTTTTTTCCCATTGACATACATTAGCGGTGTGTCGGCGATTTTATGGCCGGCCACCTGGTTCTATTTGTCGGCCCTAAAATCGCGGACACACCGCTAATGCATGTCTATGGGCAAGTCAGCTCGAATTCTGATTGGTCGGCGTTCAATCCGAAATCGGGCTGACTGCCCATAGAGATGCATTAGCGGTGTGTCCGCGATTTTAGGGCCGAAAAATAGAACCAGGTGGTCGGCCATAAAATCGCCGACACACCGCTAATGCATTTCAATGGGAAAAAAGAAAGGCGGACCTGAATGAGAACTGCGTCTCAGCCTAAATAATAAATTAAATAATAAAAAAAATAATTAAAAAAGAATTAAAAAATAATAAAAAAATCAATTAAAAATAATAAAAAATTCAATAAAAATAATAATAAAAAAATAAAATATATGCTAATAAGATCAGCCCTTTGCGGACCTGAATGAGAACTGCCTCTCAGCCTAAATAATAAATTAAATAATAAAAAAAATAATTAAAAAAGAATTTAAAAATAATAAAAAAATAAATTACAAATAATAAAAAATTCAATAAAAATAATAATAAAAAATTAAAATATATGCTAATAAGATCAGCCCTTTGCGGACCTGAATGAGAACTGCCTCTCAGCCTAAATAATAAATTAAATAATAAAAAAAATAATTAAAAAAGAATTAAAAAATAATAAAAAAATAAATTAAAAATAATAAAAAATTCAATAAAAATAATAATAAAAAAATAAAATATATGCTAATAAGATCAGCCCTTTGCGGACCTGAATGAGAACTGCCTCTCAGCCTAAATAATAAATTAAATAATAAAAAAAATAATTAAAAAAGAATTAAAAAATAATAAAAAAATAAATTAAAAATTATAAAAAATTCAATAAAAATAATAATAAAAAAATAAAATATATGCTAATAAGATCAGCCCTTTGCGGACCTGAATGAGAACTGCCTCTCAGCCTAAATAATAAATTAAATAATAAAAAAAATAATTAAAAAAGAATTAAAAAATAATAAAAAAATTAATTAAAAATAATAAAAAATTCAATAAAAATAATAATAAAAAAATAAAATATATGCTAATAAGATCAGCCCTTTGCGGACCTGAATGAGAACTGCCTCTCAGCCTAAATAATAAATTTAATAATAAAAAAATAATTAAAAAATTATTAAAAAATTATAAAAAAATACATAAAACATAATTAAAAAATAAATAACAAATAATAAATAATAATTTAAAAAAAAATGCTAATAATCATATTACTGCTAATAATAATGCTATTAATGCTAATAATTATGTTATTAATGCCATTATTAATGCTAATAATGCTATTATTAATTCTATTAATGCTAATAATAATGATATTAATGCTATTAATAATGTTATTAATTCTATTATTAATGCTAATAATCCTATTATTAATGCTATTTATGCTAATAATAATGCTATTAATGCTATTAATAATGTTATTAATGCTATTAATAATGCTAATAATGCTATTATTAATGCTATTAATGCTAATAATAATGCTATTAATGCTATTAATAATGTTATTAATGCTATTATTAATGCTAATAATGCTATTATTAATGCTATTAATGTCAATATTTATCCTATTAATGGTATTATTAATGCTATTAATGCTAATAATAATGCTATTAATGCTATTAATGCTAATAATAATGCTATTAATGCTATTAATAATGTTATTAATGCTATTATTAATGCTAATAATGCTATTATTAATGCTATTTATGCTAATAATAATGCTATTAATGCTATTAATAATGCTATTAATGCTATTAATAATGCTATTAATCCTATTATTTATGCTATTAATGCTATTAATGCTAATATTTATCCTATTAATGGTATTATTAATGCTATTAATGCTAATAATAATGCTATTAATGCTAATAATAATGCTATTAATGCTATTAATAATGTTATTAATGCTATTATTAATGCTAATAATGCTATTATTAATTCTATTAATGCTAATAATAATGCTATTAATGCTATTAATAATGTTATTAATGCTATTATTAATGCTAATAATCCTATTATTAATGCTATTTATGCTAATAATAATGCTATTAATGCTATTAATAATGTTATTAATGCTATTAATAATGTTATTAATGCTATTATTCATGCTAATTATGTTATTATTAATGCTATTAATGCTAATAATAATGCTATTAATGCTATTAATAATGTTATTAATGCAATTATTAATGCTAATAATGCTATTATTAATGCTATTAATAATGCTATTAATGCTATTAATTATGCTATTAATGCTAATGTTTATCCTATTAATGGTATTATTAATGCTATTAATGCTAATAATAATGCTATTAATGCTATTAATGCTAATAATAATGCTATTAATGCTATTAATAATGTTATTAATGCTATTATTAAGGCTAATAATGCTATTATTAATTCTATTAATGCTAATAATAATGCTATTAATGCTATTAATAATGTTATTAATGCTATTATTAATGCTAATAATGCTATTATTAATGCTATTAATGTCAATATTTATCCTATTAATGGTATTATTAATGCTATTAATGCTAATAATAATGCTATTAATGCTATTAATGCTAATAATAATGCTATTAATGCTATTAATAATGTTATTAATGCTATTATTAATGCTAATAATGCTATTATTAATGCTATTTATGCTAATAATAATGCTATTAATGCTATTAACAATGCTATTAATGCTATTAATAATGCTATTAATCCTAATATTTATGCTATTAATGCTATTAATGCTAATATTTATCCTATTTATGGTATTATTAATGCTATTAATGCTAATAATAATGCTATTAATGCTAATAATAATGCTATTAATGCTATTAATAATGTTATTAATGCTATTATTAATGCTAATAATGCTATTATTAATTCTATTAATGCTAATAATAATGCTATTAATGCTATTAATAATGTTATTAATGCTATTATTAATGCTAATAATCCTATTATTACTGCTATTTATGCTAATAATAATGCTATTAATGCTATTAATAATGTTATTAATGCTATTAATAATGTTATTAATGCTATTATTCATGCTAATAATGTTATTATTAATGCTATTAATGCTAATAATAATGCTATTAATGCTATTAATAATGTTATTAATGCAATTATTAATGCTAATAATGCTATTATTAATGCTATTAATGCTAATAATAATGCTATCAATGCTATTAATCATGTTATTAATGCTATTATTAATGCTAATAATGCTATTAATAATGCTATTAATGCTATTAATACTGTTATTAATGCTCATAATACTGCTAATAATGCTATTAATACTGCTATTACTGCTAATAATAATGCTATGGCTTATATTATTGCTATTGATGATGCGATTATTATTTAAAAATCTTTAAAAAAACAATAAACATATTTTAGATACCCGATGCATTTGCATCAGGCTAACAGCTATAACTACTATAATCAAATTAATGCACGTTCTAGAATCCCGATGCATTTGCATCGGGCTCACAGCTAGTTAACTATAATCCTTTAAGAATTCAGTAATTTTAATAATTTTAATCAATTACCTCCAAACTCAGTAGAGACGTCCTTTTCGGTGAGTACCGGTGAGACACTTGGTCAGCTCGATAAATTGTTGTCCACAATAGATAATGCAGAAGATGTTCAGAAAAATCCACTAATCGATAAGTAAATCGCAGTAAATCGCTGATCCACAGCAGGAATTCTTGACAGATCCACTCAGCAGAAAGATATGTGAAGAATGAGCCCTGACAGCAGATGGAATGTTGATATTGTCAACATTCCACTATGACATCATTATGACATCACTGGGTTGTCTGTCATATATGGTAAGTGATGATGTCACCACCCTTTCTTTCTTACGTTCTGCCCATTGATAGTGATGGGAGACTCCACATTCATTGTGTTGCTCTGATGATGATGTAGATGGAGCTGCACATCCATCAAACATTTAACATTAAGTCTTTATTGATTCCTCCATTATAATAAAGTCACTGTTCATCATGTCGCCTCTTCCGTGTTTCCGGTGGTCGCCCGGTCCTTTCTCATAGAGATATAAACACGTGCACATGCTAACAGATTTAACCCCTTCACTCCTGGGTGATTGTCCATCTTCCTCATCTACCTCGGGTCAGTACCTTATGGCAACACTGAGTGCAGGTGTCGGCTTCTCCTGCCACCTAATAGGGGGAGAAGCCAGAAGACGTGTCCGGCCCTCGAGCACCCTTGGTGGGCAGGCTTTGAAGAGTCGCCCCCTGAGCTGATGAGGCGGTTGTCTGGTTCTGCCACCTCGTAGGGGGAGAAGCCAGAAGACGTGTCCGGCCCTTGAGCACCCTGGGTGTGCAGGCTCTGAAGAGCTGCTTTTCCCCTGAGCTGATAAGGCGGTTGTCTGGTTCTCCTGCCACCCTGTAAGAGGAGAAGTCAGAAGATGTGTTCGGCCCTCAAGCACCTGTGGAGCCCCCACGGGACGGGGGTACTCGGTACCGGACCGGACGGTACTGGGGAATTCACAGGTGGCTTGGTCCGGACCGTGTCCCTGGGCCCGCACAATAAGATGGGGAATATGTACAAGCGGATTTGTCACTCGTGACGCCACCCACTTGATGCGGCCAGCGATGGGGCCGCCGCTGCTGCAGAACCTCCGGGGGTGATGGAATGGCAGCGGAGATGGTGTAGTTCCAGTGGGGAGAACTGTATCCCCCGGGGCAGTAAGGGTTAAGTCTATTGGGGTTATAGATGGTGGAGACGGGGTTAAAGGACACACACTCACGTTTGGTCGACACTGGTGCACTTCTCCTCCTCTTCTGAGGCTGCAGAGCTGACAGGCTTGTAGCAGGGGGGAGCTCTCTGTGCTGAATCTGGAGCAAAGGTCGCAATCAATACACAGACTCACAATTTTGCTGTTTTCCAAAGCTTTACTGCTGATGTTACTGCAGATTATAGTCCACGGAGTCTGTAATGGGGCTGAGCTCTCTTCCCACCCTGTCCGGGGTCGTCAGCGTCCTTATGCTGTACTGTGTGTGTGTCCTGGCTGCTGCTATTAGCTGAGCTGCTGGGATTCCTCACGACTCTCTCTCTCTGTATTCTGCTGGTACCACTTGGCTAGGCAACTTGAGTCCTCTGTGCTGTGCTGACCCCTCCGTGTTGCTTTGCTCTGGTACTAGGGGGCATCTAGAGATCCCACTGTTCCGGGATTCACTGTGCTGTGGGTGCCACACACAGTACCGGATCCGGTGTCCGTTTCTGTGCGTTCTTCTGGGGCAAGTGAAGGTATCACTCCAGCTCCCAGACGTGTTCCTCTGTCTGTAGTTCTCCTGTCCCTCCGACCCTCACTAGGTCTGCACTGAGCTAACTCTGCTCTCTGTGTGCTCTTCACAGCCCTGCTCCGAGCTGAACTGAGCTGTTCTCTTCTCAGTTCTCCAGGAACTGACTGAGCTCTCCCTCATGGGCAAGAGTATATAAGGAAGCAGGTTGTGCTCCCCCTCTTGGCCCAGAGGTGCTAGTGTTTGTCAGTGTGTAGTGGGGGAGAGAACCCATGTGATGTTATTGTGGCACATTAACCCATGGGGTGCCACATTCCCCCTTAGTTAAATACAGTACTCTGGGACTGTGGCAAAACAAGTAAACAACAATTAAACACAATTAATATTGACATAAACTTAAAATGAAAAAGTACAAAAATCACTAAAATGTGAAAAAGAGTTCAAAAAGTCAAAAAGCAGTCTTTCCGGGGGTTTAGTCTATTGCCTCCAGGCTGATGAATATATACAAGAAAGTTCTTACCACAACCAGTCCGTGGTATATATGGTCCATAAGTAAATAAGAAAAGTTCAAAGTTCATACAGGATAGTCTCTGTAGGTACTGGGCTTTTTAACGTTGCAATAACTATATACATTTTTCCACGGGCGTTTCTGCTTAGGAGGCCTGAATTCGCTACACCACCCCCAGGCACTTTCTTTCCCTAACTTAATGTACATGGGGGTCAATCCAGTTCCTCCACCCTCTTGGACACAGTCTACTGGGCTCAATTTACATTTACTTTACATTTAAACAAACATATTTACATTACATATTTAATTCTGCATTTTACTCTTTGTACCTAGCTGGTAACTGACCTTGCGTACTACGCTCTGATCTGCGCAATCTTGGTGGAGTTAGTCTGAAAGTGTAAGTAGACGTGTACCTATTTAGGTCTGACTGCAGGACTGGCAAGTTCACTGGGACCAGGAATTTGTTCTTCCTCTTCGGATTCTACTTCCAGTTCTTCAAGTCTTGGGTCTTCTTCTGGTAACACGGGTTCTGGTAACACAGGTTCTGGTTTTGGGTCCATCATTGAAGGGAATGCAATCATTGGTACGACAACTGCTCCATGGTAATTTGGCCATGTTTTAGGAAAATCTCCTAGTACCGTGTGGAATACTTCTTCTTCTTTTTCTTTCTCTTGGATAGGTTGGACCTGTACGGGTTCTATGACTTCAGGTGTCTTCAGGGTTTCAGGACACAATTTAAGTTGATCATGAGATACGACTGCTGAAGTTCTTCCTTCATCTTTGCTTATCAAACAGGTTTTAACATTGTCTAGGTTAGATGGTAAGACTGTGTATGGGACGGTTTCCCACTGATTATCCAGTTTGTTTGTACGTCTCTTTCTCTTGAGAACTCGATCACCTTCTTGTAATGGCATTGCTTGAGCATATCTGTTAAAGGTCTTCTCTTGTCTTGCTCTTGCTTGTTGTAGGTTTCTCTCTACACATTCTTGCACTTGTTGATACTGCTTCTGACGTTTGGTATCCCAATCTGTTTCTTCTACTTCTGTATCTGGTTTTTCAATTCCCATTTCTAGATCAATTGGTAATTTACCGGGTCTTGCGCGCATAAGGTATGCTGGAGTGCAGTTTGTGGAACTCACAGGGACATGGTTGTATAAGTCTACCAAGTCAGGTAATTTATCTGGCCACTGGTTTCTTTCTGACTCTGGTAAGGTCTTTAACAGTTCAATTACGATATGATTCATTTTCTCGCATAGACCATTTGTTTGAGGATGATACGTTGTTGTGCGAATCTTCTTACAACCGTACATATTGCAGAATTCCTTGAATAGTTCTGATTCAAAAGCTGGACCTTGGTCTGCAAGGACTTGTTCTGGGTAACCATGTGGTCTACAGAAATGCGTCTGGAATGCTTTTGCTGCCGTCATCGCTGTCAAGTCTTTGACGGGTACCACCACTAACAAGCGTGAGTAATGGTCCACGATGGTTAAGGCATAGACATAGCCTGACCGGCTTGGTGACAACTTGACGTGGTCTAATGCGACTAGTTCAAGTGGTTGCTTGGTTACTATTGGTTGAAGCGGAGCTTTCTGTGGATCTTTCCTTCTGAGGTTGCATGCGGCACATCTTCTGCACCATAGTTCAATGGATCTTCTCATGCCAACCCAATAGAATCTGTCTCTTAGGATTGCTTCTAACTTCTTCCATCCAAAATGACCTGCGTTGTCATGATAAGCTTCTAAGACCATTTGAGTGGCTCGCTTGGGCACGATAATCTGCCAGACCAGTTCATGCGTTTTAGGATTGGTATGCGTTCTACAGAGCTTCCCTTGATGCAGGAACAACTTGCCTCTATCCTTCCATAGCTGTTTAGCTTCAGCTGGGGCATTCTGATCAGGGTGTGCGCTTTGTTGCGTAAGCAGGTCTTTTACTAGCTTCACGGCCGGATCGTTATCTTGGGTTTCGGCCCATTCGTAGTGTCTTAACGGGTTAAGATTTACTTCCTGCTTTCTCTGATAGATGCCGGGTTGATAATCTTCTACCTTTGAACGATGAAAGGCCGGTAGTTCAATCTCTTCCAACTCTTCCGGTTCCTCTTCCACGTTTTTCAGGTGCGGCATCCGGGATAAGGCATCTGCGTTCCCATTCTTGCGGCCTGCCCGATATTTGATGACAAAGTTATAGTTAGATAGCCGGGCTATCCATCGCTGCTCAAAAGCACCTAATTTTGCTGTGTCCAGGTGAGTCAACGGGTTGTTATCCGTGTAGATGGTAAATTCTGCACCTGCCAAGTAATGTTTAAAGCGTTCAGTCACAGCCCAAACTACTGCCAGTAGCTCTAACTTGAAGGAGCTGTAGTTCTCGGGATTTCTTTCTGTAGGCCGGAGCTTCCTGCTTGCAAAGGCAATAACTCTTTCTTTGCCTCCTTGCTTCTGCGACTATACTGCTCCCAGTCCCACGTTGCTGGCATCCGTGTATAGAATGAAGGGTTGATGGTAATCAGGGTATGCCAGGATCTCTTCTCCCGTCAGCGCACTTTTCAGCTTGTTGAAGGAATCTTCTCTTTCCTCATCCCACCGTGTCAGGAGATTACAGTTTGAAGTCTTCTTTGATCGTCCTACCAGAATGTCTTGCAGAGGAGCTGCTAGCTTCGTGAATCCTCTATAAATCTATAATAGCCTACCAGGCCCAGGAATTGCCTCACTTCTTTTACGTTCGTAGGTCTTGGCCAATCCCTTATCGCTGTGACTTTATCAGGATCTGGTGCTACTCCCTCTGAACTCACGACATGTCCCAGGTACTGTACCTTTGGTTTGAGAAGGTGACACTTGGATGCCTTGATTTTCATGCCATATTTCGATAAGGCTTCGAACACTTCTGCCAGGTCTTGTAGATGTTGCTCGTACGTCTTCGAGTAGACTATGACGTCATCTAGGTACAGGAGGACAATTTCAAAGTTCTTGTGCCCGAGGCAGCTCTCCATCAGACGTTGGAAGGTCCCGGGTGCGTTGCAGAGTCCGAACGGCATACAATTGAACTCACAGAGGCCCATTGGCGTAGTAAACGCTGTTTTCTCCTTGTCGGCCTCGGCCACAGGAACCTGCCAGTACCCACTAGTCAGATCAAGGGTGGAAAAGTAGTTAGCAGATTTTAATGCAGCTAATGACTCCTCAATCCTAGGTAATGGGTATGCGTCCTTATGTGTGATGCGATTAATCTGCCGGTAATCTACACACATTCTCATGGTCCCATCCTTCTTTTTAACTAACACTAGAGGTGCTGCCCAGGGGCTACAACTGTCTCTTATTACCCCTGCAGATTTCATTTCTCTGAGCATATCTTTGGTGGTTTGGTAGTGAGCTGGTGGTAAGGGTCTATACCTCTCTTTTATAGGTTGATGGTTACCTTTGGGTATAGTGTGCTCTACCCCTTTGATCTGCCCAAAGTCTAACGGGTGTTTACTGAATATCTGTTCATATTCCTTCACTACCTGGTATACTCCATGCTTGTGACGGGGAGGTGTAGAACTGGTACCTACATGCAACTTTTGGCACCAATCCTCCAGCTTTTCTCCTGAGCCATTGTCGTCCGCCTGACATGACGGGTTCACGGGCTCGGCGGCTGTGATGTTGTTGTTATCAACCGTGTACAACTTAGCCATGGTAGCATACTTTGGTAACGTGATCTTATCATCTCCGCAGTGTAATAGGCGTAATGGCACTCTTCCCCTGTGTACGTCAACTACTCCTCTAGCAGTGAGTATGGTCGGTCTACTGTCTGAGTACACGGGTTCTACCAGGTCCTGATAGTCTTGCCCCTTAATGCCTATTGCGGTTCTACACCATACCAACATTTCAGTTTTGGGAGGAATTACAATGGGTATTGGGTCACTCACTCGTACACTGCCGATCTCACCTCCGGAGATTTCTACCTGCTGCTTCAACATCAGGGCTTTGATCTCTTTGTGCAGAAGCCTCTGTTGTCCAGTTCCGGCAGTCTCGGCGATTTGCTGCAAAACACTTAACACTTCGGAAAAACATTTCTCAATTACATTCATTCCTACCAGCATCACGGGTTCACGGTCTCGCTGGTTAACATCTATGATTATAATACCCTGGTTCTGCAATTCTACCTTCCCAACCTGAATATTCATCTCTCTAAATCCAACCTTTGGTATTACCTGTCCATTACTAGCCCATATATCAAAGTTAAAGTCATCTGGCGCATTAGTAATGTCTGAATCAGCCCAGTACCTTTTATATAGAACATGTGGGATGGATGTTATTTGGGATCTGGTATCCAGCAGGGCACTAAAGGGGATGCCATCCAACACAATAGGGATCACCGGCTTTCCTCCCACGAATTTGTCATACCAGGCGGAGGGGCCTTGAGTGTTCATTCCTGGGGAGCGGCCCACCTGCCCAGGGAATCGTCGTTTAAAGGACACTCACGAGCAAGATGGCCTGATTTCTGGCAACGGCGGCAAATGGGCTGTCCGTCTGGTTGGTAGCGATCGCTGGGTCGTCCTCTTGCTGCTGGGTATCTTCTGGGCCTCATCCACGGAACATCCTCTCTGCTGGTCGCCAACTCGATCTTGGGTGCAGGTTTTGACTCTCGCAGTTCCTTGATGACCTTGGCCATGGAGATCACGGTGTCTGTCAGGGCATCTAGCTTTTGGTTGAGGGCTGCATTTGAGATATATTCCCCAGCCTCAGCAGCAGTCGCTGACATAGCAGATGTCGCTGGCGCTGCCGGCTGCTGAGATGCTGCTGCAGTGTCAGGCACAGGTGTTAATTCTCGTGGCTCTTCCAGCTGCTGCAGACGGATAGCTCTATCTTTCAGCTCAGTAAATGTCATGTCAGGGTTCTGCAGCAGTATCATGCTTAACTGTCCTCGATGGGAAGGGGAATGGAGGCCCTCTATGAATTGGTCAAATAGCATTTTATCAGCTCCCGGGGCTAAAGCAGGTTCTGCCAGCTTAAGGGCTTTGAGTGCTTCCTGCAGGTTCAAGGCAAAGTCTCTGGCACTCTGTTTAGGTTTCTGGTGGCATGCTAAGAACCTCATCTTAGCCCGGGTATCAACAGCAGATTCAAAAGTTGCTTTCAGTCTGGCTACTAGATGCTCTACAGTGTCCTTATCTGTGTCCAGCCAGGACGCAACCTCACGCCGTGCATTGCCCATTAATTGTCCCATTATCATTCCTACACGCTGGGCTTCAGTGAGGGGATACATCACATAATACTCTCCAATCTTTTGCATAAAGTCAGTTAGTGTATTGGGCTCACCGGAGCACTGGGGCAGCCACATTGCCCCTGGAGTATACGGCATCAGGAATGGCATTATGGATGCTGTTCCTTGCGCCGCTGCACCGCCGGACGCTACTGGCTGACCCGGCGCTGCAGCTCCATCGGCTTCTCCGCCGCCGTCTTGTGCATCGGCCTGCAACATCTTGGGCCCCCTTAGTTAATATGCGCCCTCCGTCTTCCGCTTCCGTCCGGATGTCTATGGGAGGTTCCGGGGTGCAGCAGGGATGTTCTTCCCTGCCGGATGTCGTCAGCACCAAGGGAGGAGGCTGGGTTCGCGCCAATGCAGGGTACCGCCCCCTCTCTTTCCCGCGCGCCGCGCGCTCCAAAATGATGGTTTCTCAAATATACAGTTCAGATGGCGCACAGGGTCCAATTCTTTTGGACCGGGTAGATCCTGTTCGTGACGCCAGGTTGTGGAGCCCCCAAGGGACGGGGGTACTCGGTATACTGGGGAATTCACAGGAGGCTTGGTCTGGACCGTGTCCCTGGGCCCGCACAATAAGATGGGGAATATTTACAAGGGGATTTGTCACTCGTGACGCCACCCACTTGATGCGGCCAGCGATGGGGCCGCCGCTGCTGCAGAACCTCCGGGGGTGATGGAATGGCAGCGGAGATGGTGTAGTTCCAGTGGGGAGAACTGTATCCCCCGGGGCAGTAAGGGTTAAGTCTATTGGGGTTATAGATGGTGGAGACGGGGTTAAAGGACACACACTCACGTTTGGTCGACACTGGTGTACTTCTCCTCCTCTCCTGAGGCTGCAGAGCTGACAGGTTTGTTGCAGGGGGGAGCTCTCTGTGCTGAATCTGGAGCAAAGGTCGCAATCAATACACAGACTCACAGTTTTGCTGTTTTCCAAAGCTTTACTGCTGATGTTACTGCCGATTATAGTCTACGGAGTCTGTAATGGGGCTGATCTCTCTTCCCACCCTGTCCGGGGTCGTCAGCGTCCTTATGCTGTACTGTGTGTGTGTCCTGGCTGCTGCTATTAGCTGAGCTGCTGGGATTCCTCACGACTCTCTCTCTCTCTCTCTCTGTATTCTGCTGGTACCACTTGGCTAGGCAACTTGAGTCGTCTGTGCTGTGCTGACCCCTCCGTGTTGCTTTGCTCTGGTACTAGGGGGCATCTAGAGATCCCACTGTTCCGGGATTCACTGTGCTGTGGGTGCCACACACAGTACCGGATCCGGTGTCCGTTTCTGTGCGTTCTTCTGGGGCTAGTGAAGGTATCACTCCAGCTCCCAGACGTGTTCCTCTGTCTGTAGTTCTCCTGTCCCTCCGACCCTCACTAGGTCTGCACTGAGCTAACTCTGCTCTCTGTGTGCTCTTCACAGCCCTGCTCTGAGCTGAACTGAGCTGTTCTCTTCTCAGTTCTCCAGGAACTGACTGAGCTCTCCCTCATGGGCAAGAGTATATAAGGAAGCAGGTTGTGCTCCCCCTCTTCGCCCAGAGGTGTTAGTGTTTGTCAGTGTGTAGTGGGGGAGAGAACCCATGTGATGTTATTGTGGCACATTAACCCATGGGGTGCCACACACCCTGGGTGGGCAAGCTCTGAAGAGTTGCCCCCCCCTTCCTGAGCTGATATGGCAGTTGTCTCGTTCTCCTGCCACCTCGTAGGGGGATAAGCCAGGAGAATTTTCCGGCCCTCGAGCACCCTTGGTGGCCAGGCTTTGAAGAGTCGCCCACTGAGCTGATAGTGCGGTTGTCGGCTTCTCCTGCCACCTCGTAGGGGGAGAAGCCAGAAGACGTGTCCGGCACTCGAGCACCCTTGGTGGGTAGGCTCTGAAGAGTTGCCCCCCTTGACCTGATAGTGCGGGCGTTGGCTTCTCCTGCCACCTCGTAGGGTGAGAAGCCAGAAGACGTGTCTGGCCCTTGAGCACCCTGGGTGGGCAGGCTCTGAAGAGTGTCTCCCCCCTGAGCTGATGAGGTGGTTGTCTGGTTCAACTGCCACCTCTTAGAGAAGAAGATGTGTCCGGCACTCGAGTACCCTGGGTGGGCAGGCCCTGAAGAGTTCCCCCACCCCTGAGCTGATAAGACGGTTGTCTGGTTCTCCTGCCACCTTGTAGGGAGAGAAGCCAGAGAAAGTGTCCAACCCTCGAGCACCCTGCGTGGGCAGGCTCTGAAAAGTAGCCCCCACATGAGCTGAGAGTCCCTGGCCCTCAGAAATTGCTGGTCAACATAATGTGTTTTCTTTAATTGGGTGTAAGCATTGAACAGGGCGCCAGACTTTGAGCAGAAACAGAAAGCTCCATCCGGAGTCACCTGGTAGTTATGACCGGAGGAGGCTTAAGTGTGGCCGAGTGATCACCAGCCTGGCTGCGGAGGTTGGTGGGCGGCTTGGTTCACTTCTTCAAAGCGTTCTGGTTATTGAATGGTGATTCCATCCCCCGAATTCACAACCAGCTCGTGGGCGCGACACATGTCCTCGAGAGTCTTCTCTCAGTACACTCTTTTGGCTATGGTGTTTAAATGTGCCAGATACCTAGCGAATAAATGCTTCTCTGCATCACTTTACCGTGACAGCGTCCACGTCTGACATATACGTCGTAAAATCGTGCTTGTTATATTTGGAAGGTGGTAACTGTGGAGGAAAAAGAAAGGATCAGTTCCTGCTTTTACGCATTTGGCATCCGAGCTGGCTTGGCGAGGGATCTTGCCTTTCATGGTAACGCTTGAGCTCAAACGTTGCGTTTATATTGGCCTTCCCACTGCTGGACACGAAGAACGCATTGACATTCTTAAGGCCATGGGTAAAATTGGGCCTGACGAATTTTTCGTATACCCGGAACCACTGTAAAGAAGGAGGTGAAATGTGTTATGTTGACAGGCATACTGTACATGAAACAAGGTTTGCCAAACACTTACTGATTCTTCTTCTTCCGTGAGAATGAATGAAGCCACTTGAGTAGTCGCGCATTTGTGAGTCTTCACGTCGATTATAAGCTTGCAAATGCCTTGCTGCATGTAAGCGGTCCTGTCATTCCACTCTGCGATCTGTTGGGCAAAAACCTTGTGAGCGAGGGGCATTGCAGGTTTGTTGTGCCCAAACACAGTGCATACTTACGGTCATATTCTGCATGACGCCTGGTCTCTGTAGGTGTTTAAGGATTAGTAGGCCTGGAGGTAGCTCATGACTTGCATGCCGGCTGCAAGTGATCTATGCCCACGGACCTCCTCCATGCACCGCAAGAAGGTTGGCTTTGCCATATCTAGTATTTTCCTGCAGTCATTTGGGCTCAAACAGGTAGTTATATCTCCTTTCGACCTTCTCCCTGCATAAGCTTTTGTATAAGGCTTTTGTCAACTCTTCTGTGAAATGCAAAAAGACCTCACATGCTCTATACAGCTGGGGGGTTTTTATGCTCAGCTCGCCGCTCATTTGATAAGTCGTAAATCTCCGCACATGCTTCATCATACAAAGCGCAGTTCCGTGTAAAAGGGACAAGCTGCTAAATTTTGCAAAGAACTCCCAGACCCTTTCGGGTCTTGTAAGATACTAATGGCTGACACATTTGGGTTCCACGATGTAAAGAAATCTGGCTATATCTGAGACTTCCTGCTGGCAGTTTGGTATCCCAAGGGACTCTGTGAGAAAAGAGGCAAATCCCTGAAGCATGGGGTGATTCAATGAATGTCGTTTGTAGAAGACGGCTTCCCTTGGAATCATGTGGTTTCGGGCTCTCCATTGAGTTGTCTGAACTCTTGCTGTGCTGGCATCTGGGGCTTCCTCGTGGTCCGAGGTGCCCACAGGGCAAGCCTCTTCCACACGAGCTTGTACCGGGGTAAGCTCATCGTCCGAGCGAGGGTCCTCTTCCATGGTGCCATGATCCTGCACGTAACCAGGAACATCCCCCACCTGTGACTCCATTACATCCATGGGCGAGGGGCAGGGGCTACGCTGCGGCAAGTGGTCCGTCATCTCCCCATGGCTCTCTGATAGAGAAGGCATCTGTGACCACTCAGTTCCAGGCTTGCCTGCCACAATGAACCCACGTCAGTGGGATGCCAGCCCTCTTGATGACAATCACCATGGGTGATGCTAAAAGTAATCCTTTATGAATAGGCATTTTAAAGTGTTTGTTATTAACTAAAGAAAATAATTAAAAAAACTGAATTATTTTCTTCTATAGATAAATATAATACCAAAAAAATTTTATTAACAAAAAAAATATAACTTTTTTTGCTCAATAAAATAATAAAAAAATATTTGATAATACCAAGAATACTATTAATTATTCCATTAGGAATAGGCGTATTATCGTCCTCTCTTCTCTTCTCTTCATACAGGTAATATTCCAACACTGCTTGCTGTCATCTACTTTTACTCAACCCATTGTACCAGTGCATGTTAAATATACCTGTGATTGCTGCAATGATCTCTCTCCATTGTAACATCAGCTTGAATCACATAGTGTAATGGTAATATTTCATCTCTGCACTTATTGCAATGTTTCCTGTGTCATCTGTATGCCTGTATGCATTCCTCACTCACCAGTATATGACAATTTGCCACATTTGTAAATGTTATCTCGTTGGAGGTGTTATAGTGTAGAGGAAGTGTTGTCTAATGTCTGTGGCCTTTCATCCTCTTTCACCCCTGCTGTTTCTTGTAGTTGTTAATTACCTGATACCATGTTTCCTCCCACAATCCCCCTCACTTGAATCTGGTAGTGTGTCCTATAAATGTAGTTCATTCTTAAGGGGAACACGTGTGGCATCTCATGCAAAGTGGCATTGAATGCTAAGTGGATGCAGTTATTTCATGGCAGTTAGTCAGGGCAGGAGTCAGGTAAGCCACCCTATTTAAAAGGGAGAGGGGAGAAAAAAAACAAAACATTTTTAACTTCTTTTCCTGTCCCTATCACCATGTCCTTTACTTTAATATCTATTGTTCTATGCGCTCTTGCTGGAAGACAATGACATAGAGGGACACTCAAACTCTGTGCATAACTCCATTCACTACTAATCTTTACCATGTCTTGTATTTCACTGTTTGTTTTCTTATGTGCTCTCACCACCAATTTTTATCACCCCATCCCCCCTCCATCACCACTCATTCACATCAGCCCCTCTCTCCTGCCCTACACTATGTACAGCTCCCATGCTATCTTCAGTTTACTGAAGACTCTCAGCCCATCATATTCCAAAGTTTGTCACAATAAATCATGTCCTAATTCCAAAAACTATCTGATCTTCCTCTTTTTGCTGCTGCTCCTCTCAGGTGATATCTCTCCCAACCCTGGTCCACCCTCTGCTAACTTCAACCCCTCTCCCACCTCACACAGAAACCTCACTAACCTTATTAATATCACCTGCACACCTTCATCTCCCTCTTTTAATTGCGCTCTCTGGAATCCACGATCTGTATGCAACAAACTTCCCTTCATTCATAACTACTTTCTCACTAACTCATTCAACCTCCTGGCTCTCACTGAAACCTGGATCCAGGATTCAGACACTGCTTCCCCTGCTGCTATTTCTTACGGCGGCTTACACTTCTCTCACTCCCCTAGACCTGGGAACAGACGTGGCAGTGGAGTTGGCCTCCTCCTGTCCCCACAATGTACTTTCCAGGTCATTCCTCCAGCCCCATCACTCTCATCATTCCCTTCTTTTGAGGTCCATACCATTAGGCTATTCCATCCCCTCCCCCTCAAAGTAGCGGTGGTATACCGCCCCCCAGGGTCACCCACCCAGTTCCTCGACCATTTCTCCACTTGGCTCCCGCATTTCATGTCCTCAGATTTACCAACCCTTATTCTGGGAGACTTTAACATTCCCATAAACAGCCCCATCTCCCCATCTGCATCCCAGCTCCTATCTCTAACTACCTCTCTTGGTCTATCACAGCTCTCAACCTCTCAGACACACGAAAACGGTAACACCCTTGACCTTGTCTTTACCCGGCTCTGCTCATCCTCCCCCTTGGATAACTCAACTCTACTCTCTGACCACAACATTCTTTCCTTCTCACTCACTAACCCTCGGCCAACACAGCCCAATCCTACCTATCACACATCCAGAAATCTACAGGCCATTAACCCTCAAGCACTCACAGACTTCCTCATCTCATCTCTGTCCCCAATCTCTTCAATCTCCTGTCCAGATCAGGCAGTAAATCACTACAATGATGCTCTCAGAAGCTCCCTGGACCAAGTACGCCCCTCGCCCGCAGAACCTCCAAACAGAGAACAAAACAGCCCTGGCTCACACCACAAACTCGATTCCTCCAGCGATGCTCCAGGAGTGCTGAACGTCTATGGAGGAAAACTCGCTCACCAGGAGACTTTATCCACTATAAATTCATGCTAAAAACCTACAACTCTGCCCTTCACCTTGCCAAACAGACCTACTTCACCACCCTGGTCTCCTCACTATCCAACAATCCAAAAAAACTCTTTGACACCTTTCACTCTCTCCTCAGTCCTAAAGTGCAGGCTCCTATCACCGACCTCTGTGCTGATGATCTGGCTTCCTACTTCATGGAGAAAATAGACAACATCCGCCAGGAAATCAGCTTTCAGCCTCCAAGCGCTGCCACCCCCATTCTTCCCCACATCTCCTCTGGTTCACTCTCCACATTTGACCCAGTCACAGAAGAAGAAGTCTCCAGGCTCCTTTCTTCCTCTCGTCCCACCACATGCACTACTGACCCCATTCCCTCACACCTGCTCCAGTCCCTCTCTCCAGTCGTCACCACTCATCTAACCAAAATCTTCAATCTCTCCCTCTCTTCTGGCATTTTCCCCTCCTCCTTCAAACACTCGATCATTACTCCATTATTAAAGAAAACCACTCTCGACCCAACCTGCACAAATAACTACAGACCAGTCTCCAATCTCCCCTTCATCTCTAAACTCTTGGAGCGCCTGGTCTATTCCCGCCTCACCCGTTACCTCTCCGCTCACTCTCTTCTAGATCCATTACAGTCTGGTTTCCGCCCTCTTCACTCCACAGAAACTGCCCTCATCAAAGTGACCAATGACCTTCTGACAGCAAAACGTAATGGTGACCACTCTCTGCTTATTCTCCTTGCTCTCTCTGCAGCTTTTGACACTGTCGACCATCAGCGCCTACTCTTTATGCTGCACTCCATTGGCATAAAGGACACTGCTCTCTCCTGGCTCTCCTCCTATCTTTCTGACCGCTCTTTCAGTGTATCTTTTGCTGGCTCCACTTCTTCCCCTCTTCCCCTCACTATTGGGGTCCCTCAGGGTTCAGTCCTTGGCCCTCTCCTCTTCTCTCTCTACACGGCCCCGATTGGACAGACCATCAGCAGATTTGGCTTTCAGTACCATCTTTATGCTGATGACACACAACTATACACTTCAGCCCCTGACCTTACCCCTGCGGTATTAAAGAACACCAATGACTGTCTAGCTGCAGTTTCCAATATCATGTCCACTCTCTATTTGAAACTAAACCTTTCCAAAACTGAACTTCTTCTGCTCCCCCCATCCACTAACCTCCCTAAATCGGACATCTCTCTCTCAGTATGCGGCACCACGATAACGCCTAGACAGCAGGCTCGCTGTCTGGGTGTTATGTTTGACACCGACCTCTCCTTCTCCTCCCACATGCAATCTCTCGTCCGCTCCTGTCGCTTACACCTGAAGAATATCTCTAGAGTCCGCCCCTTTCTCACCCTGGAAACAACAAAAACCCTCACCGTGGCCCTAATCCATTCCCGCCTTGACTATTGCAACTCTCTATTAAGCGGCCTCCCCCTCACCAGACTTTCTCCTCTCCAGTCCATCCTTAATGCAGCAGCCAGGATCACCCATCTGGCCAATCGTTACTCAGATGCCTCTGCTCTGTGCCAGTCATTGCACTGGCTGCCCGTATACTACAGGTTCAAATTGCTTGTTCTCACCCACAAAGCTCTTCACAGAGCAGCACCCCCCTACCTCTCCTCCCTCATCTCTGTCTATCACCCCACCCGCTCTCTACGTTCCTCAAATGACCTTCGACTAACATCTGCACTAATCCGATCCTCCCACTCCCGGCTCCAAGACTTTTCCAGAGCTGCACCAAACCTCTGGAATGCTTTACCCAAAGAAATCAGGACTATCCACTACTTGCATGGCTTCAGACGATCCCTAAAAACGCATCTTTTTAAGGTGGCCTATCATACTCCCTAATAGAAGTCCATTGTACTGTAGACAGATAATGGGCTATCCTCTGGACATTACTCTTCTACAAACTCCACCAAACCATAAAGGTCTACACAGACTGTCTGATGACCATTTATCTAAGATTAGCCCTATGCCCCATTTCCTCAAGATGCCTGGACCATCAGTGCAATAAGCCCCGGCACCTTGTGCAACCCCTATCCCGTTGTAGATTGTAAGCTCTTTTGAGCAGGGTCACCTTCATTTCTTGATTTATTTATTGTTTTTTTTTTTTTTTTTTCATATTGATTCTATGCCTATTGTTTTGTATCCATTTATTGTACTTTATTTGTTCTCTACTGTAATTACTTACTGTATTTTCTGTACTCCAACACTACATTGTAAAGCGCTGCGGAATATGTTGGCGCTATATAAATAAAGCTTTATTATTATTATTATTATTATTAAAATAAAAAAATTACCATTATTTTCTGTTTTAGTTAATAAAAAATAATTTTTATTACATTTAGCAAAAAATAAATGTATAACTTTTTGCTCAATAAAATAAATAACTTTTTTTATAATATTAAGAATACTATTACTTATTCTTTTATGAACAGGCATTTTAATGTGTTTATTAACAACTAAAGAAAATATAAAAAATGTGAATTATTTTCTTCTTTAGTTAATAAAAAAATAATTTTTATTATATTGAACAAAAAAATGTAACTTTTTTGCTCAATAAAATAAATAAAAATATTTGATAATATCAAGAACACTATTAACTATAATCCTTTAAGAATTTAGTAATTTTAATAATTTTAATCAATTACCTCCAAACTCAGTAGAGACGTCCTTTTCGGTGAGTACCGGTGAGACACTTGGTCAGCTCTATAAATTGTTGTCCACAATAGATAATGCAGAAGATGTTCAGAAAAATCCACTAATCGATAAGTAAATCGCAGTAAATCGCTGATCCACAGCAGGAATTCTTGACAGATCCACTCAGCAGAAAGATCTGTGAAGAATGAGCCCTGACAGCAGACGGAATCTTGATATTGTCAACATTCCACTATTACATGATTATGACATCACTGGGTTGTCTGCCATATATGGTAAGTGATGATGTCACCACCCTTTCTCTCTTACGTTCTGCCCATTGATAGTGATGGGAGACTCCACATTCATTGTGTTGCTCTGATGATGATGTAGATGGAGCTGCACATCCATCAAACATTTAACATTAAGTCTTTATTAATTCCTCCATTATAATAAAGTCACTGTTCATCATGTCGCCTCTTCCGTGTTTCCGGTGGTCGCCCGGTCCTTTCTCATTGAGATATAAACACATGTGCACATGCTAACAGATTTAACCCCTTCACTCCTGGGTGATTTTCCATCTTCCCTTCTTTCCTCCCCTTCTTCCAAGAGCCATAACGTTTTTATTTTTCTGTTTTTGTAGACATATGAGGGCTTATTTTTTGTGGGACAAGTTGTACTTTTGAATTAAATCTTTTATTTTACCATATAGTGTACAGGAAAATGGGGAAAAAAAACTTGAATTGTGGTGAAATTGCAAAAAAAAAAAAAAAATGCAATTACACATTTGTTTTTTGGGTTTTTTATTCACTATATGGTAACACTGACGTGTCGGTATGATGCTTCGGGTCAGTACTATATGGTAACACTGATGTGTCGGTATGATGTCTCAGGTCAGTAGTTTATGGTAACACTGACGTGTCGGTATGATGTCTCAGGTCAGTACTTTATGGTAACACTGACGTGTCGGTGTGATGCTTCGGGTCAGTACTATATGGTAACACTGATGTGTCGGTATGATGTCTCAGGTCAGTAGTTTATGGTAACACTGACGTGTCGGTATGATGTCTCAGGTCAGTACTTTATGGTAACACTGACGTGTCGGTGTGATGCTTCGGGTCAGTACTATATGGTAACACTGACGTGTCAGTATGATGTCTGGGGTCAGTACTATATGGTAACACTGAGGTGTCGGTATGATGTCTGGGGTCAGTACTATATGGTAACACTGACGTGTCAGTATGATGTCTCAGGTCAGTACTTTATGGTAACACTGATGTGTCGGTATGATACCTTGGGTCAGTACTATATGGTAACACTGACATGACAGTATGCTGCCACGGGTCAGTACTATATGGTAACACTGATGTGGTGGTATGATGCCTCGGGTCGGTACGAGTTCGTAGATACCAAATATGTTACTGTTATATAAGTACTGAAAAGAATTTCAGAAGTTTTTAAAAAACAGAATTGCACTTTTTCGACATTTTCCATGACTCATATGGTTCTCAGTTTTTGGGATCTGGGGCTGTGTGATGGATTATTTTTTGCAACTTGAGCTGACATTCATAATGATACAATTTTTGGGTAGATGTGATCTTTTGATCACCCATTATTGCATCTTATTGTGATGATGCTGCGACAAAATAACAATTTTGGAGTTTGGACCTTTTTTTCCATTACACAGTTCACAGATTTCTGAATGCGGCAATACCAAATGTGTGTAATTTTTTTAATAGTTTTATTTTCAATAGGGCAAAGCAGGGATTTGAACTTTTGTTACCTTCCTGGCTGATGTCTTGAGATGTTGCCTCAATATTGCCACATAATCTTCTCTCCTGCATCTAAAAAGGAGTGATCACAGTGTTGCACCAAGTGGACTGACATGAATCATGGCTCCAACACGACAGATGTCAATTGAAACAAAGGAGAGGATTATCAAACTCTTAAAAGAGGGTAAATCATCACACAATGTTCCAAAAGATATTGGTTGTTCACAGTCAGCTGTGTGTAAATTCTGATTCAAATACAAACACCATTGGAAAGTTGTTAAAGGGAAACATACTGGTAGACCAAGGAAGACATCAGAATGTCAAGACCGGAAACTTAAAGCAATATGTCTCCAAAACAGGAAATGCACAACAAAACAAATGTGGAACGAAAGGGAGCAAACTGGAGTCAATGTCTGTGACTGAACTGTAAGAACCGCCTAAAGGAAATGGAATTTACATACAGAAAGGCTAAACAAAAGCCATAATTAATACCTAAACAGAAAAAAACAAGGTTTCAATGGGCTAAGGAAAAGCAATCGTGGACTGTGGATGACTGGATGAAAGTCATATTCAGTGATGAATCGCAAATCTGCATTGGGCAAGGTGATGCTGCTGGAACGTTTGTTTGGTGCCGTTCCAATGACATTTATAAAGATAACTGCATGAAGAGAACATGTACATTTCCACAGTTATTGATGATATGGGGCTGCATGTCAGGTAAAGGCACCGGGGAGATCGCCGTCATTGCATCTTCAATAAATGCCCAAGTTTACATTGACACTTTGGATACTTTTCTTATCCCATCAATTGAAAGGGGATGATGAAATTATTTTTCAAGATGATAATGCATCCTGCCATAGAGCAAAAACTGTGAAAACATTCCTTGAAAGAAGACACATAAGGTCAATGTCATGGTCTGCAAATAGTCTGGATCTCAAGCCAATTGAAAATCTTTGTTGGAAGTTGAAGAAAATGGTCAATGACAAGGCTCCAACCTGCAAAGCTGAGCTGGCAACAGCAATCAGAGAAAGTTGAATCCAGATTGATGATGAGCACTGTTTGTCACTCATTAAGGTCATGCTTCAGAGACTGCAAGCTGTTGTAAAAGCCAGAGGTGGTGCAACAAAACACTAGTGATGTATTGGAGTGTTATTTTGTGTGTGTTTGTTTGTCATTATTCCATAATTTTTTCCTCTGCTTGGTCTTCAAAAGTAACTGCTACAGGCTAGCACATTTTTTTTCAAGATTTCTTTTAGTGTTTCTTCAAGGCAGAGAGTTGCCATTTGAAATTAATTTAGTTTTGTGCCATGTCTGTGATCTGTTTTTTTTCTACAACATTAACCCCTTCCCAACCTATGACGTCGTGGGACGCCATAGAAGTCAGTGCCTTCCCGACCTGTGACGTCCCACCACGTCATGGCTGGATCACGTTCTCGCGGCACCCGTGATAGAGGCCGGTGACATGTCACTGGTGCCGCGGGAACATGAGAACCTGTACTTTGTCCTGGGGGGTGGCTTTCCTCCCTGTGGCTAAATTCGCTCTGATCGGCAGTTTATACTGAACTACCAATCAGAGCAATTCACCCCTCCAAATCTGATTGAAGTTCTTCAATCAGGTTTGCAGGGGTGGGTGTGTGGGTGCCCTCCCCCTCCTGAGCCCCCTCCCACTCGTGGTCAAGCCCCCCTGTCCCTTCCCTGCAACCCACCCACCACCTATCTCTGTGCCCCCCCCCCCCGCATGCTGGTGCAGTCGCCGGCACGGGCTGGTGCCGGATCACCCCTCCATCCACCCCCCCCGATCCTCTCCCCCCCGGTGCCCATGTCCCCTCTCACCAGTCCTCCGTGGTGCCACCTCTCCTCAGTGTGGCGCTCTTCCTCCTCACCAGAGGATCTTGAGAGAGAGGTAAGTATGTATGTATGTGTATGTGTATGTCCATGGGTGGATGGATGGGCACATGGGTGCATGCTTGGGTGGATGGATGGGCGCATGGGTGCATGCTTGGGTGGATGGATGGGCGCATGGGTGCGTGCATGGGTGGATGGATGGGTGCGTGCATGGGTGGATGGATAGGTGCATGGATGGATGGGTGCGTGCATGGGTGTGTGGATGGATAGGCGCATGGGTGCGTGCATGGGTGGGTGGATAGGTGCATGCATGGGTTGATGGATAGGTGGATGGATGGGCACAGTGGTGCATGCATGGATGCGTGGATGGATGGGTGCATGGGAGGATGGATGGGTGCAACAAGGGATCAAGTGTCGCCTTATTGTAGTCTCTGGGGTCAGAGTCATGGTGCATGGTACGGCAGATCATTGCCATACAGTGCACCATGACTGACCCCAGTGACTACAACAAGAGGACACATGATCCCTTGTAGTCTCTGGGGTCACAGTCATGAAGCACTGTATGGCAATTATCTGCCGTACCATGCTTCATGACTGTGACCCCAGAGACTACAACAAGGGATCAAGTGTCCTCTTGTTGTAGTCTCTGGGGTCAGAGTAACCCCAGAGACTGTAGGAAGAGGACACTTGATCCCTTGCTATAGTCTCTGGATGTAGCATAGGCGATCAAGCGTCGTAGGGACCTTAGTTGTGGACTACGTCGGATCTTTATAATAACGATGGAGTCCGAATTTTGTTGTTGTGTTTTTTTTCAAATAAAAAGATTCTCGGTGTCGTGTATTTTTTTTTGGCATTAACCCCTTTATTACCCAGTTTGCCACTGGCACCAGGGCAACTGGAAGAGTCTGGGTACAGCACCAGAAAATGGCGCTTCAATGAATGCGCCATTTTCTGGGGCGGCTGCGGGCTGCAGTTTGCAGCATGGGGGGCCCAGGACGCTTGGACCTCTCCATGCTGAGGATTCCAGCCCCCAGCTGCCTAGTTGTACCTGGCTGGGCCAAAAATTTGGCGAAGCCCAATGTCATTTTTTTTTTATTCTACAACTAAAATGACATGGAGCTTTGCCGTATTCTTGGTTGCCAGCCAGGTGCAACTTGGCAGCTGGCGGGCTGGAATCCTCAGCGTGGAGAGACCCAAACGTTGTGAGCCCCCAACGCTGCAAATTGCAACCCACAGCCACCTCAGAAAATAGCACATTCATTAGAGGCGCCATTTTCTGGTTCTGTACCCCAACTCTTCCAGTTGCCCTTGTACTGGTGGCACACAGGGGCTCTCCATACACGACATAGTGTCTGCTAACAAGTTGAATGGAAAATTGGCTCCAATTGTTAGTGGACACTGTCGCGTATGGAGAGCCCCTGTGTGCCTAAACATTGGAGCTCCCCACAAGTGACCCAGTTTTGGAAATTAGACCCCCCGAAGGAACATATCTTCATGCATAGTGAGCACTTTGAACCCCCAGGTGCTTCACAAATTGATCCATAAAAATGAAAAAAAAAAAATTTTTTTTTTTTTTTTCACAGAAAAAGTACTTTTTCATTTTTACGGATCAATTTGTGAAGCACCTGGGGGTTCAAAGTGCTCAATATGCATCTAGACAAATTCCTTGGGGGGGGGGGGGGGGGGAGTCTAGTTTCCAAAATGGGGTCACTTGTGAGGGAGCTCCAATGTTTAGGCACACAAGGGCTCTCCATATGCAACACGGTGTCTGCTAATAATTGGAATTGTTAGTGGACACCATGTCATGTATGGAGAGCCCCTGTGTGCCTAAACATTGGAGCTTCCCCACAAGTGACCCCATTTTGGAAACTAGACCCCCAAGGAACTTGTCTAGATGCATAGTGAGCACTTTGAACCCCAGGTGTTTCACAAATTGATCCGTAAAAATGAAAAAGTGTTTGTGAAAAAAAAAAAATTTTTTTTTAGCCTAAATTTTTTCATTTTCACATGGGCAACAGGATAAAATGCATCCTAAAATTTGTTGGGCATTTTCTCCTGAGTACACCGATACCTCATATGTGGTCATAAACCACTGTTTGGGTGCACGGCAGGGCTCAGAAGTGAAGAAGTGCCATTTCACTTTTAGAATGGAAAGTTAGCTCCAAAAGTCAAATTGCGCTCCTCTTCTTAGCCCTGCCGTACCTCCAAACAGTGGTTTATGACGACATATGAGGTATCGGTATTTGTTGCCCAACAAATTTTGGGATCCATTTTATCCTGTTGCCCATGTGAAAATGAAAGAATTGAGGCTAAAAGAACATTTTTGTTGGAAAAATTAAAATGTCCATTTTTTCCTTCCATGTTGCTTTAATAATTTTCTTGAATGTAGTGTTGAGTAGCTTGAGTGGGTGCAGTTTTTGGAATGGTGTCACTTTTGGGTGTTTTCTGTCATTTAAACCCCTCAAAGAGACTTCAAATGTGATGTGGTCACTAAAAAAATGGTTTTGTAAATTTTGCTGGAAAAATGAGATTCCTCATGAACTTTGAACCCTTATAACTTCCTATCAAAATTTTTTTTTTTCAAAAATTGTGCTGATGTAAAGTAGACATGTGGGAAATGTTATTTATTAACTATTTAGTGTCACATAACTCTCTGGTTTAACAGAATAAAAATTAAAATTTTGAAAGTTGTGAAATTTTCAAAATTTGCCAAATTTTTGATTTTTTCACAAATAAACGCAAAAATTAATCAACCTGAATTTAATAGTAACATGAAGCCCAATATGTCACGAAAAAATCTCAGAATCCCTAGGATCTGTTGAAGCGTTCCAGAGTTATAACCTCATAAAGGGACACTGATCAGAATTGCCAAAAATGGCCAGGTCAGTAAGGTCAAAACAGGCTGGATCATGAAAGGGTTAAACATCACAGGCATATAGGGAGTCCCGTCATTGAATGGGGGTGTCTATACAACTTAGGGTGTCAATCCCTCCATTGACATGTAGGGATATGTAAGATTTTTATCGAGGTTTATTTGCCCAATTTGTGCTGCCTGATCATATGCTTTATATACCCTTCAGGTTCTTTTTGGATTTACTTGAGGTGTGCATACTTTTTAAATCTTATATCTATTAAAAGATATTTATTATTTATCCTTGTGGGATTGTGGTTCTCTGAAAATGTTTCGTAAATAGGGATATTTAAATAGTATAACCAATTTGATTTATACTCTTAATCAGCCCCTTGTCCTCACTGAGATCAGTTTTGTACTTAGTCCAAATCTCCAGGGGATTTGAAATGTTACAGAAGTATAGCAACGTGCTGTCTTAATGGCTTTGGGGTTTGTGTGGCTGCTGATTCACTAACAGTCATGTCCCAGCATGTGGCAATTTCCAGAAGTCTTCGGCACGCTTCCCTGAATGTTTCACAGACATGCATAAGCTGTGTTATACTATGAATGTCCTTTGTTGCCTGTAGCAACCAATCAAAAGCTGAGCTGTGATTGTTTGCTATAGGCAACCTAACAAATTTCCAGGCTAACTGTCAAAACAGCCAAGGCAGTATCTATTACCTCATTCCTACAAACCAGTAAATAAACCCTTTTTTTGGTGACTGACTAAAGTGCAAGGTTAAAATTTCCCCCGAAAAACAGTCCATGACGTTCCCTGAGTCAAATGAGGTGGTTGAGCAAAATGTCATGATTGTAGATGTAACGGTGCAGATTCCTTTAGTGGGCACACACCTACATATTAGACTTCTGTCCTGGTATATTTTTGGTTGTTTTGGTTTGTGTGACTACATGGCAGAAGATTAGTTAGTCCTCCTGTGTTAATGTGCTGATAAGAGAGTGATTTTATCAAAACTAAGACAGTCCCTGCACTGTAACCCTGTTTAACGTCAAAGTCGTTTACTGCAATTGGAACTTGGTGAGTGCCGCTTTCTTCCTCATCACCTACTTATCAAAACTATACTAAGTAGCCCAGTAAGAGACATATTCTTGGAATCAGGGTCTGTATTATACTCCTCTCACATTAGATAGCAAAACTCTAGTGACAGAATTCCTTTAAATTAAGAACTTTTTTTATAGACATTAATAAAATGTATTTTAATAATCATGTTCATATCCCACTGCGTGCGTTGATCTTTCCATGCTTTATTCCTAACCATGGTTTGCATTGATATGGTAAAATTCTAATTTAAGTATAATTTAATGTATATATTGTTACTTTTTTTAAATAACTAATTCAGATATTACACAAGATTATAGGCAGATTTTTTAAACTTTTTTATTTTGGCACAATTGATACAAAATTGGACATTTGATGCCAACTTGCAGCATTCGATGCATTTATTGCAGACTTTGTCATGTCTCGGAAATTGGACAATCATTCATGGTCATTCATTCAAGGTGGATGCCTCATACATTGGCATTGATTTGGTTTGTGGTTCATAGGGATTTCTCAAAGTAAAAAAATACTTCTCATATTTATCCGTGTGTACAAAAGGACAAGTATTCAGCTTCATGGGTGACTAACAGATAAATATATGTACATTTGTCATTTTGTCATCAGCATACAATCCCAAATAAATTACGGTAAAAATACAGGTCTGACGTCTTGTTGAAAAAACAAAGTGCAAAAATATAGTTTTTTTTATTGGTAGCCAGTGTATGCTTGATTGTCAAGTAATTCACAGTACCACGGCCTGGCACAGCTGGGAGCTTCCTGTGTGGTCAATGGCGTTTGTCTTTTGCATATCCGTTTTGATGTGCTTTCCCATTCTGTTGGGCTTTTGGAAGCCTTTGTCCTTTAGTGTAGGCATGAAACCAGAAATTGAGGAACAGGACCAAGAAGATGAAGCCATACAGCCAGATGATGTACAAGAAAATCGGATACTGGTACGGACAATCTTTCATGAAGAAGAACTGCCCGATATGGAAAGTGACCATCAGAAATTGTGTCTTAGGGAAGAAAAAGAAAAAAAGAAGAGGAAACATTAACATCCTATATCAGCATCATGGTTTCAGATTTAGTCAATCAGGAACATTTATGAAAGGTCCTACTCTCAGGTGTTAAAAAGAGTCACGTATTGCTTGTATAAAGATGTGCGGCTTTAGGCACCATTTCCACTTTCTAAAAAATTGGGTAGGTCTTAGTATGAAGAATGACGGGGTCATAGCTGTTGCAGATTATGGTTGCTCATGATGCACCAAAACGATTGAGCCAAGTGTCTCATAATAAAATGGTACATCTTACCCAGGTGATCTGATTAATACCAGCATATGAACGCCGGTCTAAAGTAATGTCAATATTGTATCTAAAAGAAAGCAGTCTTTGTTACTCAAGTAACGCATCACAATTTATCGTTCAACAACCAAGTGGTTTAAGTAATAAAAGTAGGGTCATGATAGGCTGCCACAGGCAACAAAGTTTTGAGGCCTAGTCAATACAAAATTTAATTATACATATCAAATCCATATTAAGAATGTACTATACCAAAACAACTACATGTCATCTACTTACATAATAGTCTTGTGTCATCCATGATCCAATTCAATCAACAGGATGTCCTCCTATCACGAGTGCGACAGCCATATTTGCAAACCCAAGTGATAGGTGTGCAAACATGGTGCCCACTGGCGCTACTGCCACACTGCACAGTATGACATGGTCCTCTACCACTGCCTGCTGCCATGTAAACTGCCAAAGACCATCGCATCATGAAAGATCCTTAGCAAGATCACATGACCTGGCTAGGACCCCCCTTAAAGAAAACAGAAGCAGGGGGGGGGGGGGGGGGGGGGTCAGAGGACCGAACACGTACCACGCACAGGGGGCAGAGCACGCATACAGGGGTGCAACAGCTCAAGGGAGGGGGCACAGAGGGAAAACGACAGCACAGGAGGGAGAGAGACGACAAAGGGGAGGGTGCACAGGGGGAGGTGGGTTACTGAAGACAGCCGCTGCGCCCAGCACCATAAAGCCCGCCCCCTTTGTGACGTCACCGCCCTCTTGATGCGAAAGCATCAGGCCCTATCTAGAAATTAAATAATTTCCCTGAAAATTAATGTGAGAAAGTACCAGTAAGACATCAATGACCTAAATGTGCATAATTGGCTAAAGTGCAATTGCACAATATTCACATTCACAACTGCCAGCATGGAAAAGCTTAAGTCATCCATCATAAGAAGTCAAAGTGTGTGAAGGGTAAAACCTACCAGTTGTATAGAGGTCATGTGCTTCTTCCACCATAAGTACTTCTGGTAGGCAGGTCCCAATGCAGAGAGTCCATAGTAGCTGTACATTATCACATGCACTACACAGTTCACCAGCGCATGGAATGTGCCCAAACCACCTAGACGGGAACAGACATGGAACGAGATTAGATATGGAGACGGCAGGTCTATAAATGTCATCATACCTAGTGTGCAAACCAGCAAGTAAATGACAAAGTCTGTAGGAGGAAAAAGTTATAAGAAGTTCAAACCTGTTCATTTCCATTTTTTTGTAAGGTGTAATTTTAATTTCTTTCCTTATATCAATTTGTATAATATATTTATTTATTTTTTTAAAGTTCCCTTTGAAGTCAGTATTTGTACAAACTCATTCCTTTTGTGGCATCGGTTGATTGAGATTTTTTGCACAAATACTAACATAGGATATATATAATAACTTAGTTTTTAAAGTTAGTAGACTAAGTCCATCTAGTTCAATTCATCGCCTAACATGACATTTTAAAGGTTTCTGCTAGATTTTTTGATGCTTCCTTTATACTCATTGTCAACAAAATCACCACTACATTTAACACCCAACCTTATTGACTGTTCAGTAGAAGATTGTAATGCTTTGAGTGGCCCAGTCCCGGTCATATAGGATTACTGTGATGGCCTATCACAACAAGCACATTAAGGCGATGTTCAGACAGGGCTTTTTGCTACATTTTCTTCTGCAGCAAATCCTGATGGCTGAGAATTCTACCAAGATCTCCTGGCAGACAGTTTTCTGCAGTTGTGTGTAAGGTTTTCATTCTGGTTTCATTGCGTTTTTTCTGCGATTCTCAACTCAGCTTGTAGGTACTGGGAGCTAGGTCATTCTCTCTTAATCTCCCGCAATCCTTCCCTTCTCCTAATTTTTAATACCCTCATATCCTTTTTGTCCAACACCCCAGGCAGTTATTCAACACATTTAACTTCCTCCTTGGCCACCCACTGCCCCCCCCCTACTTCTCACATCTCTGCAGAAGACTTTGCAACACACTTCACCAGCAAGATTGATCAGATCAGACAAGTCTTTGCTGCCCAACCACTGCAACCCCTATGTATATCAGACCACTCCCCTCCTCCAGTAAGCCTCCTACTTCCATCACTGAAAGAGAACTTGGGCACCTCACCACTTGTGCATCGGACCTCAACCCTTCCTACTTCCTCCCCCAACCTCACCACCATGCTTGTCCCAGCCCTAGCCCACCTCTTCAATCTATCACTAACCTCTGGTACCTTTCCTTCTGCTTTCAAACACGCAACAATTACACCTGTCTTAAAGAAGCCATCCCTCAACGACTCGACCTCCATATCCAGCTACCGCCTCATATCGCTGCTCCTGTTCGCCTCCAAACTTTTTGAAAAGCATGTCCATACTGTACTTTCCTCCCACCTCTCACCCAACTCTCTCTTTGACCACCTTCAATCTGGCTTCCGCCCCCCACCACTCCACTTAAACCGCCTTAAAACTAAAATCACTAATGACCTACTTACCGCCAAAGCTAAGGGACACTTCTCCATCCTCCTCCTCCTTCTTGACCTGTCCTCTGCATTCAAGTGTCTATCAGCCATATCCTCTTTCTCCTCTCGCTTCCTTAAACTAAATGTAGGCAAAACTGAACTTATCATGTTTCCCTCATCTTGCGCATCTTCCTTACCTGATCTATCTATTACAATAAATTAGATCACACTTTGTCCCTGTACCTAAAGTCCGCTGCCTCGGAGTAACCCTTGAATCTGCCTTATCCTTCAAAACACACATCCAAGCTCTCACCACCTACTGCTGCCTCCAGCTCAAAAATATTTCCAGAATCCGTCCCTTCCTCAACCCTCAATCTACTAAACTACTAGTGCATGCCCTCATCATCTCCCATCTTGACTACTGCAACTACCTTCTCTGTGGCCTCCCTGCTAACACTCTTTCACCTCTCCAATCTGTCCTTAACTCTGCTGCCCGACTAATCCACCTCTCTCCTTGCTATTCCTCCACTTCTCCCCTCTCCAAATGCCTCCACAGGCTCCCAATTCCCCAGCATATCCAATTCAAACTACCAACATTGACTTACAAAGCCATCTACAATCTGTCTCCCCCATATATCTCTGAACTAATCTCCTGATATCATCCAACTCGTAATCTTCGATCCTGCCAAGACTTCCTTCTTTCCTCCACACTTGTACGTTCCTCATCTAACTGCCTGCAAGACTTCGCCCGAGCATCCCCCATCCTCTGGAATTCTGCACCCAAAACGTCCAAGTGTACCCTACATTAGGAACCTTCAAGTGGAACCTGAAAACCTCTCTCTTCAGAACAGCCTACAGCCTGCAAAGACCACAATGCCACATCACCACCGCTGGACCCGATGCTCCACCACCAGAGCAGACCTAACCTACTGCCTCCCCCCCTTCCCCATTCCCCAGTAGCTTGTCCTTTCTCCCCGTTGGACCAGTCTGTCACTTAGTTTGTTCATTGTATTTTTAACTTGCCTGTATGTAACCCTTTCTCATATACAGCACCATGGAATAAATGGTGCTCTATAAATAACTTAATAAATAAATAATAATTTGCATAAAACCAAGGGATAAACCATGCTAAAACTGCAGCAAAAAAAAAAAAAAAAACCCTGTGTGAACATAATTTAAGTTTGCAACAAGGAATAAACATTTTGTATCTATCCATCTCTTCTCACACTAAGGCCTCATTCAGACATATTTTCCAAGTACCGTACATACTAGCGTATAAGCAGAGTTTTTCAGCCCAAAATTTGGGCTGAAAAGTCCCCCCTCGGCTTATACGCGAGTATATACCGCCCGCCCGCCACCCGCATCAGTATACAGGCCCCCCCATCAAGATCCAGGGCCACCCCCCTTGCTCGGCAAACCTGTAAAGTAAAATCTTTATACTTATCACTGTCCTCTCGCCGCCGTCCCGCCGCTGCAGACACCGCGATCCTCCATCTTCATTCAGCGTCTTCCGGCTTCCTGTGGTCGCAGGCAATGACGTCATTGTCGGCGCCGATCACAGGAAGCCGGAAGACGCTGAATGAAGATGGAGGATCGCGGTGGCTGCAGCGGCGGGACGGCGGCAAGAGGACAGTGATAAGTATAAGGATGTTAATTTACAGGTTTGCGGAGCAAGGGGGGGGCCCTGGATCTTGATGGGGGGGGGGGGGCCTGTATATACCCCTGGGGCTGCTGCTGTATATACCCCTGGGAAGGCTGCTGTATATACCCCTGGGAAGGCTGCTGTATATACCCCTGGGAAGGCTGCTGTATATACCCCTGGGAAGGCTGCTGTATATACCTCTGGGAAGGCTGCTGTAACACTGCTGGGGCCTGTATGTACCACTGGGGAGGCTGCTGTATACCACACTGCTGGGGGCTGTATACTACCACTGGGGAGGCCTGTATACCACACTGCTGGGGTCCACCCTCGGCTTATACACGAGTCAATAGGTTTTCCCAGATTTTGGGGGAAAAAGTAGGGGGGTCGGCTTATACACGGGTCGGCTTATACACGAGTATATACGGTATGTGTTCTATCCGTGATGTATGTATACTCATTATCCCATCATAGTCTTGTAAACGGTGTGCCGATCAAAAAAAAAAAGCACTTTTTTTAAAAATCGGTATTTTACATGAGAATTACCTATATCAGTCTATGGGTCACACAGCACACAGCTCGCATCCACTTGTATTTTGTGTGCTGTCCGTCATTAACATTGTAATGAATAGGAGAAGATTTCCAGTTTATCTATCCATATCATTGATGAAACACTGATGTTCAAACCTGACACACTGATCAAACATGGCTGAAGCTTGGATTGATAACAATACATTTTTATGTATACAAAAAAAAAAAAAAAAATACAGGTGTATTGTTATCTCAATGAGGCTTTACTTGACATGATGATGAGGAGATACGTACCTACCACTGAGCAGCCATAGAATAAAAACATTAAAGTGTCGTACAGTAATTTCATATTCAAGTTAGGCAGAAACTCCAACAAAAGTGCCATTTAAAATAGGAATGGTGAAATTATTATTATATACTAAAATGGAAATATTGGAAAATACAACTACAGGTACACCTCAGTGAATTAGAATATCAAAAAGTAAACATTTTTTTCAGTAATTCAATACATAAAGTTAAATGCATACACAGTATTATACAGAGTCATTACAAACACTTGAAATAGATCACTCTATTTGTAATGACTCTATATGAGGGGCCCCAGGGCAGTGGGGTACTCTGAACTAGGCGATAATGTCTCTGGGGATTCACAGGGGCCAATGCCTGGGCTTCCTTGACCCTGGGTTCAATTTAAAAAGGGGAGATTCTGGCTTGGTAGGGGAAGGGGATTATGGAAGGGAGAGTTTCGTGACGCCACTCATGGTGTGTGGCTATAGTGGGCCACCGCTGCTGCAGAACCTGTGGGGTGATGGATGGGCAGCTGGGATGGAGTGGCTCTCCATGGGCAGAGCAGTCCCCCGGGGCAGTGATTGTAGTTTAGGGTGTAGGGTGCAGGACGACGGGCACAAGCTCTAGGCAGACTCACTGTTTTGTTGTACAAGCAGTCCTTTACTGAGGATGATGATACAGGTTAGGAGCAGTTGTCCGCAGAGTCCTAGCTGAGAGCAACTTGGGATTTTTCTCACCCAGCCAGGTCTTTGGCTCTCTTTCTGCGCTCTGTTTGTTGGCTCCTGCAACTGCATCAGCTAAGCTATCGTCCCAGTCTCTTCCTACAAGGTGCCGGTATGACAGGCAACTCAAGTCCTTTCTAACCCTAGTCCCAGGTGTATGTTCCTGAACTCTTTCCGTTGCTGTGTCTCCAGGCACGGTGTGGCTGGGAAACCTGGAGATCCCCACCTTCTGGTGTTGACTGCCAGGACGTGAGACCCAGCACAGTCTCGGACCCGTTGTCCGTTCTCTGCGCTTTTCTCTGGGGTGAGTACGGGATCGCTCAACCTCCCAGGTGTGTTCCTGCGACTTTCCTCAGACCCTAGGCTTAGGCCTGGAACCAAGTTAAAGATCCTGGGACGAGCTGAGGAGCTACTAGTCCACCAGGATGTCTTCCTCAGTCCCCTCTGGAACTGAACTATGCGGCACCTGAGATGAGCTCATCACTGCTCTTTTACTCCCAGGTCCTCTTCACAGTCCTCCTAGGAACTGCACTGACTGGCTCCGCCCCAGACCAGAATTTATAGGGGAGCTCACCCTGAACCCGGCTTTGGTCTCCCCTTCTGGTCTGGAGGCAGAAGGTGTTGTGAGTGTGTGTGTGGGTTACCTAATGAGAAGACCCGTTGTTACCCTCAGCATGACACCACCACCCGGGGCAGTGATGACACAGTGGCACTTTGGCCCCTGGGGTGCCACTTATATAATATATGTGTTTCACTTTATGTATTGAATTACTGAAATAGAATATCATCAAAAATTTAATTTAATTCATTGAGATGCACCTGTAGCTCTTGGAAAGCAAAGAAAAAAAAATGGTGCAATTTCCACGTCGCACCATAGGAGAATCTCCCTAGATGTCTAGACAACGCATTTTGAATATATCCAATGTGAATTTTTAAAAGTGTGACTCTATGACCCTAGCAATCTTGTTCATTACTGTGCCCGCTGTTGTCTGCAGCCTTCTTGGCAGTCTCACATCATATTTTCCCTTTGATGGAAACATGAAGCCCAAATCAAATTAGTGATCGCTAATGGACTCCAGTGCTCACGACAAACTATGTGATGATATTGCCAGAATATGCAGACTCAAACAAGAAGAGCTGTGCCAATCTGGGAGGCAAGTATGCTTTTATTCTAATTGTGAATTTTATTTATGGTTTGCACAGTAGTGGACAACCCCTTTAAGATGCTTCTATACTACTCCTAGGTGACGATCCATACGCCTGGTTTGCCAATTATCCAGAACTTGGATTAGACATGATTGTTAGCATATGTGGAGATTATGAAGCATGTAGGAATATTTTGTAATCATACAATCTACAATCCTTAATTGTGCTTAAAAACAGCAAAATTGTTTCGCCAGTAATGGAGATACATCAAAAGTCGAATAATGCACTGATTCGAGAGGTCTCCCATTTCAATAAAGTACAGTGTGGTACAAAAAAAACCCCTGAAAATTGTGTAAATGACATTGGAAAAGAGGATCTGAACATTTACATACAACAGAACCAAAACTTGCCCATGATCATTGTATGGCAAAATGGATCAACTCACCGGCAGCAAACTTGACACCAAACCACCAAGTCCACGGCATGATGGAGTGGTGAAGCACATGGAGGAAAGTGATCTGACTGTTCTTCTTGCGCAGAACAAAAAAGATCTGAAAAAGTAATAATTTATTATTTGCATTAATATATCTGTTATACACAAATAAAGTGGAATTCCAGTTCCACATATGAATGTTATATTTTGATTATTTCAGCTTCTAAAAAATTATTTTTCCCCCATCAGTCCAGTGGTTATGTTGTCCTGGTCTTGTGATATATTCACAGGTGTACATACTTTTGGGGGCGAACGGTGTACAGAGACTGGTACAGCTAGGGGTTGAGAGTGCTTCACCGTAAAAAGACATTAATCCCACCTTTGCTTCATTCTCTTGAACTAAAACGCATAGAAACCTGGCTCCTCTCTACTACCTAGAAGAGAAGGAGCAGCAGAGGGGAGGATGGCGAAGCCGAGCAACCTGGGAAAGGAGGGTAGAGCCGACTGCACTGGAGAATATGTGCTATCATCCATTGCAGGAAAGACAGTAATGACCTAGGACAGGAGCACAGGGTTCTGCAACCCAGTGGGAGACCGCAATGAACCCTGAATTAGCACCAAAACTACAGACCACCCAGTAGATACCCCCTCACCTCTCTTATTCCATAAAACAATCCTGCTTCCATTCCCCGTGTCACCAAGTACCTTGATCCTGCAACCCAAAACGGTGTGACGGCAGACCTGCTACATGAAGGAGTTGACTAGCTACTGCTGGAATTTACGTTCCATTAGTAAGGGAGCATTGCTTGGACTTGTGGTTTAACACAAGAGGAGTTTGAAATAGTATTAGGAGTGAAGTGGATTTAGCCCTCATTATTAAGTGCACCAACGGCACATGCAAGTGTACCAACACTGGCAACCAGGCTTCAATTTAGGACTGTATTTGCATGTCTGCAGCAATTTCTAGGTTAGGCAATTAGTTAGGACTGTGCTTGTTGTCATTTAAATGGAAAGAGTCATCCCCAACATTCAGGATACGGTAAAGCACATCATGTACCTGTACAATAGATTGTGTAATATTGTTTCGCTGTTCCTTCTTAATCACCCTGCTATTGTCACTATTGATTTCTTTATAAATAAACCTGTTAGGCCCCTTTCACATCAGCGTTTTTTCAAATCGCGGCAGATGCGTTTTTTTCACCGCATCTGCCGCGATTTGAAAAAACTGATGTGAAAGGGGCCTTAAGTGTTTCATCCTCATCTCTTGTGAATGTGTACAGAGCATGGACAGGGGCTCTCCCGAGTTGACCTTTGACAGAAGACGATTACTGTTTTGCATTCAGAGCTCCTAGAAAGATTTGGGTGGAGGGTTTGCACCATATTGAGGTGAAAACTACCAGACAGGGGTACATGGGTGAAAATGGGTGTCTGTGTTTTATTTCAAATAAAAGAAAACAAACAGAAAAATCCTTTATTTACTTACAGGATTGGTAACATAAGGGTCTCAGAGACCTGAGCATCACCAATCCAGGGCTTGATGAGAGCTGTCAATTTTCAGCTGTCATTAACCCTTCTATTACCCAGATTGCCACTGCACTAGGGTAATCAGGATGAGCCCAGTCAGTGCCAGGATTTGGCAAATCTATTGGCTGTGCCAAATTCTGGTCAGTTACAAATAGCCACTCAAGTGGTTGCTGTCACTCTAAACTGAGCCGAGCCATCAAAAAGGAGAACTCCTGAAATTCGAGGCAAGGAGAACAAAATTATCAAACTTCTAAGTGTCCAGTCTATGGAAGTAGAGTGTCTTAAGCAAAATGTTGAGTCACCATTCAAGAACCAACAACAGGCTTCAAAATTGGCGAGTGATGGCCAGAGTCAGAGGAATGTTTTGTCTCTGGCTTGACAGTGCCCAAAGAGGTGAATACTCTCCATCATTAGAAGAGACGGCAGATGGGAAATGGCGCCAGTAGAGTCCCATACTGGCAATTTTCAAAATCAAAAAGATGTACTCTACAGCTCCACCTAATCTTGCTCAGTCAGGAAGACTTCCTAAAGGTCTGGTAGGACCAGCCCTAAATGTACCATCCTGTATTAACAGCCAGCTTTGCAATAGTGTTGCTGGATAGTGGATGTCAAGTGCATTATTTTTGAGAATTGGTACAAAAAATACTTGTTGGACATGCCCCTGCCACACCTATATAGAATCGTGGTCTGGGGACAGACTGAAAACGGTTACACATAAAAAAATAAAAAGGAAGATAAA
Source organism: Allobates femoralis (assembly GCA_033576535.1). Lineage (NCBI taxonomy): Eukaryota > Metazoa > Chordata > Amphibia > Anura > Aromobatidae > Allobates > Allobates femoralis. The sequence continues at coordinate 795,591,101 of JARQOC010000003.1, read as the reverse complement.
GGTCCAGATTGCCTGCAGGACAGTCAGTGGTTTTCTGTGTTAGATGTCTGGAGTGAATACTATTAGATATCCGTAACAAAGAAGGATCAAGAGAGGACAGATAAATAAAATGGTGACGACTGCAGGGGGAATAACCTGGAACACTGAAACAAATATTACATAATCTACTGTACAGGTACAAGATATCCTTTGCAGTAAACCTGAATGTGGGGGATGACACTTCATCTTTACATAAAAGGCCTCAATCCTAACTAATCACACTTTGCGTACAAATGACTGCAGCCATGCAAATATTGTAATACAGTCCCAAGTTGGGGCCCTGTTGCTATGGATGTCGGCATGGTAGCAAGATCTATTGGTGCACTTAAAATAATGAGAACAAAATCCCCTTCACTTCTGGTTCTATTATAAACTCCTTGTGTGTTAAACCACAAGTCCTACCAATGCTCCCTTAAAAATTTAGGGGGCTATCCTTAGGCGAGAGTAGTCAGAGGCTTTACAATTTCATTTGTCCTATCGGTTTCTGTCAATTACAGAGGATGACTCAGGGAATGACAAGGTTCCCCTGCTAACTTTTCAGAGTCATATTGTTGACCTAATTGTACACTGTGTGCAGAATTATTAGGCAAATAAGTATTTTGATCACATGATACTTTGTACCCCTGTTGTCCTACTCCAAGCTGTATAGGCTTGAGAGCCAACTACCAATTAAGTAAATCAGGTGATGTGCATCTCTGTAATGAAGAGGGGTGTGGTGTAAGGACATCAACACCCTATATAAGGTGTGCTTAATTATTATGCAAATGCCTTTCCTTAGACAAAATGGGTCAGAAGAGAGATTTGACGGGCTCTGAAAAGTCAAATTGTGAGATGTCTTGCAGAGGGATGCAGCAGTCTTGAAATTGCCAAACTTTTGAAGCGTGATTACCGAACAATCAAGCGTTTCATGACAAATAGCTAACAGGGTCACAAGAAACGTGTTGGGCAAAAAAGGCGCAAAATAACTGCCCAAGAATTGAGGAAAATCAAGCCTGAAGCTGCCAAGATGCCATTTGCCACAAGTTTTGCCATATTTCAGAGCTGCAACGTTACTGGAGTATCAAAAAGCACAAGGTGTGCCATACTCAGGGACATGGCCAAGGTAAGGAAGGTTGAAAACCACCACCTTTGAACAAAAAACATAATATAAAACATCAAGACTGAGCCAAGAAATATCTTAAGACTGATTTTTCAAAGGTTTTATGGACTGATGAAATAAGAGTGACTCTTGATGTGCCAGATGGATGGGTCAGAGGCTGGATCAGTCAAGGACAGAGCTCCACTACGACTGACGCCAGCAAGGTGGAGGTGGGGTACTGGTATGGGCTGGTATCATCAAATATGAACTTGTGGGACCTTTTCAGGTTGAGGATGGGGTGAAGCTCAACTCCCAGACCTACTGCCAGTTTCTGGAAGACAACTTCTTCAAGCAGTGGTACAGGAAGAAGTCGGTATCGTTCAAGAAAAACATGATTTTCATGCAGGACAATGCTCCATCACATGCATCCAACTACTCCACAGCGTGGCTGGCCAGTAAAGGTCTAAAAGAAGAAAAAAACAATGACATGGCCCCCTTGTTCACTTGATCTTAACCCAATAGAGAACCTGTGGTCCCTTCTAAAATGGGAGTTCTACAGAGAGGGAAAATAGTACACCTCTGGGAACAGTGTCTGGGAGGCTGTGGTGGCTGCTGCACGCGATGTGGATCGTAAACAGATCAAGCAACTGACAATCTATGGATGGAGGCTGCTGAATGTCATCATAAAGAAAGGGGGCTATATTGGGCACTAATTTTTTTGTGTTTTGTTTTTGCATGTCAGAAATGCTTTTTCTAATTTTTGTGCAGTTATATTAGTTTACCTGGTGAAGATAAACAAGTGAGATGGGAATATATTTGGTTTTTATTAAGTTGTTTAATAATTCTGCACAGTAATAGTTCCCTGCACATCCTCCTAAGATAGCCAAAAACCATTCCAACTTCCAAAAATATTAAGCTTTGATATTTATGAGTCTTTTGGGTTGATTGAGAACATAGCTGTTGATTAATAATAAAATTAATACTCTAAAATACAACTTGCCTAATAATTCTGCACACAGTGTATTTGGGTACACCTTGGAAGAACATAACCAAAAGGTTCTTCAAGGTGTTGGATCGGCTAGAAGAAGCTGGGATAAAATACATTGACAAGTGCCAGTTCTACCAGCTAACTGAAGTATATAGGACACATTGCCAGCCAGGAACGGATGTTTACAGACCCAACCAAAGTGGAGGCTGTGGGTGAGTGGGCCAAACCCACTTAAAATTGGGGGAGCTCAGATCTTTTCTAGGCTTCTGCAGTTACTACAGAAGATTAGTTCCACAGGATTTCAAAATTGCAAAGCCTCTGCTCTCACCTAAGGATAGCCCCCTACGTTTGTAAGGGAGCATTGCTAGGACTTGTGGTTTAACACACAGGGAGTTTATAATAGAACCGGAAGTGAAGGGGATTTTGTTCTTAATATATTAAGTGCACCAATGGTTCTTGCTAGCACACCAACATCCATAGCAACAGGACCCCAACTTGGGACTGTATTACTATAAATGCATGGCTTCAGTCATTTGTAGGTAAAGATTCATTAGTTAGGAGTGTGCCCATTGTCATTTGAAAAGGGAAGGAGTCAGCCTCAGCATTTGGGTTTACTGCAAAGTACGTCTTGTACCTGTACAGTAGATTATGCAATAATCACCATTTATTCACCTATAAATAAATCTGTTAAAAGAGGTTGTCTTGTCTAAAGCCACAAGTCTGCAGACACTGTGACTGCAGACTTGTGAATACTCATGACACGCCCTTCCAGGGCCTTAAGATACTCGGAATCGGGGTTTGAGACTTCTTGACGGGAGTCACAGGTGTCGAGACCCGGCCACGTGACCCTGGCGGTGTCATTACAAGTTTGGTGCGGGTGACTATTTCTTAGGGAAGGTCACGTGATGTGGAGGATACATTTGGGAAGGAATGACCGGACTTGGGGATACTTGTTTTAACGTGACGCCACCCGCAGGCTGCGGCTATAGATGGCCACCGCTGCCCCACAGTTCCTCTGGGGGCCGATGGTAGGGAGGCAGCAGCTTTGTTAAGCCCTCTATGGGTAGGGCTGACTCCCCAGAGAAGCAGAAAATACCTGAGTGAGTTGGTAGTTGTGTTTCTGGTGCTCCCGACGCGTCAAGAAAGTCCACAGACACAGCGGGTTGCAGTCTTCATGTCTTTTACTCTCAGTCACTATGCAACAGCCCTTTGAGCACTGGGTTCTCGGACGCAGGGATCCAGCTACTCCCGGGTAGGAGGATAACAGGTAACCGGTACCTCTTCTGTTTCCTTTCTCGGTCGTCTCAGACTACGCTTGCTTGTTCCTCTCCTTGCAGCTCACCACACGGAGCTCTGAGCTAGTAGCTGTGGGTTCTTCTTAGAGGTAAATCTGTAGAATCTCCCCTTAACCTGCTCTTTGCCACCTTTTCAGCAGATGTGTGCGGTTGTCGACTGTCACCATGGAAGTACCAAAGTCTCCGGGTTGCTAGCTGAGCCTTGTCTGTCCTCTCCACTAGTCTTGTGGTCCCGATGCTGCTTTTCTACGGCCTGGTCCCTCCACTGCCTTGCGCCTGACAATGGATATGAGCCCCACGTGTGGATTGTTCACTGCCCATGCCTCTGGGACCCTCTCTTCCCTTCTGGAGCCATCTGGTTCTTTCTTTGCTCCTCAGTCTGGCCTCAGGATGAGCTCCCACCGGCTCCAGTCCTCTGGATACTTCTCTCAAGTTCTTTTCCTCCTGTGACAGTCTCTTTCTCTAGGTTCCCTCCAACTCGACTCTAGCTGTTTGACTCTCCTTCTCTTCTACTATTTAACGCTCCTCTGCTGTTCAACTGTCTCTTCTCCTATCTATACTCTGTCAAGTGTCCCATGTCATCTACGTGTGTGTTTCTTCACTTCACTCCTCCCAGGTGCTCCCTTTAACTACTTCCTCTCCACCCATCCCCACTACCCTGGTTCCTAGTGTGTGATCTGGGTGTCCCTGCACCGGTCTGTGCCCCTCTTACCCGGGAGTGGGATACTACACCCTAACAGGGGTGCATTACCTCTGTGGCGACTGAATCCACAGGGGCACCACACTCAAAATCGCCTGCACTGTGTGCTGTGAGGATTTGCCGTGTCAGAGTCAGGAATGGTAGATATGCAGCTGTGAGTATGTGATATGCAAACGCCCAGCCAGAATCCAACTAGATGGGTGCAACCTCGCTTAATTTACTTATATTGCGTGAGGCCGCACCCATCTATTTGAATTCTGCCTGGGAGTCTGCATATCACTTACTCGTGGGCAACGGGACTGCAGTATCTGGCTCCGACAATGACAAATCTTTACATCACATAGTGAGTGCAATTTGAGGATTCACAAGACTGCAGTCAAACAGAGTGATTGCAGACTTGTGGATTTTAATTTAACAACCCCTTTACATAATCACAAGAGATGAGGTTGAAGCATTTACAGAGAATGAATAGAGATTCTCACGAGCCGACCTCTGGCAGGAGTAGAAAACTCTTGTGCATTCCACCAAAGGTTTCCCAGCACGATTTGGGGGGAGGCACTGCGCCATGTTGAGGTGAGAACTATCAGATATCCTGCCAACAAAGGTGGCTAAAGAGGTATTACACAGGTAACTAGCTCATTAGACACAGATTTGATATGTTTAGTTTACATTGTGGCCATGTTGTGGTGTTGCATGACCAAGAAAAAGTGTACTGTAATGAATCATACCCTTAGGTGTCCTTCATCATATGAACAGCACAGTTTTTTCTAGCCACTGAAATTAGAACTAAGGGCCAGGGGCAGACAAAGTATAAAAAAAAAATTACCCTGTGTAAGAACAGTGAATGGGCACTTTGCAGACCAATAATGTGTCTGCCACAGCAGCATTTTGCTGCTTTGGAGGTAGATTTGACCCCCTTGCCTCTTCGGCTTCTACGCAGCTGTATAAGCTGAACCAACTGCACATCTGCCCCTGCTAAGGCCAATGGCATATTCTTGATCTTGACCATCTTAGTACGGACCTTGATTTCTGACCCAAACTTAAAACAGCCCCATAGGCATAAACGAGGCTGCTTAGTTTGGGTCAGAAGACCCCATGGCCAGATCTAATATTGCTCTCTATATGTGGACACTGGAGGTCAGAAGGGTGAAACTAGACTTAATGGAATTACTTAATTTTGAAAAGCTAGCATCTGTTTTATGATTAGAAGCACATGTACGTTATAGTAAGGGTTAAAATGTGATTTTTATATTTTCATGGTTTTGATAATTTCCTAACATGACAGAGACAAGATCCCAATCTGCGGTTCCACCATCCTTCCCTTTGTATATCACGACTAAAATTAAAATCACCTCCTAAAATATAAATGATTAATCATGTAATAGTGCATTAGAAGTGTCATGTTATTAGCCAAGGCAGATAGCCACATGTAAACATTGAACGGAGCTGCGCTATCCATTCAACGAGTAGTGGCCGCTGCTGGGTACTGCAGATCAGCTCCCATTCGGTTGCATGTTTTTAAGCGAAAAAGGATTACAAAATTCTCAAGACTCCTTGGTTTTTTCCTGGCATTTTTTTTGGATTCCCATTGACATTGTAATGTATGAAGCGTCTTTATAGCGGAAGAAAAAGGTTTGATACCGTGTTAGCCAGTTGAGAAAATGTTGATTGCTCTCAGTGGGAGAAACAAGATAAAAATCTTGTGGTTGTGATACCTTTTAATGGCTAAGGCTGGCTTCACATTAGCGTTTGTGTCTGCATGCTGATGGCATGCAGACACAAACGCTGTCAAAAGCAGTGTTGAAATGATGTGTCCGCAGCGGATAATGTTCGCCTGCGGACGCATCACTAGGGAGCCCGGCAGCCAATCGGCGCTGTCCGGGGGCGGGCCGGAGGAGGAGTTCAGCGCCGGAGATCTCCTCCTCCCCGCCGCCGGTAAGCACCGGGACATGTCGGCGGGGAGAACAGCTGATTTGACAGCTGTTTGAATCTTCCCGCGCCGACACAGAGGAGATGTCGGTGCGGGAAGATTCAAACAGCTGTCACATCAGCTGTTCTCCCCGCCGACATCGCTAGCACATTACAGGCGGCGGGGAGGAGGAGGACAGCAGTGGCTCAGCTGATCTCCCGGTGGCCGTCGGTGAGCTCCTGTGACATCACCGGCGGCCACCGGGAGATTTTTCAATGGGTCCGCAGCGTTCTCCTGCGCTGTCAAGCGCTGAACACTGCGGACCCATTGAAGACAATGCATGTTTTGTGCGCTTGGGGACGCTTGCTGATTGTCCAAGCTCCCCAAGCGCACAAAAAAATGCAACATGCTGCGTCCCGGGTGTGGATGCTGGACACCGGAAGGAGCAGATATCGTCCGCATCCGCACCCGAACGCAGCAAACGCAGGCACTATGCGTTCCTATGTTAAACATAGGAACGCAGTGCGCATGCGTTTGACTGCGTATGGGAACGCAGCAATACGCTGCCTTCCCATACGCAAATGTGAAGGCACCCTAACAAAAATTAAATAAATGATGTTATAAGGTGAGTTTCGAGACGACTCAGGTCTCTTCATCAGGCATGGTATACCATGCCTGATGAAGAGACCTGAGTTGTCTCGAAAGCTCGCCTTATAACATCATTTATTTAATTTTTGTTAGCCATTAAAAGGTATCACAACCACAAGATTTTTATCTTGTTTCTCCCACTGAGAGCAATCAACATTTTTTATAGCGGAAAGCACTGAGGAATAGTCCATTCCCTTCTTTAACCGTTTAGCGTTTTGGAAACGAAGTGGTTACCAAAAGCTTGAACGTATGAATACCAAGTCAATCTGTAGTAGAAATGACAAGAGTTTTTCAAGCATTCTCTGAATGATTTTTCAGATATCTTTAGAGTCAGACTCGCTGAAAAATTGTCATGTGGACGTATCCTAAAAGTGACAACCAACTTTCCATTGACATTTTCCTAAAAAAGATCACCAACACAAAAAGAAATGCCAATATTTGTCAAATTTTGTTATAAAAATATAACTAATTTATTTGTGTATCTGTCAAAAATAACTAAAGACAAGCCAATAAGCAGGCTTTGATGCTAATAGCAGAACAAAACGTTTATGGGGAATATAACTATCTGAAAATACTCACAGTGTCAAGCAACTCTACAAACTTTGAGAAATAGAACAACCAGCAAGTCCAGGCCATCTGCAGAAGAAATCAGAAGACTGGTTAGAATTTAGGACTTCTCTTTTAAAAGATCTCCCCTTCGCCCTTGGTGACAAGTTATGCCACAAGCACCATTGTTCTCTCCACAGTGAGAAGAAGCTGTAAGAAGCTGGTGATACAAAGAGCTTATTTCAGGACACGGGCCGAGTGGGGGCACTGCTGTATTCTCAATAGGCAACAATAGGCTTCAAAAGCGGCTACATATATCAAATCCCACAATGCCCTATCCAGCCTACTGACATCGTCTGATCCAAAATCTCTACTACTGACTAGCTCATCTGAATAAGACTTGCAGAAATCCCATTCAGATGTTAGGAATGCATTTTTAGTTCCAAATATTTCTCCAACAAATCTGTCACACTTGAATATATATATTAGAAGGCCAAAAATGATAGTTTTTAGGCAAGCAATGGCCAGAAATTGAAGACATGACTGGGTCTGTGTGAAGCTCTGTGCCCTATCAAAATTGGCATAGTATCTTATGCAAAGACTAATGGCTGATGCGTTTTGGGCTATTCCCCACACATATGGCAAAAAGTCCCCTGGATTCCCTTGGGCCTCTAATTTGAGTAAGGCATTTTTGTAAAAAAAATTTAAAGGGGGAGTTCCAGAAACTTATGACATAGAAATGTACTTGTGTAATCTTTCTGAAAAATAATTTTTACCTTCTAGAAACAAACAAAGCAGCTTTTGGAATAGGGGAAACCATCTATTTGCTGAGTTTTCATAGCAGATACAAAGATGTGGAGGAGTTTTGAAATGTGGAGAGTTTCTACTGAGTTTCTGCTACAAGAACTTCTCAACCTGTGTGAACAAACCCCTAGAAATTTTGAAGAAAAATAACAGAACCCTCATTCTCCTCCTACTTATGTCCCCCTTTAAAGGTCTATAAGGATTAGACACTTAACAAAGGTTTAAGTTTACCTTGACTAAAGGCGGCTTACACGCTGCGATGTCCCAGCCATCCGACCAATGATCAGGATTGCTGGGACATCGCTACCTGATCGCTGGTGAGCTGTCACATAGGCAGACTCACCAGCAAAAACAATGGTAACCAGGGTAAACATCGGGTAACTAAGCATAGAGCTGCGCTTATTAACCCAATGTTCACCCTGGTTACCATGTCCCAGCGTCTACTGTGTGGCGCTAGGCATTCGGCCGGGAGGTCGTAGATTGTTGGTCTCCCGCTGTCACACACGCCGATGCTGGTCGCCCAACGGGAGACCAACGATCAAAAAATGGTCCTGGCCATTTACCAACGATCAGCGAGTATTCAGACCCCTTTAAATTTTTCACTCTTTGTTTCATTGCAGCCATTTGGTAAATTCAAAAAAGTTCATTTTTTTTTCTTAATGTACATTCTGCACCCCATCTTGACTGATAAAGCAGAAATTTAGACATTTTTGGAAATTTATTAAAAAGACCCTTTGCCCAGACACTCATATAAGTCACATTCTGTCCATTTCCCCGTGATCCTCTTTGAGATGGGTCTACTCCTTCATTGGAGTACAACTGTGTTTAATTTAACTGATAGGACTTGATTTGTAAAGGCACACACCTGTCTATATAAGACCTCACAGCTCACAGTGCATATCAGACCAAATGAGAATGAGGTCAAAGGAACTGCCCAAGGAGCTCAGAGAGAACTGTGGCAAGGCACAGACCTGGCAAAGGTTACAAAACTATTTCTGCAGTACTCAAGGTTCTTAAGAGCACAGTGGCCTCCATAATCCTTAAATGGAAGAAGAAGTTTGGGACCACCAGAAGTCTTTCTAGACCTGGCCGTCCAGCCAAGCTGAGCAATCGTGATGCAAGAGCATTGGTGCGAGAGATAAAGAAGAACCCCAAGATCACTGTGGCTGAGCTCCAGAGATGCAGTAGGGAGATAGGAGAAAATTTCATAAAAGTCAACTATCACTGCAGCCCTCCTCCAGTCGGGCCTTTATGGCAGAGTGGCCTGACTGAAGCCGATCCTCAGTGCAAGACATATGAAAGCCTGCATAGAGTTTGCAAAAAAAACACATGAATGATTCCCAGATTACGAGAAATAAAATTCTCTTGTCTGGTGAGACGAAGATAGAATTTTTTTTATGGTAATTTTAAGGCTAGGTTCACATCACGTTTTTATTGAGTTTGAATGCAATGCGTTTTTCTGCTACGTTAATGCATAGAAACGCATGTGGTAACACACCCATAGACTTGTATGGGTAAACCCATTGAAAATGCAATGCAAAATGCCGTTGTGTTTGAAATGCTGCGATTTTCCCCAGTGCACAGGAGACATTGCCAGCATTTTGCTGGCATACAAGTCTGTGGGTGCGTTAACACATGCGTTTGTGCATCGCCTACCAGGCCGTGGGTTACTCGGTCCCGGTCCCGCTTTTTTAGTCACAGGGGTAGGTCACGGTAGTGGCCGTGGACCAGTTCCGTGGCTCGGAAGGGACTGCATTTAAAAGGGAAAAAATGTAAAAAGGGGTAAAAAATTAAATAAAAGTTGTCAGTGATGCCACATGTGGTATGGGCTAGATGTGACCGCCGCTGCTTGTCTCAGCTCCAAAGGATGATGATCATCAGATGCAGCAAGGTGATAAACTATCCACAGGCAGGGCTGATTTAACCCCTGGGCTGGGTTAATAGTTTTTTGGTGAAGTGGTTGTGTAGTGACCGTGGGGGTGTGACTTATGACAGGTGTCCTTCAGATCTCTCAGGCTTGACCTCTTCTCAGATGCTGGTCTCCACAGCCATGGAACTTCAATAAAGACTCTCACACATGTCTCAAGTTTAACTGGGTACTTTACTTCACTGCTTGTTTTTACACAGTCACGGTTATCCTGCAGTGAGTGTACCGGTAGCCTGTCAACAACTGGTCTGGTTCACCAAAGCACCCCCTTTCTTAATGCCTTTCCGGGTCTCTCTAATCAGGACCACTCACTATCTTAGGGCCAGCAGTCGCAGACTATTTTGGGTATCCTTCCCTTGGATCCCTAGTCCTATGAGAGGCTTTTCCTTGGTGTGACAGTCTGTTTGGTTCCGGTATAGAGACCCTTCACCACACCGGTTAATCTGTGGCCGGGGCTTGAAGCTGCCCACCACTTTTACAGGGCCGGTACCCTGTCCATCGACCCAGCCCCTCGGTGTCTCCGTAAAGCCGGTCTTCCGCCTTGGACTTCTTCTCCACTACACCTAGTCAGTAATCTCGGAGACTGGTCGCCAGGTCTCGATGTTTTTCCTTACTTGTTACTGTCTCTCTCGATAGGTCACTCCCGTTCTCTACTCCAACTTCGTTCTGACTGTCACTCTCACTCTGAGGTAAACACTCTAGCTCCTCCCTCTCTCACAGGTGCCTCCTCTAAGCTCCACCCACCACTCAACTCCTCCCCACCTCTCCCTTGCCTGGCATAAAGTCCTAGGTATAGGGATTTGTGAATGTGTTGGGTGCTTTTGTTTGGGGTGAATGGCTTACCCTCCCAGCAGCTGCTCTTTTCTGTGGCTACCAGTCTGCAGGGGTGCCACATTTGCATGCGTTGATGCAGCAAAAAAAAACGCATTGCGTTTAAAACACAATAAAAACATGCTGTGAACCTAGCCCAAGCGGTATGTGTTGGAAAACCAGCCACTGATCATCACAAGCCCAATACAATCCCAAGAGTGGTTGCCTTTGGCAGCATCATGCTATGGAGGTGTTTTTCAACTGCAGGGACAGAATGACTGGTTGCAATTGAAGGAAACATGAATTCGGCAAATACAGAAATATCCTGGATAACCTCTTCCAGAGTGCTCTGGACCTCAGACTTGGCCGAAGTTTCACCTTACAACAACTCTAAGAACACCGCTAAAATAACAAAGGAGTGGCTTCAGAACAACTCTGTGACCATTCTTGACTGGCCCAGCCAGAGCCCCGACCTAAACACAATTGAGCATCTCTGGAGAGACCTGAAAATGGCTGTCCACCAACGTTCACCATCCAACCTGAGGAACTGGAGAGGATCTGCAAGGAAGAATGGCAGAGGATCCCCAAATCTAGGGGTGAAAAACTTGTTGCATCATTCACAAGAAGACTCATGGCTGTACTAGCTCAAAAGGTGCTTCTACTCAATACTGAGCAAGGATCTGAATACTTATGACCATGTGATATTTCAGTTTTTTATTTTTTAATAGTGATCACTAAAATGAAGGAGCAGTAGGGATTAGTTGAGCTTAATGCCTTTTTCTATGGAAAAAATGGTCACTTCTTCTGACCGATCTTTACACAAAGATAAATGTGTTCGAAAAGGCTATTGTGGATGTAATAGTTTCCATTTTAGTCTATACTACAATAAAACATGCAGGATAGTCTGCTGAACCACTATATTATCAAGGATATTGTATTTGTTTAACTCTAATCGGGGCTTTTCCCAACAATGATTGACTGTTTAGTCCTATCTGCTATATACACAAGTCACACAGTAAAGTGCCCGAAACCACTGTACAGTATCGTTATCATAAATCAAAATTACTCACCCTTAATGCCCGCGGTGACCGAGAGTAATCCACAATGTCACATTGAAAGGAGTAACCTGTCGCCCAGCCCGACATGAGGAACTAAACAGAAAGAACAAATGGCAGAGTTATACCAGGAAAATTCAACAGTCACGTGGCAGTCAGTGACATCCTACAAAATGGTCAAAGCCACCGACAAAGAAAATTCAGTATGCTGGTTGTAGTCAAGAATACAATATTTAACCCTATGAAGAAAGAGAATACATAAAAAAATAGTTTTAAAATATTTTCATGTTAATAAGGTTATAATGTGTGGAGACACAATCATACAAATCGTAACCAAAAAATGAGTGGTTATTGCATATGAAGGAACCAAACTTTGAAGTTCAGTGTTCATTCCGGACAAACTTTACAATAGAAATCAGTGTTCCGGTTTTGAGTCCAGGAGCTTTATGGATGAAAACCACTGGAGTGACCATCACTGTGCTCTGGGACAACCGGGACTTGCCTGGTGTGAGCCACTCTTTTGGTTGGCTCGCACTGGGGGTAAAGAAAGTCAGCGTTATCAGATGACGTGTGTACCATAAAATTAAAAAAAGAAAACATTTTTACATTTGACAAAACCCCGCCTTCCCTCCACTGGATGTGCTTTGTTTATGGCTGGCTGAATGGGCAGTTCAGCTCTTTGCCCATAATCAGTAACTTCCAATGAAGTTCTGGTCAAGCATGGGTCCAGAACTTTAAATAAAGTCTGGCTTACATCTAAAATAAAAGGCTCCAAAATACAGCAGAAACAGAAAAAAAAAATGAAAACAGAATATGGGAAGGATGCATTCCCTAAAAACGGTGGATGTTTCCAATATATAGATTGTTTTCTACAATAATGTAATTTCAGCAGTCACAGAGGTAGATATGGATGTATAGAAAAAAAATGCTAAGAGCATAAATGGGTAACGCTGGCTTCACACCACGGTCTGATCCGGTCCGGGGCTGTCCGGTGTAAACCAGACAGCCCCGGACCGGTTTTGGCCCCATAGTAGCCTATGGGCCGGATGGAGCCGGATGGCAGAGAGCTGCCATCCGGTTTCATCTCTCCGGATAAATCCGGGAGAATTCGGATTATTCTCACCGGATACAAAAATGTTGCTTGCAACGTTTTTGTGTCCGGGGAGAAAAATCTCCCCAAATAGCCGGATCCTGGATTCGCGGCAATCTGGTTCTCCCCAACATGGGAGCCTATGGGGCAGGGAACCGGATACCGGCGGCTGCACGCCGCTGTTTCAGGACCACGGCTGGCTCCATGCTAGCCGCGATCTTGAAAAAAAAAAAAAAAAAACTGTGTTCTGATCCGGTCCGAGGCTGTCAGGTTCATTCCTGACAGCCCCGGATCGGATCTTACCGTGGTGTGAAGCCAGCCTAAATCATAGAAAATTGAGAAAAAGAAAGGAAAAAACAAAACAAAAACACACTACTGCATATATGTATGGTATATAAAGTGCAAGGGTTATAGAAAATAAACATGCAATATTGGGACTACAAATTGCAAAAGGTGTTCAACCAGTGGCGTAACTACAATAGGTGTAGGGGTTGGAATCTCACGCAGGCCCTGGACCTAGGGGACCCCAAGTCAATTTGGCCTAAAGAAAAAGTCCACTACTATTAAAGATTTGCAACAATTGGGGGCTCCATTGGAACTTTCGCATTAGGGCCAATGAGCTATAAGGTACACCACTGAGTGCTACATATAATATGCTGCATATGGCATAAATGACTGTCTCCCTCATAAGGCATATAAAATTGTTGCGTTAGTGTTCAAGATACCAAAGACAAAAGATGATAAACAGTAAGCACAATATGACTGAATCAAACACACAACTTCACCTGATGTCTTTGCACCTAATTTATGTTTTGCTATTGCTTCATGAGAGGGCAGATACACCAATTCACATATGTGCATAAAATGCTATTTCCAGAATAAGAACATATCCCCCCCCCCCCAATCTACAAAACAAGTGATAGGCGTACGCTCGCCAGGTGTCCACCCTTGAGTTCCTCACCAATTACAAGAACAGGAGACTCACGTTATCAATTTGAATAGACCATGTATGCTGCCACTCCACCATTCTTATGATCATCGGTGGTGGCCCACAGCGATTGAATGATTATCACAGATTCTATGGATAGGCTATAGTTTTCATTTTCCATAGCTTTCATTATAGATATTATGGTGGGCGTCACCTCCTTGTGCCAGTCCTATTTTAGCCAGAAGAATAATTGGAAAAATGTGGCTTATTCATTCATGGAGGACTTCTACTGAAGTGGAATTGGCAGGTATCAGACATCTATGACATATCCAGGCTAAATCCTTCAAAATGGGGACATGGTCCTGACCTGAAAGCCACATCTTCTACATAATTTTACAATCTGTGGTGGGAGATCAGACGGAGCGGTTTGGTGAAAACCATAGGATGCCCTTGGAGCTCTGTAGACCATGAACTCGAAGAGCAATAGTAGACCATAAAAGTAAAACTGTACTCCAAAAACAAGCAGACATTGGGCTTCCATAGATCTCCAAAGGCTGAACCGGTAACATTTTACTGCCAGGGTATAGCAGTTTTCCAATTTACCAGAATAAAGTGTGCAGTATAATTACGGTAATGGGAAAGGGACTATAGCAATAAACTGAATGTTAAACCATTGCTTTTAAAGTAAAACTAAGATTACCATGTTCCATTGGTTAAATCTACATGAAATATCTGATATTTACAGGTATTTTGCTTCAGTGGAAAGGCTGAAAGTTAAGGTCACAGGCACAAAACGTGGGTGCTCTCCTCCTATTATTTCCAATTAAACACACAAGGAAATTACATTAAAATGAAATAATTGAGGCTATATAGAATAAAGATGACTGTAAGAAGTCAGATGGAGGATTGGACTGTGTACATGTGCTGGTAGCTCTGTGCAGCCAATGTTGGCTTTACCTGGAGATTGAAGCAAGACTAAAGCCACTAAATGACACAAACCAAAGCTGAACCCTATTGAAACCCATTATAAAAGTCAATAGGTTATATACGGAGGTCATACCACATGTGCACAGAGCCACCCATATGTAGTTACTAATCACATTATTTGCCAACAGGCAAATCTTATAAATAAATGTTCCGAACACTTACCTCATAGCACATGTATACAGAGAACAAGACCATAAATAAGTTATACACTGCCATTATGCCTTTTAGGTCAAATGGTTTTCTATTCTCCATTAATCTTGGTCCAAATGATGATACAAAATAAAGATATGCTCCAATGATGAGCGTTTGGGGGATTGGAGAAAACATAAGTGGCCAATCCTCCACCCGTGGATCTAGGAAGACAAGAAGAAAAGAGAAAAAACTTAATATATTTTAAGAATCAATGTAAAAAAAAAAAAAAAAAAATTAAAAAAAAAAACGTCATGTTTTTACACATAAAATAGATGTAGCAGGAGTAGTTTATTGGTGTTTTCAGGCCTTCTGTGCTGATACATCCCATGACATTTGAAGAAAGAAGAAGGTGTGCATTCTGTTTAATTAATAAACTCAGTTCTTGGTTCTGGGGTCTCAACCATGTGGGACCGGAGTTGGAATGACTCACGCCAAAGATTGATGCCAAAGAAGAGACAAGGAACAAATATACTATTAATAAATGTTGCTTGTGTGTTGGGTAACTCATGTTTCACAGGTTCTGTAGGGTCGTGGACAACCAGAGTCAAAGAGAGGAGGAATGTAAGGAGGAGACTAATGTGTGACAGAGATGAATTTCCCTTTAGAGACTGTTGCTACCTTTAGTTGTTGTTTTATATGATGCACAGTCATGTGTAGTTGATGTATATCTATGTGTATAAAAGTGATGTTAATGTATACTTTTCCTAGAACTGGATGTGGTAGAAAGAGTCACCCCTAGGTGTCACTAGTTAGTTGTAGGGGGGAGACCTAGGGCTCAGAGAAAGCAGAGCCAAGAGTTAAAGAGAACCTGTCACCTCCTGGTGCTTTACAAAGTGAATGCACCACTGAATGCAGGTATGCTGCATTCAGGGAAGGTGTCTCCTATGTCTCTACACATCCCCCCCCACCCATAACCCAAAAAATTACTTTTGAAAGTTGTGAGTTAAAAGATCCAGAGGGACTTATCTTAATTCACAGTCCTCAAACCTCACAGGGTCCTCCCTGCTTCCTGCCTCTCTGTGCCGCCTCCTGCCTGTGTGGGTTTCCCCTCCTCACCTGCGCATGTGCCTCAGTGTGTCAATTCATTCCGGCGCACAGTGAGGAATTGGTAGGAGTGGGTCCCGGCTGCTGGAACATCATCGCCAGGATTGCCGCCCTGCTGTATGCATACAGCATAATCTTCAGCAGGGGGGGCTCTGGCGCCGACATCCCTGCGCATGCGCCGTTCCAGCAGCCGGGACCCATTCCTACCAATTCCTCTCTGTGCGCCTGCGTGAATTGACATGCTGAGGCGCAGGTGAGAAGGGGAAGCACAGAGAGGCAGTAGGCAGGGAGGACCCCTGGAGCAGCAAGGACTGCGAAATAAGATAAAGTCCCTCCAGACCTCTTAACTCACAACTTTCCAAAGGGATTTTTTGGAGTTACGGGGAAGTAGAGACATGGGAGACACCTTCCCTGAATGCAGCATACACGCTGCATTCAGTGGTGCGTTCACCTTGCAAAGCACCAGGGGGGTGACACGTTCTCTTTAGAGTACAGCCGGCCCACAAGGAAGGGATATATGAGGTAGTGTGCTTTTCCAAGTTGGTCATGTTGGTTGGTTGGATTGGAGAGCAAAAAGGGGAAGAGAAAGTGAAAGGAGGCAAAATGTAGGCTTTGGTGCTGTACTGGAGGGAGTTGGAGGAGACTGAGCCCAAACTGCAGTGTGAGCTGAAGGAGACAAAGTGAGGAGCAAGCTGCAACCACACACTCAGCAAGTGAAAAGAAAACATGTGGATAGTGGTGCAGTAGCTCTCCGATAGGGCTAGCCAGAAACAGTTTGCAGGACCACAGACGCAGTTAGACTTGGTCGGGTGAAGTGACCCCATACCACAATGTAACACATTAACCCTTGCAGTGGGACAGTCTGAAATAGAGCTGTGCTAATCCTCGCTTTTTCCTGGATAGCTGGCGAGATCTAGCCTGCAGTTTTGTTAATGTGCCCGTCAGTAGGAAGATAATGGATTTAGGGAACACAAGTATGTGCCCTATCCGTCATATTGTGGACTTTTGTTGATGCAATGCTCATGGAGTTGAGCAAGGGGGAAGTGGATCCACTGGACCACAGCAGGAACTGTAGCAGCTGACCCCCAGGGCAAGGATGGACAAAAGAGTGAACTCCAGCACAGTCCCTGGAATGGCATATGTAGCAGGGCGGCTGTAGCAGATAGGGCAGGCAGTGTCTCTGATAAAGAAGGTACAGTCTCTGGTATGGCAGGAATACAGGCAGGGACAGGACCAGGCGGGATCAGATAGACACGGGAAGGCAGGACTATGGGACAGGGAGCGGATGGAGCACTGGAACGGACAACTAGGTAGCAAGACAGACTCAGCTAAACTAATTGAAGATTGTGATCAGGCACCTCCCCTAGTGGGAAGGTGCCATATATACCCAGTGCCACTCAGCCATAGGCTGAAGGGCAACTCCTGGAAACAGAACGATGGCCCTTTAATTACAAGGCAGGGACCATCTACATCAGCCGAGCCGCTGAGCTCAAGTAACTGGCTGTAACAGTGAGGTTACTTTATTTAGGGATTGTCACTTTACATCCCTCAAGCATTTGGTTTCCAGTTTGCAGAAACCCATTTACGTGCCATAAGAACTGTATCAATACTTATCCAGAAAACACCTTCATCATTTAATTCAAGGGTTGTATAAAGGAAAAGTACAAAAGTTGAAATAATTGGGAGGGGAGGGAGAAGATATATATAAAAAAAATAATAATAATCAGCCCTGAAATGGTAAATGAGGTAATTTTAGCCCTAATGAAACAAGGTTGCAAGTTTGAGGTACACTGTAGCATCAATCCAGAGGTTATATGCAGTCCTATGTAAAGCCATATTATAAGCATTGTGCTAAGTAAATATTGCTCCATCTGTATCTTCATGCTGATAATTCCCCACATTGTAGATGTTTAGACATTATTCTTTTACAAGTACAAAAGTGCACTGTATTCCCCAAATGAAAGGGACGTATTTAACATGTCAGCAATACTTCCCTCTCACTGCTAAGGAGGAGGAGGTTGGCAGCGCCTTGTACGTCTTAGTGCAATATTACACACTAATCACTCATACATCACGGCCAAGTAAAATGTGGCAGTCACGCAATATGGAGTTTTGCAAGATTCTGCCCAGAAGTTTCCTATTAAGGGGCATCAGCATTTGGAAATAAGCTGAGAATATGCTAAAAGTGGCCGTATAAAAGATATGGATGAGAATGTAAGGGTCCAGGATGAGGTGTTGTGAGTGTATAGTCTTACAATGACATTGGCTGTGACATTGCTCCTGGACCTCAGCCAGCAAGGTATAGCTTTAAGCTATAATTATTAATCCACTCTGTTATTCATAAATAGCAGTTGGCTTCTTGTGAGCGCATTCGCCGGCCCGGCGTGGCTTTCATCTTCTGTTTGTATTCCTAAGTGAACCTATGGAATGTAGATTGCCTTCACATCACCTGGAGCCAGCTCGCCTTACTTTATACCTCATCACTTTTCCAGGGTGGACAGAAATTAGCTTGCCTTATATGAGGCAGCAGCTATAGGTGTTCGTATGGAATAAACTAGGACCTCCATCTTGTGCTTCCTTAGGACAAGGATATAGGTTATATTAGCTATTGTGTATATTAGGTACTCTGTACTCTGGTTACATTTTTTTTGTATTTGACTCCTAGTTCATCCTCTTTGCTTGAATATTAGCAGCAATAGACAGACCCATACCCACTTTGTACTGAAGCATTTCCTGAGCATGCTCTAATCTGAACATAAGGGTACAGTCACACTTGGCGATGCACCAGCGATCCCGACAGCGATCCGACTTGCCGGGATCGCTGGTGCAGCGACGCAACAACGATCCGGAATGATACGGAGGTCGTTGGGACCCAGTCACTCAGACCTGTAGTATTGAGGTCATTGGTCGTTGTCCCTGTCAAACACACGATGCATGCTGCCCAGCGGGACCTAAATGATCAAAAAATGGTCCAGGCGACTGACACGACCAGCAATCTTACAGCAGGGGCCTGGTCGCTGCTAAAGGTACAGTCACACCTTTCAACATAGTTTCCAACGTCGTTCAAAAACTAATGTCAGGAACAATGTTGAAACGACATTGTTGTACCGTCGTTGCATGGAAACGCACAATTCAACAACGATAGTTGCTCAAATCAGAGTTGACAGGTTTTCCTGCATGCTGGAATACCTGTCAACTTCAACTTAAACAATCTGCGGCTTCGTTCGGTGTGACACAGCAATAGCGATGTCACGGCTGATCCCGCTTATTCGCTGATCCCAGCCCAGCGAGCGATCGCGGTGCCAACATCACAGCGCCGTCACCGGCAACATCTTGCCGTGTGACAGCTAGGCTGAGATGTCGGAGGCTTAAGTGATTGTGTAGGAAGAGGGGGAGAGGAGCTGTTACATCCCTTACTTTGAATGGTGGATCTTGTGTTACACACTATAAACAGAGGTGTTACCCTTCATTGTAATCTTGCCTGTGATGATAATCTGACTGCTGAAAAGGCCACACACCTGTAGATGGAACCTGGCCGGGAGTATGCATATCGCATACTTGTGGTATCGAGATCGCTTGGTCCCACAAAAGACACTAGAGAATCCTCACAGGATATGCTGCGTATGATAAGAGCATTTAGGCCAGGGGTCTGAAACATGCTGCCCCCTGAGGCTGCTTTGTTCGGCCCGCATGTCCCGTGTATTCAACAAGTGCTTTTCCCTGGTGGCATCGGCAATATATATCAAGCGTGGACAGCGGCACAGTGACTACTGGCCTCGATGCATGGATGCCAGCGTTGTCAAGGCATCCATGGCGCCTGTGGGCCGCATGTGCTGAAAAGATATCGCTGAGGGAAAGGAGGACAGGCGAGTAGTGCGAGTGGCACAGTGGTGGACAGTACTACAATATAGGAAGCATGATGTGGACAGTACTACAATATAGGGAGCATGATGTGGACAGTTCTACAATATAAGGAGCATGATGTGGACAGTACTACAATATAAGGAGCATGATGTGGACAGTACTACAATATAAGGACATTACTACAAGGAGGGGACCAGGATGGGGACATTGCTACAATATTGGTACCAGGATGTGGGACATTACTACAGGACAGAGACCAGCATGGGGCATTACTACAAGATGAGGATCAGAATAGTAACATTATTGCAAGGCGGAAGAAGGGGACCAGGATTGACACATTCCTACAAGAAGAAAATCAGGATGGGGACATTACTACAAGAAGGGGCCAGGATGGGGACATTACTACAAGAAGGGGGACATTATAGCAAGAGGGCAGGATGGACTACTACAAGAAGGGGGCCAGGATGGGGACATTACTAAAAACATTGTGCATATAAATAAATCTGGTGTTACGGTCAATGCTTTCTTATGTGCGGCCCATCAGCTCAGCTGTGTTTGTGTGGCGCCCCGCAACGAGTGCGTCACAGGAGGGTATTGCAGCCATAAATGCAGCCGCAATATTCTCTGACACAGCAGTGATCTGGTTAACTTTGAGATCCAACCCTGCATGCATCACCTAGAACAGAGGGCCAACCCAGGGTCCTGGTGGGCGGAGTGCTAGGGAAGTGTGTAGAAAGTACAGACACTTAGTCAGTAGTAGCCTAGAACGAGAATCTAGAGAAGAGAGAACTTGAACTTGGAGTAGGAGCGGGGGCTCCGCACCTCGTGCAGCCCCCGGGCCGTCACCGGTCGGGTGTCAGCACCTGAGGCCTCAACAACCGGGATCGGGCATCACTAACCACGGCTTCCAAAATACCCCTGTGCCCAACTCACAGCCGGTTCACTGGTACCGAAGCTGGCAGAAGTTCACCTCTGCTACGCGAACCAGAAGCGTGGAGGAGCAGCTTCACAGGAGCACCCCACCACCAGCCAACTTCCAGTCGTCTAACCAGCGGTGTACCCACCGAGGGATCCAAGGCTCCCCAAAACATCCACAACGTACATCTTGGATAGGGCATTGAAGCAGCCTCCCCGTACCGGATCTGGTATTCCTGGGCGACAATGGCAAAGCACTTAGCTAGAATGGAAGAACACTTGCGGATCTCTAAGGGACACCATCACTGCTGAGTCCACCCGGTCCACTACCTGTAAACTGTATACCATGTACTGCCTGCTGGTTACAGTAAAGACCTGTTCCAGAGACTTTCTGTGTCCGTGCTTCCTTATGAACTGTCCGTCCGCACTACAAGGTAACCGCAGCTGCCGCACAACATCTTAAGCAGCTCCAGCCTCCGGGGATCACCGCTCAGCCTGTGGGGAGCGTAACATCTAGCTGCTGTCCATCCCCCGGAGGTTCCGCAGCGTCGGTAACGATTACCGAAACTACTCATAGGTGGCGTCACGAATAAATTAACCCCTTTAATCTGTTCCTACAAGACGTCTTCAACTTTTGATCTGCACTCAACCGGGCCCCACTACCGGCAGTCGCGGCCCACCCGTGACAAGGAGGAAGGAGCTACAGCCTGTCTAAACCGGAGTCCACGGGCTTACGGTGAGTCATTTGAGACCCCCGATTTAGGCTATGTGCGGATGCTGCTGTTTTGTTGCAGACATTTTCTGTAAAAAAAAAAAAAAAAAAAATGCTGCAAAACTCCACCCTGTGGAAGGAAAACGCACCACAAAATGCTTTTTTGGTGCAGACTGTGGTCGTGTGTGTGTATATTATAGTCGTTGGCTGGGAGGCTACAAGACGCAGCAAACAATTCTTTGGTCTTGACCACAATCTGCACCTAAACTGCAAGGAAAAAATAAGCATTTTGCGCTCAACACTTCAGAATATTCATAGACTTTGCTGGGGGAAGGATAGACATGCAAAATTATGACAAAAGGTGACAAATGCTGCAAAAATGCATAACAAAAAAAAAAAAAAAAAAAACACATGCAGCATCGGCACACAGCCTTACAAATCCACAGTCGCATAGAGTGACTGCAGAGTTTTCTGATTCTCCTGGACAACCCCTTTAACAGGAAGGAGTACAATCATATACATATTCCACAGTCACACAATCACTGCTCTTGTCCACACCCACAGACGTCAGTGGCACACTTCATATGAAGTAATTTCCACATAAAACAGAAGTATGTTGAACAAAAAAAAAAAAAAGTCCATCAAGGCTTGAGTTGTACTAAATACAGGCTTACAGTAATTTTTATAAACTATTTTAGGGTCTCTTAGTTCCCTCCCCCTCCAGTTCATCATTTGCCACTTTTGCCGTTAAAATAACTATTTGGACATAATGTACTCCAGTTTTTCCCATGTCCCTGTACACAGTCATGGACAAAAGTTTTGAGAATGACACCAAAATGATATTTTCACATGATCTGCTGCCCTCTGGTTTTTATTTGTGTTTGTCTGATGTTTATATCACATACAGAAATATAATTGCAATCATATTAGGAGTACCAAAAGGTTATATTGAAAGTTAGAATGAGTTAATGCAGCAAGTCAATATTTGCAGTGTTGACCCTTCTTCTTCAGGACCTCTGCAATTCTCCCTGGCATGCTCTCAATCAACCTCTGGAGCAAATCCTGACTGATCGCCGTCCATTCTTCCATTCTTGCATAATCAATGCTTGCATTTTGTCAGAATTTGTTGGTTTTTGTTTGTCTACCCATCTCTTGATGATTGACCACAAGTTCTCAATGGGATTAAGATCTGGGGAGTTTCCAGGCCATGGACCCAAAATCTCTATGTTTTGTTCCCGGAGCCATTTAGTTATCACCTTTGCTTTATGGCAAGGTGCTCCATCATGCTGGAAAAGGCATTGTTGGGCGTCAAACTGCTCTTGGACAGTTGGGAGAAGTTGCACTTGGAGGACATTCTGGTACCATTCTTTATTCATGGCTGTGTTTTTAGGCAAGACTGTGAGTGAGCCGATTCCCTTGGCTGAGAAGCAACCCCACACATGAATGGATTCAGGATGCTTTACAGTTGGCATGAGACAAGACTGGTGGTAGCGCTCACCTCTTCTTCTCCGAATAAGCTGTTCTCCAGATATCCCAAACAATCGAAAAGGGGATTCATCAGAAAAAATGACTTTACCCCAGTCCTCAGCAGTCCACTCTCTGTACCTTTTGCCGGTTATCAGTCGGTCCCTGATGTTTTTTCTGGAGAGAAGTGGCTTCTTTGCTACCCTCCTTGAAACCAGGCCTTGCTCAAAGAGTCTCCACCTCACAGTGCGTGCAGAAGCACTCACACCAGC
Source organism: Allobates femoralis (assembly GCA_033576535.1). Taxonomy (NCBI): domain Eukaryota; kingdom Metazoa; phylum Chordata; class Amphibia; order Anura; family Aromobatidae; genus Allobates; species Allobates femoralis. Next base: position 795,567,834 of record JARQOC010000003.1, on the reverse strand, counting down.
CTGCTGCCATTCCTGAGCAAGCTCGGCACTGCTGGTAGTCTGATCCCGCAGCTGAAACAGTTTTAAGATACGGTCCTGGCGCATGGTTAACTGAAGAGAAACAATGATACCAAGCAATAGCCTCCTTTTAAAGTTTCCATTGGTGTCATTCTTACTTAATCATGACTGATTGTTCCATTAACACAGGTGTGGGTGTTGAGGAGGACAGGACTGGCGATCAATCACTAAAACGATGTTAGCTACTCCTTTTAAGGCAGGACTGCAATGATGTTGAAATGTGTTTTGGGGGTTAAAGTTCATTTTCTAGGCAAATATTGATTTAGCAAGTAATTGCTGTTAAGCTGATCACTCTTTATGACATTCTGAAGTGTATGCAAATTACCATTAGAAAAACTGAAGCAGTAGACTTTGTTAAAATTAATATTTGTGTCATTCTCAAAACTTTTGGCCATGACTGTACAGTCACACATCCATTACACAGTACATAGCAGGGACACATATATAAGATCATCTTAGCACAGGAGATGTGGTATTATCCGACCATGTCCCTGTATGGTCAGAGTACATAGCAGGGACACATATATAAGATCTCAGCACAGGAACGTTTTTTTTTTTTTTACTACACAGATCCAATTGTGGAATTAATTATTATACCTAGATCTATTCATAAAAACTATGCTTGTTTGTGGGACAACCCCTTTTTGGCAAAAATTAAGAACTTTATACCTTTCAAAAAATTAGTGAGCCACATACATTTTGAAGAATTTGGCATAAAAATAGCAACAAATATCTGAAGACATAGAAAAATAGTGATAAAAATATAAAGTAAATACTTAGGTCCTTAGTCTTAACTCTAAGTGCATTTCCATAAAATGATTTTTTAATGAGGACTTCCAAAATCAACAACAAAGAGTAAAAATACTACACATAAAAATACCATAAAACTGCCCAAACACGTGTGATGTTAGAAGGTCATGGTTGACTTTATGTATCAATCTCTTATCTCCATTAATTGGCCAGGAACCAAGAATTAATAACAATGGAGGTAAACTTTGCCACAGATAGATTTTTTTTTAGCTGAAGTCTGTCAAACAGATGTATAAAAAGAAAAAGTTGGTAAAAATGATCAGAAAATGGTCTAATTCCCAATGGTAGGTTGCCTTTCAGCTGGCTGTACGCCATCATCCGAAAGCGCCCATTGGATAAATCAATTTTTGTAAATTTTTACAAAACTTTTTTATTTTCAACACAGATTTTGATATGGAAAATATTACAAAGACTGACTTTTGTATTGAAGCAAATTATGAATGTGTGGAAAGACTTAGGGAGCATACCTTACTTTTAAGATATTTGATCATGTCATAGTAACTTTTGTTTTTGTCAGAAGCAGCCCTGGAAGGGCGGTGGCATCACAATGGGGGGGGGGGGGGGGAAGAGCTCTGTGGTGCTGGGGGTGGCAGCCATCTTTCTTCATCCCCCGCTGTGGGCAGTCTCTCCTCCCCCCCTGTGTGCCTTTTGTCCCCTTGTGCAATTTTCCCACCCCCCTTTTGCGCTTCCCTCCCCCTGTGGTGTACAATGATGGCAGCATGAGTGTGCATGGGGGCAGAGTCATGCCGCTGCAATCTTTGTATACCCAGGTGTCACCCACCACCGAATCACTCAGTGCGTCTGCATGTACCGCAGTTAGCCATCCGGCGGTGAGGTACGGTGGGCTGTGTGTGCAGTGGGTTCAACGTCTGTTTCAGGCGCCGTCGTGTGCAGGTGTCTGCAGCGATTGTCCATTATTGCCAACGGGTGCCATATTTGCACACCCATCACTTTGGTATCCAAATATGGCTGCTGCTGGTGTGACATATCAGGACAACATGATGCCAGAAGTGGATGACAGACAGGATAATGTAATTATATAGAGATCAATGGTGATTTTGCAAAAACTTTCTCAAGCGAGATTTTTTGTAATATGGGACGCTACACTGATAACAGTATTCTTTAGATAAATCAGTGTACTACAGTAATCTAAGGTCAGTGCACAATACTGTTAATCCTGGAGCTTCACTGTATAGTAAAGTTCTCATTAGTAGGTTCCTGCAAAGACCTATGTACCTGAAAACGCTCAATCTTTTACTTTTATATTCTATGAAAATACCGTAACCAAGATGAGATAAACCCTGTCATAAAGTAATAAATGGAATTCAATAGAAAAAATTTGCCGCACTCACCAGGATCATGATCTTCATGCTTTATTATTCCATTAAGACATTGCAGTCAGGGATATCCTAGCCGGGGAGGGGGTGCAGGGCGGCGGACAACGGCCTGCCATTTCGCGGTTAAAATTACCGCTTCAATGGGTCCTTATCTGTTTTTTCTAATATATGGAATTTATGGTGTCTGTCACTTACCAGCATCTTTAATCCACTCATCATAAAGCAGCACTGCTCTCGATGTTAAGTCCTTGAAGGCCATGTTCAGGTGTTCTGTAAAACAACCGAATCATAAGTTCACTTAGGCTTGTATATATAGACAGAAAATAATTCTCTACCAGGGATAAAAGCATGTCTTACAGTTGTACATTGTTTAAGGTGTATTAGAACAACATTTCCTTCTGGAAAATCTACAGAATTTTTCTGAAGCATGTCAGGCCATGTTCACATCACGTTTTAGCTTACACTCAGGTGCTTCATTTGAAGTACTGAAAATGTGATTTGGACGTATGTGCTGATGAGGTCATTGACTGTAATGGTGCAGATGGAGTAACGGTATGCTCTGTCGGACAACATTTTTAGTCACATACCTCTATTTGAGGTGGTTTCAAAAATGCAATTGACCAAGTCTTGTCGCCCACCTCGATTAGAATTGGACAACCACCAAAAATTATGTTTGACAGAGCATACTGTGGTGCCATCTTCATCCACTCAAATCCCAACTTAGAGGGTTTCAAATGTAAATCGCTATGTAACCACTGATCACATCTCATTTAGGTCTACGAAGATTGAGGTTCCTCTAAGTATATCCAAGCAACACTGCAGATCTTTAGACCAGATTCAACAAGACTGGAGTTCTGCATGCCAATCTTAATGAAGGGTGTGGTGGGGTAAGATACACCAAATTTATTAAAAGGGACACGGTCTGGTCATTTTTCAGTAGGATACTAATATTACCCTTGAATCGTGCCTGGGTAGACCTTTTAAAAATATGTATAATCATTATTGTACCATTTGTAGTTTCCATGTTATCAGCATTGTCAGACCCTGCATGGAGCTCCTGGATTAGTCCTCTCTGTTATAAGAGAAAAGGAATAGTCCTGTACTGTATAAACTGTCATGTAATTATGCACTCAATCTCAGCAGCTCCCTCCTCCATCTTCCCTTTGCTAACAGTGCAGTGTCAGTTCTCACTTTCAGGAGGTCTGTTCTGTTGAGGACATGGAGGGAGAGAGCTATTAAAAGATCTGCCTTATCTAGACTCCATTGGTTTCTCTAACAGGTATCCCTGCTGTGACAGTTTCTGTGTTGTATTTGACCTCTTGTGATGCTGAAAACACAGAGCAGAGAGAAGTATACAGCCCCCTCCACACACACACAGACTGATGTCCTGTGCAGTAATGTGAATATATGGAATGCATATGGGGAGGAGACAGCAGAGAACTAAGTGGATCACTCACTGTGAGTGATAGATGGAATGAATCTCTTTATTTGACATTTACAGAAGATAGGAGGGGAATATAAATAAAAGAAATACATAAATAGAGAGAGCTTAGAGAAATTAGAAAATGATAGTAGTTACATATGGATTTTTGACCTGACAGTTTTCCTTTAAGAGGCATGCATTTGGCACATCTACCAACTTTCCGTACAGTAAATTTCTATGATTATTATCACTACTTGGGGGTTCAGAAATGATAAACTCGTTAGCCAAACTTCGTCACTCTACTTACTGAGCTGTGCCCAATATTTGAATAATGGCCATATCTGGCCCAGGACTTACACAAAAAATCTTCTCACATTTTTACACAACTATGAATTGCTCACATTTTTTTTTTTTTTATGTTAGTATTTTGGCAAAAACTGATGAATTGGAGTCTATATGCTCATGAGACAACAAGTTACTACTATAGGCACAATGTGACTGCAAACTTAACTCATGCCACCAAAGATCAGTGATGAGAAAGAAGAGAAATTCAGTTAATGAGTAGATTACAATATTACATTTGAAGATTTAAACTTTTAAAAAAATGTCTTCATCTTGTCCACCTCTTAAAGGGGTATTCTTACTTGTAAAATAGTGGCATCACTATCACTTGAAGGAAACAAAACTGGCTGCAGGCCCTACACAGCTCATTACCCAGGAGCTTGGTTGTGTGTGGAAAGACAGTGATGAATTATTAGTGGGGTCTTGAGAGTTCGTGACCCTGCTGGTCATTATATTTTGGTATATTGTAACAATGGGTCTTGTTTTTATGAGAAGGAAAGCTCACGTTATCCTTGTTCTTCCGATAAACAATGGTCAGAGTACATTTGAGCTCATCAATATGCATTAGATATATAAATTAGTGAACTGAGTCACATGTTCCTGGTATAGTGCTCTCGCTAGTATTCTGCAGTTGCTTAACAGAAACTCCAAGAACTGCCACCTACCGCTCATAAACCATAGCGCCTCTTCTAATAAGTAGGCTTGGCAAGATATCATGCGTGCATCATGCCGAAAAAAACCCGTCATGCTTGAACTAAAAATGAGAGGAGGCAACAGATTACGAAAGGTAGGTGGTGGTCCTCAGGGTTTCTGTCCAGCGACCACAGAACACCAATATCACACCTGGACAGGGTCCGGTGAGTCAATTCATTCATCCTTAATTAGATTCCATTACAGAAGCTACCGTATTAAAAAGGGAACATGTAAAAAAGCAGACATACGACCAGATGTTTAATTCAAGATGAAATTGGGGCAATTTATTTAGGACCAGAAAGAGAGGAAGGGGGGCATGGACATACAGGTTTGGCAACCTAGATGGCAGGCTAGCACCCAAGGAGCACAATTACAATGCAAATACACATTTAGTGCATGCACTAAAAAGGTACAGACACGGCCCCTATAGTTTCTCACGACTATAGGTAATATTTGGTTAGTGAGCAGACTGACACATGACTGCCTGATGGCAGTGCACATGCCTCCTTTTGTGTATGTTTGACTCCTACACACTATCTCTATATATGCAGTAAAAAACTTGAATTTTCTGATCAGGCCCGACGTCAGCACCCGGCATACCCGGGCAGGTGCCGGGGCCCTGAAGAAGTGACAGGGCCCACTGCTGTGTGTGAGGCAAGCAGTGAGGAGACGCTCACACACAAGCTGCCCTCTCTCCCTCTCTCTCCTGCTCTGTGCACGGATTTGTGTGATCCGTACAAAGCAGGAGAAAGCCCCAGGAGTTACAAAGAGGCTGTAGGACCCCGGCAACCGAAAGACTTTCCTGACTGTCATGTGACCTACATTCAGAGGTCCTGCAGATGCTTAACAGCTTTTGTGCAGGTCGCAGTGGCTCATCTCCTGCTGGATATCGATCAGGACCTTCATGATATGGTAATGTATGGTGTTGTGTATGTGTGTGTAATAAGTGTGCCTGCTGCATGTGTGTGTGTGTTAGTGTAATAAGTGTGCCTACTGCAGGGTTGCATGTTTGTGTATATAGTGTCTTTGGCTATGTGCACACGCTGCGTAATTCACCATTTACGCTGCGCTTTTTAGCGCTTGCGTAAATGTCATGAAATGCAACCCTGGAAACGCATCCCAGCAAAATCAAAGTACAGACAAAAATGCACAACTGCATAAACACACCGGTATTACACAACGTGTGAACGTAGCCTTTATATGCATTTAACAAAGCTATGTGTGTCTTATAGGCTGGGCCCTACCTGGGGGGAGGTGATATATTTAATTGAGGGGGTAGGCTTGGGGGGGTAATTATAATGATGAGGTGGTAGGCTGGGCCCTTGGGGTGGAGTAATATACAGTAATACAGTATAATATACAGGTTGAGGGTGCTGGCTTGGCCATGGGTTGGGTGGGTGGCTGATATTTATGAAGGATTAGGCATTATACTATACCTATATATCTGTATGCCATATCAGTGCATCATAAGTTGTTGTATGTATTAAAGGGGCCCACTGGGACTCTTTTGCCCGGGCCCCACAAAAACCTGGAGCCGGCCCTGTTTCTGATCATACGTATACTTTTGAGATATTAGTGGCCATGTCTGGACCTTTTTAGTGCATGCACTAGACACTTTAATGTACAACAGGTGGATGCATTTGTACTATCTACTTAAGATTGTAAATTTGATGTACCTTCTAAAATATATAATTGTATCTTATGTATTGATTGTGTCAACTACTCTGCCCTATAATTGTCATGTGCATTTGCACTGTAATTGTGGTCCTTGGATGCTAGCCTGCCATCTAGGTTGCCAACCCTGTGTCCATGTTCCCCCTCTTCCCCCTCTTTCTGGTCTTAAATCAATTGCAACCAATTTCATCTTGAATTAGACTTCTGGTCATATGTTTGCTTTTTTACATGTTGCCATAGGCGCGATATGTCTTGTTCATGGGTGGATGTTTCCTGTTATTGTATGGGATACATGTAAAAGTCCTCATTGATTATTAACCATATTAAAAAGGAGTTTCTCAGGTTTAAGATATTAATCTATCAACTGGTTAGACCATCAATCTCATAAGGACAGGGTTTTAACACCCAATAACACTACCAATAAGCGTATTGCAGTCCCAGTGGTGGAATATTCAAGTGTATTGGAGTTAGCTGTGTACCCAAGTTCATAACCTTGGAGAACAATACAACCGATTACAGGTGTTTCTGGATGTTGGCCACCCACTGCGCTGACACTGATGATCTGTCCTGAGGCAAATCCCTTTAAATTTTAAGACTCATTTTTTGTAAACAACGAAAAATGAAAAGTTCATCTCAACAGCATAATGTCTCCACAATCGCTTGTCCAAGGACATAACCATTAAGTCTCCCGGCACTCCTGGGCAAAGCAATACCCAAAAGAAATAACAAGACATCCACTTTATCCCACTAAAATTTCCTTATCTATTCATTAAAAAGACTACACCATCACAGGGAGGTAACATAGTAACATAGTAACATAGTAACATAGTTTTTAAGGTTGAAGGAAGACTTTAAGTCCATCAAGTTCAACCCATAGCCTAACATGTTGATCCAGAGGAAGGCAAAAAAACCCCATGTGGCAACACTAAGCTCCACATTGGGGAAAAAAATTCCTTCCTGACTCCAGATATGGCAATCAGACTAGATCCCTGGATCAACGCCCTATCAAAGAATCTAGTATGTATAACTAGTAATATTATAGTTTTCAAGAAAGGCATCCAGGCCCTTCTTAAATGTTAGTAGTGAGTCACTCATTACAATATCATGTGGCAGAGAGTTCCATAGTCTCACTGCTCTTACAGTAAAGAATCGGCGTCTGTGATTATGATTAAACCTTCTTTCCTCCAGACGTAGAGGATGCCCCCTTGTCCCAGTCTCAGGCCTAAGAGTAAAGTGATCATTAGAAAGGTCTCTGTACTGTCCCCTCATATATTTATACATTATTATAAGATCACCCCTAAGCCTTCGTTTTTCCAAGCTAAATAACCCCAAGTTTAATAACCTGTCTTGGTATTGCAGACCCCTTAGTCCTCTAATGACTTTTGTCGCTCTTCTCTGGACCCGCTCTAGTTCAGCTATGTCTTTCTTATACACCGGAGACCAGAATTGTACACAGTATTCTAAGTGTGGTCGCACTAGTGACTTGTATAGAGGTAAAATTATGTTCTCCTCATGAGCATCTATGCCTCTTTTAATGCATCCCATTATTTTATTTGCCTTTGCAGCAGCTGCCTGACACTGGCCACTAAATGTGAGTTTGTCATCTACCCATACACCCAGGTCTTTTTCAGTGACAGTTTTGCCCAGTGTTTTACAATTAAGCACATAATTATACCTTTTGTTTCCTCTGCCCAAGTGCATAACTTTACATTTATCCCCATTAAAGCGCATTTGCCATTTAGCAGCCCAAGATTCTAGTTTACATAAATCCTCCTGTAATATAAAATTGTCCTCCTATGTATTGATTACCCTGCAGAGTTTAGTGTCATCTGCAAATATTGAGATTCTACTCTGTATGCCCCCTACAAGGTCATTAATAAATATATTAAATAGAAGCGGGCCCAACACTGACCCCTGTGCTACCCCACTGTTAACTGTGACCCATTCTGAGTGTGTTCCATTAATAACCACCCTTTGTTTCCCATCACTAAGCCAGTTCTTAACCCACTTACACATATTTTCCCCTATCCCCATTGCCCTCATTTTATGTATCAACCTTTTGTGTGGCACCGTATCAAAAGCTTTTGAAAAGTCCATATACACCACATCCACTGCATTTCTTTGGTCCAGTCCAGAACTTACTTCTTCATAGAAGCTTATCAGATTAGTTTGACAGGAACGGTCCCTCGTAAAACCATGTTGATAATGGGTCATGAGGTTATTTTTCTTCAGATACTCCAGTATAGCATCTCTTCGAAAACCCTCTAGGATTTTACCCACAGTAGAGGTTAAGCTTACTGGCCTATAATTTCCAAGTTCAGTTTTTGTCCCCTTTTTGAATATTGGCACCACATTTGCTATACGCCAGTCCTGTGGTACAGACCCTGTTATTATGGAATCTTTAAATATTAAAAGTAATGGTCTATCTATGACAGTACTTAATTCCTGCAGCACTCTGGGGTGTATCCCATCCGGGCCCGGGGATTTGTCAATTTTAGTGATTTTTAGATGATGCCATACTTCCTCTTGGGTTAAGCAGGTGACATTTAATTGAGACTTTTTGTTATCACTGATCATATTGTCTGTCATGGGATTTTCTTGTGTAAATACTGTTGAAAAAAAGTCATTTAGCATATTGGCTTTTTCCTCATCCACCATTTCACCCAGACTATTTTTAAAGGGGCCAACACCATCATTTTTTAGTTTCTTACTATTTATGTAGTTAAAAAATATTTTGGGATTCTTTTTACTTTCTCTGGCAATGAGTCTCTCTGTCTCAATCTTTGCTGCCTTGATTTGCTTTTTACAAATGTTATTTAATTTTCTGTATTTATTTAATGCTTCATCACTACCTACTTGCTTTAATTCCCTAAATGCTTTCTTTTTGTCACATATTGCACTTCTTACCTCTTTATTTAGCCATAGTGGTTTCCTCCTATTTCTAGCATGCTTATTCCCATAGGGTATATATTGTGCACAGGTCCTATTCAGGATGCTAATAAACATCTCCCATTTGTGTTGTGTACTTTTATGTCTCAGGACATCGTCCCAGTTTATTGCACTAAGATCATCTCTCAACCGTTGGAAATTTGTCTTCCTGAAGTTTAGTGTCCTTGTAGCCCCTCTACTACACGTCTTAGTAAAGGATACTTGAAAGCTTATTAAGTTATGATCACTATTACCCAAGTGACCTCCAACCCGTATATTTGATATGCGGTCCGGCCTGTTAGTTAATATTAGGTCCAGCAGTGCCCCCCTTCTTGTTGGGTCCTGAACCAGTTGTGTAGATATTAATATTAATGAAGAAGTGAAGAAAATTTTATTGAGAAACTAGACCTTTTGTTTTTCTTTTGGATATATTTTATGTGTTGGCCAAAAGCTAATTGTTATGCCCAACTCAGAACAGCCATGTTTGCTTTTGTAGAATTTACTTTAAGAACGGGAATGAAAAATGCATCATAAAAAAGAAATACTGCTTCAGTCCTACAGGGAAAAAATTGTGTGTGAAGTGATGTCCCCGATTTGAAGAGTTTACCTAATGAGTACTATAATCATATTTTTCACATCCCCCAACCTTGTCTTTGGAGGACTATTCACTTAATCTGTTTACCATCCAAATTGGATAGGTGAAGAGAAGGCCACCTAAATGGGATGAAACTGAAAGAGAGGAAACACTTTAGTTATTAGAAAAAACGTTTTGACAATGAGGGTGATCAATGAGTGGAACAGGCGGCCACGAGAGGTGCTGAGTTCTCCTTCAATGGAAGTGTTCAGACAGAGGCTGGACAGACATCTGGTCTGTGATAATTTAGTGAATCCTGCTTTGAGCAGGGGGTTGGACCGGATGACCCCAGAGGTCTCTTCCAACTCCACCATTCTATGATTCTGAACTTGAAGCCCTCATTAACAAGAGCCCCTGACCAATAGGGAAGGGCTATGATCTTATGGCCCTAGATTCAACTACAAGTAAACTTTTGTCATAGTTACATAGCAAACTAGTACAAATAGAGGTCATACAAACATAACTGGATTCCTCCAGACATCTTATAACAATAAATTAGCACAAAGCATTACATACTGATCCAGTTATACCCCGGCATAGAATATTATCTGGAAAAGCCTTTTTGGTTTGGACATTATTATTAATTATTATTATTTACAGACAACCATTGACTCCATGGTGCTATACATGAGAAAGGGTTACATACAAACAAGTTAAAAATACAATCAGCAAACTAACAGTGACAGAGTGATAAAGAGGAGAGAGAGGGCCTTTCCCTTGCGGGCTTACATTGTACAGGGCAATGGGGAGAGAGACAGTAGGTTGTGTCTGCTCTGGTGGTGGTGTAGCGCTGGGTCCAATGTTGGTGAGGTGGCACCGTGGTTATTGCAGGTTGTAAGCTGTTCTGAAGAGATGGGATTTCAGGTTCTGCTTGAAGGTTCTGAGTGTAGGGGACAGTCAGACGTTTTGGGGTGCAGAGTTCCAGAGGATGGGGGATGCTCGAGTGAAGTCTTGCAGGCGGTTAGATGAGGAACGTACAAGTGTGGAGGAAAGGAGAAGGTTTTGGGAAGATCGGAGGTTACGAGTTGGATATCATCGGGAGATTAGTTTAGAGGTATAAGTGGGGGGGGACAGATTGTGGACGGCTTTGTAAGTCAATGTTAGAAGTTTGAATTCGATACGTTGTTGAATTGGGAGTCAGTGAAGGGATTTACAGGGGGGAGAAGTGGAGGAATAGCGAGGAGAGAGGTGGATTAGTCGGGCAGCAGAGTTAAGGACAGATTGGAGAGGTGCAAGAGTGTTGGCAGGGAGGCCACAGAGGAGGAGGTAGCAGTAATCGAGACAGGAGATGATGAGGGCATGCACTAGTAGTTTAGTAGATTGAGTGTTGAGGAAGGGACGGATTCTGGAAATATTTTTGAGTTGGAGGTGGCAGGAGGTGGCAAGGGCTTGGATATGCAGTTTGAAGGACAGAGCAGAGTCAAGGGTTACTCCAAGGTAGCGGACTTCAGGTACAGGGCAAAGTGTGATGTCGTTTATTGCGATAGATAGATGAGGTAAGGAAGTTTTTTGAGATGGAGGAATGAAGAAGAGTTCGGTTTTGTCTACATTGAGTTTTAGGAAGCGACAGGAGAAGAAGGAGGATATGGCTGATAGACACTCCGGGATTCTGGACAGCAGAGAGGTGACGTCTGGGCCAGAGAGATGAACCTGAGTGTCGTCAGCATACAGGTGGTACTGGAAGTCATGGGACTTTATCAGTTGACCAAGAGTATAGATGGAAAAAAGGGGGGGCACCAGCACAGAGCCTTGAGGGACCCCAACAGAGAAGGGATGGGGTGAGGAGGTAGTGTGGGAGTGGGAGACACTAAATGTGTGGTGGGAAAGGTAGGAGGAGATCCAGGAGAGGGCAAGGTCAGTGATACTAATGGAAGGGAGGATCTGTAATAGGAGGCAGTGGTCAACTGTGTCAAATGCAGAGGACAGGTCAAGAAGGAGGAGGATGGAGAATTGTCTGTTAGCTTTGGCTGTGAGCGAGTCATTAGTAATTTTGGTCAGGGCAGTTTCAGTGGAGTGGTGGGGGCAGAAGCCAGATTGAAGGTCGTCAAAGAGGGAGTTAGATGAGAGGTAGGATGAGATTACAATGTGGACATGCTTTTCGAGAAGTTTGGAGGCGAACGGGACAGGGATATGGGTCGGTATCTGGATGTAGAGGTGGGGTCGAGGCATGGTTTCTTTAAGATAGGTGTAATTGTTGCGTATTTGAAAGCAGAAGAAAAAGGTACCAGAAGTTAGTGATAGAGTGAAGAGGTAGGTTAGGGCTGGGATAAGTGTGGTGGTGAGGTTGTGGAGGAAGTGAGATGGGATGGGGTCCAGCCATAAACATATTCGTAATTATAGTGGAAGATTATAAACCGGGGAGGATGCAGAATGCGATTGGGCAGGAACATGCAAGGATATTCAGACTTTGCTCACCTAGACTAAATTAGATACTGGTGGGGTGCAGGTCAGAGAATCTCTGCTTGGTTCACCCAAAAATCTCTAACTAATCAATCCAATATATTTGAGAGCCATGATGTCATTGGCACATTACTTGCAATCAAATAAACTGGACTGAGTGACATTACACTTGGATGAACAAAGCCCCTGTGTAGTTACATATATGGTATGTCTGGCCTTCAGGATAAGAAAATTGACCTTACTCTAAAATTTGACCACTCCATACTGAACCTGCAGTGAAACTAGAATATTTGTGACATTCTTTATATTGGAGTCTTCCCACGAATAAATAGTTTACATTCCTTCCTCCAGTATAATGCAGTTGTACATGCTTACTAAACACAAAGTGACAAGTGAGCTGAAACTAACACCGTAATGTTACATAGTTTAACACTTAAGTATCGAAAAACATTTCAAGATAAAATAAAGACCAGTAGTAACAGGAGCCTTCTAGGAAAACACAATGACCTATTATTGGTATATCCTGCTTACTCCTGTCTTCTATAGCCTGAGTGAGATGCGAAATCTAGGGAAATTGCTGCTAAACGGCTTTAGAAAGTTTATGGTCACCTTGGGTATGACTGCTACTACAGCTCTCAAAGGGGAATAACATTTCTCCTTATAGAGAGAGTGACAAGCAAGATTTGGCATACAAGTATAAGGAGGAGACTTAAACGCCTGCAATGCTCCTCTGGGAAATTAAATATGGTCTCAGAGGTGCAATATTCCATTTTAAACACTAAGCCAGGATTGCTGGTGTTGAAGGCACCAAATTCATTAAGGTGTACACCACTTAATAACTTTGGCGCTTTCGAGTGGGGTGTACCACCATGCCAGAAAAGTTACCCCACGCAGTAGCATTTTTGGCTTACAAATCAAAATCACATTTGATGGTCTTGGCCACAATCAAGTTCTGGCTCCTCCCAGCTGCCCCCATTCTTGCATGAAAACACCAAAAGTAACAATGTTTGTGCAACTCGATGCACAAAATTTCTGATCCCTTTCAAAGCTTTTAAGACAGTTTTCTGGTATAAAAGCTTTGATGAATCAGCTCATCAGTGTGCATATACCCCAAAATCAGAGGCGGACTGGCCCACCGGAGGATCGGGAGAACCTCTGGTGGGCCTGGGTCGCAATGGCCATGCCCCCATACCTCCTGGGGCCCCTCTGGTCCGGGAATATCGCTTACCATATCGGCAGCAAGGCCGATATGGTAAGCGATAGCTGGTCCCTCTCTGCAGCGGCAAAGCAGTGAGAGTGATCTCCCTGCTCTGCCTTCTGCAGCCGCAGTGCCGCTCTGCCTCCTGCTGGCGCATACGCAGGTCAGTCTCAGGGCGATGAAGTCATTGCACCGAGACCGATTCCTGTGTGCACTGGGTGCCGGTGCTCAGGGCGCTGTGGAAGACGGACTGCCCCAGGCAGCAGCTGCCTGCAGCGAGTGGTGAGTATAAGGGGTGGGGGTGGGGTCGCCTGGTGCTGGCGGGCCCCTAGTGGTGCCGGGCCTCTGGATGCCTGGTCAGTGCAGGACTGGGGTGTCTGGGGGCCATCAGGGAAATTGAACCCAGGGGCCCACCCACCCAGGCCCACCCATTATTTAGCTATATGCAAATACCGGTTATCCATTATACCTATTATAGTGGAGCGTGGACTGTAAAACACAGGCGCTTCCTGCACATCACTGTGCGCTCACCATTAGTACGATGTACAATTACTGCAGTTTGCTTTAAAGGGATTTTTTGGCGAAAACAAATCATCAGCGATGCACAGGTTAGGAAGGTGATCACTTATTTATTGGTGGAATCTGCACCCTCAGAAGAATGTGGCACTTTGAGTATTTGGTGACTTTTTGAGCAGTATTTGTAAGACAAAACCAGGAGTGGAGCAATCAGATGTAATGCTTTCTGCATTTCTCACCCTCTCCAGGTTTTGTCTTAGAAATACTGAGGTGAAAATCTCACCAAATACTCATCTTGCCTTCTCTGGTGAACTTCTGTAACTGCATCTCTGCTGCTGTGTCACAGGACAGGGAGGGGTTAAACATTCAAGTATTTAATATCTATTGGAAATAAAGAAGTTTCCACTTATTGATATCAGATAAAACAAATGACCGACCACAATCCACTCTACGAAGACCAATATTACCAGGTAGAAGTCAGAAATACCACCACACCATGACCAGATCATATATTACCATGACCTAGTGCCCAATAATGCCACATACAAGGCACAAATACCACCACACCATGACCCAAGCACATAAACCCACCACAAAGTTACCAAATGCTACAACATACAAGGTATAAATACTGCCACATCATGAGACCACATAGTGACCGAATAATACCACATACAAAAGGGACACATACCCTCATGTCATGACCAAGGCACATAGTGCCACCACAGTGACGAATAATACAAAATTAATAAAAAATGTAAAAAAAAAAAAAGAAAAAAAAAAGCTCTGTAAAGTGCTGCCGATATGATTTGCGATATTCCCGGACAGGGAAGGCGGGAACAGGGGGTATGGGGGCATGGCCATCAGGACCCTCGGCCCACTGATGTTCTCCCGATCCTCCGGTGGGCCAGTCCACCCCTGGATGTATCTTTTGAGTGGAACACTGCCATTAGTAATACATGTGATGGGTGGGCATAGCCACTCTCTGTCCCACCTCAGCTCCTCACCAGATTCACCTATTTTGGTAGAGTTAGCAAAAAAATATGAATTTCAAAAATGTCAAATTGTTTTTTTGTTTTTTTTTAGAATTTTTCATGTGTTTTATGCCAGTTTTATGAATAGGGGGTCTATATTTTCAGGTAAATATGACAAGCAAACCTTGCAGCTACTTGGCACTAAGCCATTTATAATACTGATGTCTTCCTATGTGACAGAGGAGGCTTTGGGCCCCTCCATGCATGAGGTCCCGGGTATGACCGCAAAGCTATCTACATTGAGTACAGGAGGTGGAGAAGGAACATGTGATACAAAAGAAAATGTAAATATCTGTAAAACTCTAGAACTCGCTTAACTATCAATACCCAGGTATGAATGTTACTTGATTTTTAGTTTCAACAAAATTGTATTTAAAATGTACAACTTAAAGAAATGTGTCAGGAAAAAGGAGGCAGAAGAACAAGATGACGAAGGCAGCAAAACCTGAAGAGAACCGGTTGGTCGGGTTTAGCAGGATTGGGCTGTATGGACATTCTCTGGCGACAATCTCCTGTCATTACATAAAGAATGATTGAACTGCAGTTGTGGTTTAGTAACACTTTCTAGTGAGAGTATCTAACACAGAGTAACTATGTTGCTATATACACTTGGGAATAATATACAGAGTCATGGACATTTGGTGTAATGTAATGGTACCTTCACACGCAGCTACAGGTAACAGGTTTTCCACAGGTAACTTACTGGCTGCAGTGAAATCATGGAGAGATTATTCCATTTGTACACAACAACAAGATAGAACCTTGTCTCCATGATTTCACTGCAGCCAGTAAGTTACCTGTGGACAACCTGTTACCTGTAGCTGCGTGTAAAGGTACCATAAGGGGTGTTTATAGCAGCTACAGAATGTGACCGTTGTTGCATTATTTCTACCATGATAACATCTGTAATCCTTCACTTCATAGAGGTCTCACTTAGAAATCCAATTTCTGATTGCTCCAATATAAATTGGGGGGGAGGGTCACAAGAGTAGGACCCTCAGAAAGAGACTTTAAGGAACATCTCTCTCTAGATGACAAGACACATTTGTGCATTCAATAAACAGCACATTGGTTTTGGTGGGGAATGTGGTGTAGTGATTCATGTAGACTTTGGTGGCGCTACTGAGGAGCTGAACACTTGTGTTGTGCTCCTCTACAGTTCACAGAATCTTAAGGCGCACCCATCTAACGAAATTTGGCTGCACTTGCAGATTTTAGCTGGATCAGTTCACCTTGATACGTGTAGAGGGGCCTCAGATTTTTCCCCTCTCCCTGTTGGACATACTTGAACACTCAGCCGACGGAGGAATCAGATGGCTGCCGAGTGGCCTATAGCTCATGTGTGTGACCGGCTTCACTAGTGGAAATCTTCCATAGAAGTGAACCATAACGTTAACAAAATAGGATTGTTCAAATCATGTGACTTGGTGACATCATTACACATAAGGTGAGTAAGCAAAAACCAAATGTCTGATGACAAGCTTGGTCACAATTTCCAACAATAGCCAACAGACATAGGAATGAAGCTCCGGGCTAGGATACAAGCGGTAATAATAAAATGACTTCTCATATTGATTTTTACAGTTACATAAAGGTTTTATCAAAAACAATATTTTTTTTTACTTTTAGCCTAAAAACTAGCAGACAGGTTGTCGCCAACTACCTGCATAACCAGCACCAGCATGGAGCAGTCACAACCCACTACTTCAGATGATTCAGCTGCTCCACATTAACAGAGCAGCTCTTCCGGGAGTGACTGCTGACCGAGAGCTGACTACCTGCAGAGGTGACCCCCGCCTGCCAATCAGCACGACCTCGGCACTGATGCCCAGTTAATACTGCAGAGCAGAAAAGGGCTGTTGGTGTGACGTCAGTGGACTCAGATTCACCAGCGGGGTCGGTCTGACTGCTCTTTGTTGGCAGAAATGGGCACCGGGCAGAATAGGCAGGTAAAATAGCTAATAAACGCTTGCTCTACTGTCTCAACGATTGCCCAGAAAAATAAGAAAAAAACTTTGGCACACCAAATAATGAGAGAAGATTTTTCATGCAGAGAGTGTAATTTTATGTAAGCCGCCTTCTGAGAATACGGGATGGAACCCAATGTTTCGGCTCATCTGAGCCGTTATCAAGGTCTGTCTTTGTGAAGAGCGGTCAGTGTTTGGAGGCAAGTCTAATGTGCACAACCTAAGCTTACCTCCAGACGCTCACCGCTCTTCATACAGATAGGCCTTGATAACAGCTCAGATGAGCCGAAACATTGGGTTCCATCCTGTACTCCCAGAAGGAATCTTAAATAAAATTCTACCCTGTGCTTGAAAAATCTTCTCTCATTACTTGGTGTGCCAGAATATTCTGCAATTTCGGAGAACAGGATGGTAGTTAGAAACTATCTGCCTGTTAGTTTTTAGGCCATAAATAAAAATGTATGATAAAAATATATGAGGAGAGATTATTATATATATATATATATATATATATATATATATATATATATATATATATATATATATATATATATATATATATATATATATATATATTTATTTTTTTTTTTTTTTCCAGTTTTGGATAAGCCCTTTAGTAAGTGTGCACCGATAGTATATCTTAACTGTTAAAATAAATTGTGTCTATTTTTTTATGCAAACACGTCCTTTAAAAGTTTTTACTACCCCTTGAGAGCCACATAATGTAAGTGCAGATGTCCTGATTTCAGCAGTGACTCACTTGCTTTAGTTTTGATAAAATCACTTTATCTGTTGCAGATCTACTTGTGCTATTAATGCTGAGGTCTGAATAACCCACCACGCCACTTACTGTGTACACTGCGCATAGGCAGAAAGCCGTCAATCAGTGATGGGGGCAGAGTTACGTAGAGCTAGTAAATATGGAGGCTTACATGGCAGCAGGTTTACTAGCCCTCTAGTGATAAAATCATTTATCAGCAGGAGATTATCAAAACTACAGCAAGCAGCTTAGTAAGCAATACATTGGTAGAATCAGGATTTTGTGCTCTGCATCATAATGCTCTCAGGTTAGATGGCAAAAATCTTGTGACAGATTCCCTTTAAGGAAATATTGATTATGTAAAATAAGATGGAACATTAGGAGGAATCACTTCTGATGCAGCAATGTGTATTACTTAGATACAGGTCACACATTACTGTGTTTATTATAGCATAAGAAGGATTAGTAATGTGCGTAACTACAGAATGGAAACTGCCCTCCAGATAATATTACCATGATACTGGGCACAGGAGCCACGTCACATTGTTTGTGAGGTCTGTAAATATCAATTAAAATCAGATTATTGGATCTCGTACAGAACATGCTCCGGCATTGTCATACGCTGCGGTCAGACATCTCACACCTTAGTAACCATCACATTAACCACTTCATGTTGTGTGAAGTAACAAGGCCAACACCCCAAATGTAAGCAGCCTGAGCACACACAGCAGGGGAGATAGGGATTATTGGGTATAATAAATTATATCTACACCTGATCTCACTGAGGCTTATAAGAATTATCATCTGAAATATCTAAATGAATATTACATTCAGACAAGCCAGGGGAGTATTGTCATGACAGTTGCGATAATAATGTGGCGCGGGGCTGTAGCGGAGGTGCTCATCTCTTACGCTCCGGAACGTTACATGAAGATGAGGGTCCTGACTGGGTTTGTATTAGAGCGTTACACCCTTGCATGATGCAGGATGCCATTGTATCGGTTGGTCTGGACAATCCAGATGTTATACCGCTCACTCAGTTCATTAAAAGCAGCATTTCACTGAACACTCACTGACAACTATGTGCAGTACATAGTGAGCACATATATATCTTTCTTTATGGTTCTTTTTCTACACAGAGCATTTCTATACACAAGCTTTTTGCTTCCCCATCCTCACCTATCTGCCTCCACCAGACTCCCTTCCTTCTACAATCCAGCTGAGTACAACAGTCCAGTTATTGAAAATCAGATATTCAACCAGCGGTTCTGCGTCTTATTTTCCCCTCAAAAGAACTGATTTAACAATATGGACAAATTTAGCTTTAAGCATGCCGATACTTGGTGGAACTCCCCACTACCCCGTTCCTCTCACATTCTCTTATCCGTCTTTTCTCCAAGTTCTAAATTCAGGGCCCCACTGCTGGGTCAGGACCTGTCTCCAGCCAGTCACTCTGTATGCCAATCAACCCTCTCAAGATCCTGCCATCCTCTGTCTCAGTCTCAACTAACTCCAGGGATACCAACGTCATGTGGCTCTGCTCTCTAGTCAGACCTTAGCCCTGACATTACTGTACCCTGGGCCCTATCTGCCCCCTGACAAACTCACTGGTACCTCACTCTAGCCTCTCCCTGACTATTCCCAAACATTAACTCCATCTTTCCCTATGGTCAAGCAAAATACACCAACATTATCAATGCATGTCACATTACAATAACACTGGTGTCTTCTGGAGGAAACATGGCAGTATGTTCATCTTCCTACAGAACTAGCACCCTTCTACAGATGGCAACTAGCCCAGTTTAGTGTGGATATAGTCTTTTGCCAATAATACCGTATTATAAACTTGTTGAAATGTCTCTCTAGTAACAATACTCTAAGGATATGTGTACACGATCTGGAGGCACTGCGTGATGGACGCAGTGTCTTTGGACCTGAGGAGAGCCACAGATGGACGTAGGGGGAAAGCATCCACCCTGTGCCTACAATATGCATTCGGTGCAGGGCGGCTTCTCCCTGCGTTCACCCGCTGGGGATTACTCCCGACTGCGCAGCATGAAATTAACATGCATGAGATGAACATGCTGCAGAGATGCGGAAACCAGGCAACCCGCACTGCAGCTGAAACAATGCTGCAGAGGGGAGGAGGACAGTGGGCATGGGATTTCTAGAAATCCATCCACTGTGCTGGCACTTTACAATGCAGCATTTTGGACACGGCGGCAATATGCTGCATCCAAAATGCAATTTCTGATTGTGTGCATGCAGCCTAACGCAGATCTATTATTATTATTTATATATAGCGCCATTAGATTCCATGGCGCTTCACATATGGAAAGGGCAGACGAGGACAAGTATAATATGTATGGACAATCAACTTGTACAGGTACAGGAGGGCAGAGGACCCTGTCCGCGAGGGCTCACAGTCTACGAGGGACTGGTGGGGATACAGTAGAAGGAGGGTAATGGGGAAGTTCCGAACGCGAGATGGTGCGGTGGACCGGTTCATTGTAGGTTGTAGGCTTGACGGAAGAGGTGACTTCAGGTTTCTTTTAAAAGGTTCCCAGGGTAGGCGAGTGTCTGATATGTCAGGGGACAGAGTTCCAGAGCATAGTGGATGCACTGAAGAAATCTTGTATGTGGTTGTGGGAGGAGGTAAGAAGAGGGGAGTAGAGAAGGAACTCTTGGGTGGATCACAGCTTGCATGAGGGTAGGTGTTGGGAGACCATGTCAGAGATGTATGTCATGGTTAGGGTTTTGAACTGGGGCCTCTGAGAAATGGGGAGCCAGTGAAGGGCTTGGCAGAGGACGGAGACATGGGAGCAGCGGGGAGACAAGTGGATTAGTCGGGCAGTGGAGTTTATGATAGATTGGAGAGGTGCGAGGGAGGTAGCAGGGAGGCTGGTGAGCAGGAGGTTGCAGTAGTCAAGACGAGAGATGATGAGAGCATGAATGTGTTTTAGCAGTGTCATGGTCAAGGAAAGTGTGGATCCGGGAAATGTTTTAGAGCTTGAGTTGGCAGGAGGTGGTGAGGGCTTGGATGTGAGGCTTGAAGGAGAGGGAAGAGTTGAGGAATACTCAGAGGCACTTGGCGTGGAGGACTGGGGAGAGTGAACAGTCTTTGACAGCAATGGATAGGTCTGGAAGAGGGGGGGGAAGAGTGTCACGCCCAGGGCCGGGTACTCGGGTTTCAGGTGTAAGGTCCAGGAGATCACTGGTGGCGATGCCAGAGTCTGTGACCCTTGGGGACAACTAATAGGGGGTAAATTGAAGGTGATGAGGTAAAAGTTATTTCGTGACGCCACCTGTAGTACCTGGTGAGGGATCACCAGTGCCGCCACAGTCCTCCGGAGGGCGTTTGTACTGCGGCTAGGTGGTATAGCTTTCTACAGGTAAAGCTGGACCTCTGGGGCAGCGTTGAGTAGAAGTAGAGGTTCAATGTCGGTATCACAGAGACAAGTTCACTCTCTCCCGGGTACTTTACTGGAAACAAGCATCTACTGATAAAGCGTTCACAGTTCAGTACAGATGTATGACAGGTAACCTTCCGGGTGGCTGTAAGTGGATGCAAAGTGGTATGGAGGTACCTGTGGTATACCTTAGTTGACGAACCCATGTCCTGTGTTCCCTGCCTGGGATAAGTCCTTTCCCTGTTCCCTCGAAGTAATCCTGGGGCTCCTCTCCTTCCCTTCTGCCTCTCCAACTTAAACCCTGACCTCTATGGAATCACGGGTGGACCTCTCCGTAATGGCAGGGTGCTGTGGCCGGTAAACAAACCGCAGCAGTCGGTTGAGGACTTCAAAGCTGGACTCTGGACGTTTCCTCGGATCCAGCTTTCCGTGGTGGACTAGGGAAGCTCCCCGGAGTATGGTCGCTCGGCACTGGGGTTCCCCCTTTCTCTCTCTGGCCAAGACATGCGCGTCAGACACCCTCTCTGAAGGTCCCCTCAGGACCCCCTTTCATCTTACCTCAGGTGCAATCTGCAACTTTCCGGTTCTGTCCTCCCGACTCTCCTCCCTCCTAGGGTATGTGCACCTTCCATCCCCCAAGTAGGTGTGGGAGTGCTGGGATTGGGTCCCTCCCACCTGCCTCTGCATCCACCTAGAGTTGCGGAAAATTACACCACTTTTATGGATGCAATACCCTGGTGTGACGCCTGACCATCTGGGGCGCCACAAGAGCGAATTTAACGGGGGGGAGGAAGGAGGGGGTTGAGGGCGGGGGACAATGAACTCAGCTTTGTCCATGTTCAGTTTTAGGAAGCGAGGAGAGAAGGAGAAAGATGGCGGACGGGCATTGTGCAATTTTGGATTGAAGGGAGGTGGTCGGGCCCAGACAGATAGATCTGGGAGTCGTTGGCATAGAGGTGGTACTGAAGGCCATGGGACTCAATGAGTTGTCCAAGGCTGAGGGTGTAGATGGGGAGAAGAAGTGGCCCCAGTACTGAGCCTTGGAGGACACTGACAGATAGGGGGTAGGACGCGGAGGAGGTTGTTATTAGGGAAGAGAAATAGGCTTGTGTTGCAGCGGTGAGTGCTGTCTTGAAGTTAGTGAGGGACTAGGGATGGGTGAATCTACTCGCTAGAACTCGTTACTCTGCGAGTAGTAAGGGACTCGCAGGACTCGGTATTCTGAGTTTCCCAGCGATTACTCGCACAGTAACGAGTCCAATGCAAATCAATGGCAATCCTAGTTTTGTCAAAGCAGCGGTTTTTTTCGCGGCCGCACCTGCCGCAAGTGCCGAAACCGCACTTGCCGCACCCTTACCGCAAGCCCCATAGACATTGCATGGGGCTTGCCGCAAGTGTGCCGCAAGTGTCGCGGTTATGCGGTAATCGCGGCAGATGCGGTTTTTTCACCGCATCTGCCGCGATTTGAAAATACCGCTGATGTGAAAGGGCCCTAAGGAGTCCAGCTGTCTGCTCTGTGTCTGCTCTCAGCCTGCAGGCTGCCGCAGTTCCAAGGTCCTAGAGCCCACCTACTCTTCCTGTGCACAGAGATGATGTAGCAGAGCTGAGATTGTTCTCAGTCTGCTCATTCCCTGTGCATAGACATAGGAAGCAGGGGCTGGAGGAATGGGTCTAAAAGGTACCTTCACACACAGCAATTTTGTTAGGCAATTTCACTGGCAGTTTGCTGGCTGCAGTGAAATCATGGACACGTTCTATTTTGTGTACAAATGGAACAATGTGTCCATGATTTCATTGCAACCAGCAAATTGCCAGTGAAATTGCCTAGCAATATTGCCGCGTGTGACGGTACCTTAAGGTTGCGAAGGTTAGTGATGGGTCGTGGGTGTGGAGAAGAAGTGACTGTGGGGATGTGATGGGGAGGGGAACAGGATGTCACCAGCAAGTAGGAGCATGCAGAGGGTTAGGTGGTGGGAGAAGGAGAGTTTACATGGTGGGCAGGCATGTCTGGAGACAAAGGATTGAATGTGAAGGAACCAGTTCGGAGGAGTGGCTGAGATGGTTAGGTAGGATGGAGAGAGCACTACTTAGTTGCTGGATGGAGGGATAAGTGGAGTTAGTAGCGTAGGAGGGGGCTGAGAGTGAAAAGAAGCGGAAATATTGTATAAATTGAGGAGAGATCGGTTGCAGCATGGGACGAGAAGCAGCAGGGAAGAGGTGTAGCAGGGATCAGATGTAGCAGGAGGGTGAGCAATAGTGATGGAGCAGAGCCGAGATCGAAGGCGCAACACCAGTCAAGACAAATTCTTGCCATGTTGGGGTGAGATGCGGCTGGTGGATGAAATACAGACAGGGAACAGATGCAGTGAGGGGTTAGATGCAGCGGGGGATGTGCAGCGATGATGAAGACATACCAGGTCAGACAAGCAGGGATCAGATGCAGCAGGAGGACAGATGCAGCAGGAGGACAGATGCAGCAGGAGGACAGATGCAGCAGGAGGACAGATGCAGCAGGAGGACAGATGCAGCAGGAGGACAGATGCAGCAGGAGGACAGATGCAGTTGAGGGGGATGTGCATACAGATGAAGTCATATGAAGTCCAGGCAAATGCACAGCATGTGGGGATGAGGTGCAGCCAGGGGTCAGAAGCAGCAAGAGGATGTGAAGTAATGAGGAGTCGTGCAGGGTGCAGGCTGATGGCTGTTTTCGGTTGGTGGTGGCTGTCGGCAGGGGTCGGGGATCGCATGTGGCAAGCATGCCAGCCTGATTTGCTTGGTGGTTGTCAGGGTCTGTGGTGATGGGCAGGTGATCCAGGAGGCAGGAGAGGTCCTGGTTGAGGAATGGGAAGCCCAGGGATGTGGGGGTAGCAGGTGGAGTCACCTCCGTATGACCCTCAGGCCAGGGAGAGACTGGGAAGGAGGTGTTACGGTATTGGAGGGGGCAGTTGCAGAAGAGCATCAGGCCACATGTCAGACTGGGGATCCAGAAGCAGGGCCCCGTAGGTGGAGCCATCAGCCCCAGGTTCAACCGACAGCTTTACAACGACGTGGAGAGGCCGGATTCAGGGCATCCCAGAAGTCCAGGAGAGTGGTAGGGACAGGCCACAGACTGAGCTCACAGCGGAGATGGAGCGACGACCCTGCTCCCACCACAGGTGTCCGATGGTGGTGGACAGGGCAGATGGCTCAGAGGGTCCTGGGGGAGGGGGAAGCTGTGGTGGTCAAACATTCCTTGGTGTAGCTTCTGTCTCCAGCGGGAGGCGTGGCATCAGGAGTCCCGGGAAGGCCGCAAGTGTGGGCCATGGCTCCGGGCCTGTTCACAGCGTCATAGTGTGCAGAGCGCGCTGAGCAGCAGGGCACTGTGGTCACTCCTTTTACGGAGTCTATCCTTTTTGAACTATTCCCTGGAATGTCACCAATCTGTAGAACAAAGGCGCTGCACGGCTCTAAAGCAGAAAATGTGTATAACTGGAATACTTCTAGTAAAGCTGGCCAAAGATATCAACTGTTTGATGTATGACTCAATTTCTCCATACCTCCTTTATAAACATGTATGCTCTGCCGACAAGAGTGTGCATATGTTATGAATGGGAAGAGGCGAATCAGTTGCTGGCAGACTCCTCTGGTGTTGGCTCATATCTCTCAAGTACAAATAATCAGGCTTATTAAAGTTAAACATGGCCGACTCCTCTCCCACCTCACTATCTTTAGAAATACGGGACAGCAGCCACACACATGACTAGCAAGTTCTCCCATCATTCATCAAATGTGTATGGTCATCTCTGGGTTGCGCTCACAACATTTGCATGCAGCAAATCTGCAGAGTAATACTGTACCAGACAGGTAGATAAGGTTTCAACACATCTCATCTTAATATTTCAGATATTTTCTGCAAGTTATTATTGACCTGCAGCGCAGATTTTAGAAAATCGACAGCATGTCAATTCTTAGGTACAATTAGAAAAAAAACAAATTCACCACATTAAAACTCACATCAGATGTACAAAAAATAAAATATAAAAATTATCGTTTAGAGTACATTGGATGACACATTTTGAATCCCAGAGGACTCAGTCATATCCTGTTACAATTACAAAGCTTTATCTGATTTCACATTTGGATTGCTGGATCTACTCCTTCCCTTTTTGGCCTTGACTACTCTGGTGGCCAGCTGGATTTTCCCCTGATCCACGCAGTCCCTTCATTCTCAGTTCGGACCTCAGGATTTTGCCAGTGCTGGGCTCTATGTAGATTTAGCATAGATTTCCCTTTTTGCAATATCAATGGTGAAATCTGAACTAAATCACTGCAAAATCTGAATGTAACATGCTTTGATGCCGAGAGGAAGGCCGAGAGGAAGGCCGAGAGGAAGGCCGAGAGGAAGGCCGAGAGGAAGGCCATTTCATGAGTTTTTTTTGTTTTTTTTCACCAGTTCATTGAAGAGATAAAAAAAAAAAAAAAAACACAACAACAACAACAACAACCGACCAACAACACCACCTTCCAAAATACAACAGAAATTGACACACTGCATAATTTTTCTGCAAGTAAAAGATAAGCAACGTGTGCATGACACATCAGATGTCTTTGACTTTGTTGGGTTCAGGACAGACCTGCAAATTCTTGACAAAACTGCACCAAAAAAAGCATTTAAAAAACACATGCACCGTGTGCACCTGGCCTAAAATTGCAAAAATCAGATGGCCAATGAATGGCACCCCACCTCCCCTTACACCTTCCAAGGCCACCATCACTTATCAGTTTATTATTTTTCTTTGGATGGAGACATATGATGGAAAAGAAAGCTATACCTTGCACAACATTGCCTATAGCACATGGCTACGGTCATTTACAGTGTTTAGGACAATTTCAGGTTACAATATAATGTATCCCAGTTAATGTAGAAGCTGTAATCTTGTTGTCACCTGGGAGGATACAGAACAAATGACATTACAGTAATGGAAAAAAAGGCTTTTGGAAGTCATCTCAGGAGGATACAATTTCCTAGATACAACTCATTACAAGCTGGTTCATATCAACTCTTGTGATTTCCATTAGCGTCTACCACACGGACAAGTGAAACCTTTATGTCGCTTATTTCTCTGTACATTGTTCTATTTTTCACCATTGGCAATGGTTAGGCCAAATTCACACACAAGCATCCGAAAATATATGCCGTCATGCCCATAGACTTTAGTGGCTATATGTACGGTAATCTGAAAGGGTTGTTCTTGCCGTATCACTTTCCCTTGTGGAAATCCCTTCTTGCTGGAATGGTATTTTCTTGTGACGGCCATTAAGGCAATCTTGGTAAATCAGTCCTCCGCAATAACCGATCACATTACATTTTCCACTACAGTGTCATGCTAGGTAATTATAGAGAATGAACTCGTGAAGAGGTCAATAAGGTTTTCACATTCCCCACTGAGGTGTCTAGGGCTGTTTTGTCATTCTTTCCTCTTTTTTTTTGGGGGGTGGGGGGTCTTGGCACATGTAATTATCTCAGTAGTTGGCATCAGCATTTTCGAAAGGGTACTCGGTCAATGGTCAACTCATACTGTCCAAACCATGAATGATGCAGCATTAATAGGATCCAAGGTTTTTCTTTGGCTTAAAGCTCCGGCCTCCCTTCATCAAAGCTAATTTGCCAGAATTCTAGCATTAAAACAATTCACAAAATCTGGGGCGTTTTCATGCCTATTTCTCCCAGCTCGCCGGGTGCAATAGAAGTATGGCAGAAGTGTGAGAAGCTGTTCATTGCACCACAGATCTTACTCCAGTCAGAGACTGGATACAGATATGTGGCAAGGAGCACAGAGCACCAGTCCACTTGTCAGATGTCCACATTCCTTCAGAGGAGTGAGCCTCTAAATAAATCAATAGCATCTGACTCCAACATTGAAATGAGCAAGAAATCACTGGTCTTGATGAATCAGGGCCATAGTTTGATGCAGGGAGAAGCCAGTCAATTCTTCACTCTGATTAACAGGTTTTTCCATGTGTGTAGGGAGAGACTTGGCAGTAAATGAGAGTTGGGTGGGGAGAAACCGGCTGGGGTCAGCAGAGGAATAGTTTCGGCTCTACCTATTGTCCCCAACTGTATCTTCAAGCTATGCGTCCTGTAAAACGCTTTGGTCACACTCTGAATCATGCCAAAACCAAGTAAGGATCTAGAAACTAGGGCTATGTTCACACTGTGTTTTTAATTCTTTTTCTGGTGCGTATTTCCTTTTTTCAGCTGGAAATCTGGATCAGCTTTTCAGAAAAATGCATCAGAAACAGAGCAAATGTGTCTATGGCTGCGCTTTTTCTGCCCATACAAAATGGTTTCAATGGGAAAAGCAGATCAGAAAAACGCATCAGAATTGACTGCTCATTGTTTATCAGGATCACTTTTTAAGGGAATAAAAAAAAGCAGCAGATCTTAAAGGGATCCTGTCACCCCCAAAACACGTCTAAACCTATTAAAAGCTGTCCCTAGAGCATATTAACACTTTCCCTACACTCCTTTTAGCTCCTAAATGCACATAGTCAAAGTGAATAAAAACGTTATTATAGTACCTCATTACTGATGATAATGAGTGACTATGGTATTCATAGTCACTCATCCAGGCTGCCCCTCTTCATCATATCACGCCTATTCAGGCGTGATCTTCATCCTAGATTCAAATGCGCGCCTCCCCGCTCTCCCATAGCGTCCGGGCTTCAGTGTGGGGCTGTATGACGCGATCCGCGTCATTCCCGGCGCCGGGTGACGTATTTACAGCCGCGCCGCTGTTAGCTTCAAGTCCCGCACTGCGCATGCGCAGTGCGCATTTTGAAGCTGACAGCGCGGTGCGGCTGTAAATACGTCACCCGGCACCGGGAATGACGCGGATCGCGTCATACAGCCCCACACTGAAGCCCGGACGCTATGGGAGAGCGGGGAGGCGCGCATTTGAATCTAGGATGAAGATCACGCCTGAATAGGCGTGATATGATGAAGAGGGGCAGCCTGGATGAGTGACTATGAATACCATAGTCACTCATTATCATCAGTAATGAGGTACTATAATAACGTTTCTATGCACTTTGACTATGTGCATTTAGGAGCTAAAAGGAGTGTAGGGAAAGTGTTAATATGCTCTAGGGACAGCTTTTAATAGGTTTAGAGGTGTTTTGGGGGTGACAGGATCCCTTCAAATGCACAGGTTGAACTGCAAAACTTGAAAACCCATTGACTTTGCTTGGATTCCATTTGAATGATATTTTCACTGCAATAACTATCAAAAACATAGGACCACACTTGCGTCATGCATCCAGTAACTGGATCCAGTTTTTGACATGGTGAAATCTTGAAAAACGGATCCGTTAACTCCATAGACTCCAATGCAAAAAACGCAATGCCAAAGTGCAATCCATTTAACGGATTGCATTTTTTCCAAATCCAGTAAAAACATGGTGTGCAACTTTTTTGGGTTCATTTTCAAAAACGCATGCGTTTTTTTAACATGGGACCCTATGGGCAATGCATGCGTTAACGCATGGTACATATATGTAAAGTGAGTTAACGGTAGCGTTGGGTACATAAATGCACCTAGCGTGAACGCAAACGTTAACTGAGGCAAAAATGACATGAAAATGGCAACTTTAAAAACTGGATCCATTAATGCATCCAGTGAACTGATGCAGGCTCTCAAGTGTGAACATAGCCTAAGGCTCCAAACCGTGTAAATGCTTCAGCTTTTCCAGTTACAGCCAGGGGCAGAACTACAACAGGTGCAGGGGTTGCAAGTGTACCTAGGCTGTGGAGCCTATAGAGCCTATACATTTGGCCTATAGAAAGACTAATGCTATTAAAGATTTGCAATAATTGGGAGCTTTTGTATTGGGGCCCATGAGCTTTAAGTTATGCCACTGGTTACAGCAAAGGGGTTGACTCTGTAAACCTTACGCCCACTGTATTTTTATTTACTCCTATTAATCTACGATGTGGAAATCTGCAGCATATTCTTTTTGCAGTAAACCTTTTCTAAATCAGACTTGAACAAAGGTGCAGAAATTCCACAGAAAATAAAATAATGCACATGTATTTTTATTGTATGTTGCTTCAGATTCACAGTAATGTTATGTGCACACGTATTAGGATTTGGTGCAGAAATTTCCACATCTCTTGAATAAAAATATTGCAATCGGCAAGAACGCACATATTTTGCTATGTTGTCAGTGTGGTTTTGCAGCAGATTGTTCACATCCATTAGATTGGGGGAAACATGAAAGAAGCTGAAAGAATTGACATGCTGCGAATTTGTTCACCAAATCTGCAAAGGAGAAAATACTCAACATTACTCCTGTGCATTACACTCCAGGATTCCCATTGACTTTACAGCATCAGGAAATACTTCAAGTTTTGTGACAAATCTACACTCAAAAACTCATTAAAAAAGATGAAAAAACATAACTTGTACACACAGCTTAAAGGCCCGTTACATGGTACGAGATTGTGAACAATATCGCTGAAACATCACGGGTTTGGAGTCGTTCAAACGGCAT
This sequence comes from Allobates femoralis, assembly GCA_033576535.1. Classification (NCBI taxonomy): domain Eukaryota; kingdom Metazoa; phylum Chordata; class Amphibia; order Anura; family Aromobatidae; genus Allobates; species Allobates femoralis. The sequence goes on along the minus strand of JARQOC010000003.1, from coordinate 795,538,119 downwards.
CGTTAGTATGGCGTTGCGTGCGACACTGAGATACGACTATGATAAATCATTGGATCGTTGATCGCAGATTTGAGAACATTTTCTCAAATGAGATGATCTTCGTTCAGCCAACCTGCTGCACCGTTGTGTGTGACACCGCGATAACGATGTCGTTAATAACTTCTCCTATTCACAACAGTGAACAAGTATAGTCCGCTGGGTTGTGTGAACGATAGCCGCTCGCTGGTGCGTCGTCCACGATATCTACACGTGTGACATCTCACCAACGATGTTAGAAATGTCCTAACAACCGCACGCCCATGAGATCGTTGATGAGATCGTCTCGACATTGAAGCGTGTAACGGTACCTTTAGTGTATTTAGTCGATACTTAAAGGGAACCCGTTACATAGGTTAGGGGGGTTAAACTATCACTACTTGTCCCTGCAGCTTCCTACTACATTACTAACCATCCCTCTCTGATCTAAATGTGCATCATTATAAAAGCGATTTATAAACTTACATGTCCACCTGCGTGTGGATGTTCCTAGATGGCTGGCCGTTGGGTGGGCTGTATCTTTGGGTCTCCTCTCCCCCGCCTCACTGCTGCAATCACACCCCGGTGGGCGCCCCGATTTCAAATGTCCGCCTCCTTCTTCTGAGTATGACGCACTGCTGGTCAAGCATCATTTCTGGTCCTGTGCATTGTGGGGGGTGTATTGGCGTACAAGCTGGGTCTGGAGCATGCGCAGTGTGTATTCCGAAGCCAGCCTGTGCACCCAATACACCCACCACATTCCGCTAGACCGGAAATGACGCGCCATGGCTGGCAGAGTGTCATACCTGGAAGAAGGAGGAGGGAATGTTAAATCATGGCGCTCACCGAGGTGTGACTGCAGCAGTGAGGCGGGGGAGAGCGGACCTGGAGAGACTGTCCACCCGATGGCCTGCCATCTAGGAATGACCACATGATGGTGGACTTGTAAGTTTATGAATCGCTTTTTTAGCTCTTTTATAATGCACACTTAGATCAGAGAGGGATGGTTTGTAATGTAGTAGGAAGCTGCAAGCTGCAGGGACAGGTAGTGATAGGTTGGGAAGGGGGGGTGGGGCTAAACTAGGTGACTTCCCTTAAAATAAAGTGAGGTTCCTAAGCAAACAGAAAAGTTCCCGAATAAACTAGTTCTATTTAAACACTTGACCTAACAAAGAGAGGAAAAGAGAATCAGTATTTTTTTTTATTATTACAAGCTATGCAATCATGCACTGATCCTGTAATCCTAAATTCTTGTCCAAGCATGAATTGTTACGTGAACAAAAAAAAAAAAAAAAAGTCTCCAAATATAAACAGTAATTAGGGAAGAAAAAAAAATTACATTTCCATTGGACAAGCCCTCGCCTTTAAAGAGGTGGGGAGGTAATGTATTCTGTGTCCAAACAGGCAAATAAAAAGATCCAGTAAAATCTTATTCAAATACGACCAGACTTCATTTAAAATTCAAACCTGATGGTAGGAAAAACCCGTCCGGCTGTCAACGGAGGTATTAATATTTTACTAAAGTAGATCAGCTCCCGTCTCCAGGATATAAATTATAATGAGCCATGAACCAGATGTCACAATGACGCTAAATCTGACACATGTTATCGGCACCAGTCCAGGGTGAAGACGGCTTTCCTGAATGATGAATAAAATACACTCAGTAGTAGATGGGAGGAGAATGGATGACGATCTCACCAGCCACCAGTCCTGTGCACTCAGAGCGCAGAACACGGATACACCTGTTACACGGAAGACTAAGCAAGCATTTTTTCCTTTCATTGGGCTTCTTAAAACACACATGCTGTTTAGAAACTTTTTTTTGGAACAAAGAATATTTTTTTAAATAAATCCTTAGGGATTAAGAGCTGAATGCCGGTGTTCTGGCTGAAAAATAAAAAGTAAAATTTTGCCCTGCACAATCCAATATTATTCCTTAGGAAATTGGTCAGGGATTCATGTAGCCTCCTTCAGACTGAAAAAATCCTATTTTATACAGTGGAAAAAGGAAACATTACTCAGCAAATTTATTCTACTTATAGCTGGTATAGATTGGACTTTGTGGATTTTAGGGTCAGGCATCTGCCGGAGAGGTGCACATTACTTCAGCTAACCTCATTAAAAACTAGTGTATTAGGGCTTGTGCACACGACCCGGAGACACTACGTCCTGAACGCACCATCTCCGGACATGCCGGAAGCCGTGGGTGAACGCAGCCATGATCTGTGTTTGGTGCAGGTTGGCTTTTTCCTGCATTTACCTGCTGGGGCTCACTTCCAACTCCACAGCAATAAATTAACATGCTGTAGAGATTCAGAGGTCCGGCAACCAGCACCGCAGGTGAGATAACGCTGCAGAGGGGAGAAGCACAGTGAGCACGAGATTTCTAGAAATCATCCACGGTGCTGGTACTGTACAACATAGCGGTTTGGACACAGCTGAAATAAACTGCTTCCAAAACTCTGCTAATCCGGATCGTGTGCACACAGCCTAAAAGTTCAGTCTGTACCTCACCCAATATTAGAAAAAAATATATATATATATTATCATTATTTATTATTATCAGTAGATGGGATGCTGCAATGTGGCATCATGATCTGCAGGTGGCACAAGATGTGGAGCTATAATTTTAGGGAACGTTCATACAGATATTTTAAGGCATATTTTGTTCCAAATCTCTTCCTAGTGAGATTAATGGGAATCAGCTCCTTTAATTCACACTGTTTCCTTTATGTCCCACTATTTTGAACATTTCCCAATTAAATAAATAAAAAAAAAAAAGAAAAAAAAAAAGAAACCTACGCAATGCTTTTACACAAGTTATTAATGTGGATTTTGGCGCAAAATCTGCTTCAAAAAGCTTCCATACACATACACAGTCTGGTTTGATATAGAAACATTTTTCCAGGCAGCAATTAAACGTGTTCAATAATCACATGGAACTGGTTTTTCTGCTATTATCCCAGAAGTCCAATTAAAGATCTTCCTATAATCGTAGCATGAGAAACACATGTGAGTTTATGCTACTCGTTCACATCTGATGTATCACTATGGAATCACAGCCTCAACCTGTGTGATCCCCAGATAAGAAGCCCCGGCTGGGATAATCCATGATGACATATCACTTATGACTGTTTGTATATGAACCTCTGTACTGTAAAGCGCTGAGGAATTTGTCGACGCTATATAACAATATTAATAATGAGACTAGTTGGCGTCCAACACTTTCACTGGGCCAGGTCATAAGAGAAGGGACTGTAGATGTCATTGCTCAAAGTATCCAAAAATTAAATGGTAATGACCTGCCAACTAAATGACAATCATATAAGGTCTGTGAGCGCTTTAAAACATCTGTTACATTAATTATAGTCAATCTGCAACATACTAGTTCATCTCAATGAATTAGAATACCACCAAAAAGTTAATTTATTTCAGTAATTCAATACAAAAAGTCAATCACATATATTATATAGAGTCATTACAAACAGTGATCTCTCATGTGTTTATTTCTGTAAATGTTAATGATTATGGTTTACAGCCAATGAAAACCTAAAGGTCATCATTATCTCAGAAAATTAGAGTAGGAGGATGAAGGGATAAACTGTGCTGTCATATTCCACAAAACATCAATGGGTGAATATAATACTGATTATTAGTTAATGTGTTTGAGGGCTCCAGAAATGCCTTGAAACATGGCAATATGATATGTTTGATGATATTCTAATTCATTGAGATGCACTAGTATGTGTGAAACATTGCACATATATAATACAAAGTTGCAATCCACAACAGAGATAGAAAGCAAGAATATACAACACACCACTACTACTACACATGCACTTGGGGGATAAACATGACTTTTACCATAGAGGTGCGGGATATAGAGCAATAGGGCTTTCCTTACCTCTCAGGACTAGCAGCACCTGTCCACAGCCTGGATAAGGAGGGAGAGCAGAGCTGTGGAGCTGCACACAGGATGGGCAATGAGTCAGTGCTGACACCTCCCTTCTCACATTTCACATGCCCCCAGGGAGTGGCTGTGTATCAGGAGGCGCTGACAGGCAGTGGATGTGCTTCATTCTTTACTGCTGGAATGTTCAAATCAAAAGACACGAGGGGTTAATAAGTTGCACTCATAGGAGGTTATTGTGTAAAGAGGCGCGGAGGAAAAAAATGATGGCAGAAGTCACGTTACATAATGACGACTCGTATTCACTAAAGACTTTAGTAGTATCAGCCACCCATATAAAGCAGACCTGGGCAAATTGTGGCCACCTCCAACCATTAGGACTTTTTCACATGTACGTGTCTCCGGTACGTGTGCTGTCTGTGCAGACACATGCCATAGATACGGACATACATTCACAAATGTTAGTGAATGCTCATTTTCAGATGTCCGTGATACAGCACAGACCATGTCTTCTTTTGGAGCAGTTGCAGGTCTGTGTGCTCCACATAGAGTCATGTCCGTTTTTTGGGGGCAGCATAGACACACAGACCCATTAAGGTCAAGGGTCAGATGAAAAATAGTCTTGTACAGGGATGTCATCCATGTGACATCCGTGGGCACGGGCATGAGCCAGGAGTTTTTAGTAAAAAAAAAATAAAGAATTTCATGCTCCCCCGCGTCCAGCGCTGCCTGTCCTCTCACTTCCGGGGCCGCTCATTAAACTCATCAATATTCACTGCACTGTGAGCTACAGTGGACTGGAAGAGAGAGGACAGGCAGCACTGGAGACAGGTGAGTATACAAAGACGGGCTATCCGGATGTCATACGGATAACACACAGACAGCACATGCACGCACACACATGGGCCAAAAAAAATATACAAATGTATGCTAATCCAATCCTGAGTTTTTGGTTTCCAGCAAAAGCTATATGATCAGGGAAAAGCTCACACACATTGGTTTTTGTTCTCTGGAGACAGTGTACACATCACAGGGTTTCCTGCATTTTTGTTTTCCAGCAAAACCTATGTGATTCTAAGATTCCTGTTCCAGAAATGTATGGAATAAAGAACTTTGCACAGTAACATATGTCTTGGTGAGTGCCATCCGTTATTCTTATATACTCGATATTGTCTGCACCTGTCGGGTTGAGCAACGCCATTCTCAAGCTCTGTCCACTGTCTGGGGAACAACTACTGTCCTGAGGCTGGAAACACACTATTCTACTTATATGCGAGTCTCTCTGACGAGGCTGGGATCAGTGACGCTGAACGGCCTCTCCCTCTTTGGATGGGAGTGTGATGCTGTACAAAAACACAAGCAGCAGACACTCCCATCCAAAGAGGGAGAGGCCGTTCAGGGTCACTGATCTCAGTTTCGTCTGAGAGAGACTCGCATGTAAGTAGGATAGTGTTTTTCGAGCCTGAGATTGTGAATAAGCCTGTAGTACTGCTAGTGCCCGATTTTCAGTCTTTGAGCTCTATGATTCTAGGATTAGGCTGGCTTCACACCACAGCAGAGTCCAATCCGGGGCTGTCCAGTGTAAACCAGACAGCCCCGGACCGGATTTTGGCCCCATAGTATTCTATGAAGCCGGATAGCAGCTATCTGCCATCCGGTTTCCATCTCTCTGGAAGAATCCGGGAGAAATTGGATTTTTCTCACCGTACACAAAAAGCAACGTTTTTGTGTCCGTGGAGAAAAATCTCCCCAAATTGCCGTATCCCGGATTCTCCCGGATCCTCCTGGATCCGGGGCAATCCAGCACTCCCTAACATGGGAGCCTATGGGGCCGGATTTCCCCAGTCCGGGAGGATCCGGGAGCTGGACACCGGCGGCTGCACGCCACTGTTATTTCAGTACTGCGGCCAGCTCCCCCGAGCCTCGATCCTCATTCATCAGCAGCTGCAGCTGCGTCCGGCTGCACACCGGACCGGAGGGCACATTTGGCCTCCGATTCTGTGAGCTGATCCAGTCCAGGGCAGTCAGTTCATCCTGACAGCCCTGGACCGGACTCTGCTGTGGTGTGAAGCCAGCCTCAGCTGTCCCAACACATTGGTTTTTGTTTCGTGAAGAAAGTGGAAATACCCCAGGTTTTGCTGTGTTTTAAGGCCACTTTACACACACCAACTTATCTGTCCAACTTCTGACCAACTTCCTGGTTGCAGTGAAATCAGGGACACATTGCTCCATTTTGTGGCCGTGTACAAATGGAACTATGTGTCCATGATTTCACTGCAACCAGTAAGTTGGTCAGAAGTTGGACAGATAAGTTGGTGTGTGTAAAGTGGCCATTAGGCCCACGTCACACACACAGATATTTGTGCAGATATTGTTCACAGATCTCTGGTTGCAGTGAAATCATGGACAGATTGTTCCATTTTGTGGCCGTATACAAATGGTACAATGTGTCCATGATTTCACTGCAACCAAAGATCTGTGAACTATATCTGCACAAATATCTGTGTGTGTGATGTGGGCCTTATGGTGGGTTTACACGTCCCGATATCGGCGTCCAACTCCGACCCAACTCCGACCAAAAGTCATGTGGTTCGGGAGTTGGACCCGATATCGTTCGCGCGTTGTACGGTTTGAACGTACAATGCGATGCTGGAACGATGCCAAAACGATATCGGGGTTGAATGAAAAATCCGAATACACCCGGATCCTCCCAGACAGATGGAAACCGGATGGCAGATAGCTGCCATCCAGCTCCATAGGAATACATAGGTTCACTCCGAACAGTCCCGGATCCAGAAAATCGTGTTGTGAAGGGGGTCTTTCCTCTGTATTTGTAACCAGTGGTGGTACGATAAGAGGGAAGTATAATAGAAACACGTCATCACTTCTGTACCTTTCATCCACTCCTGGTTTAGGTTTACTGACGTAAAAAACTCCCCAAATACTCAGCGTGTGAATGTGGCCTTAGGTGTAAACTGTGCCCTTACAGTATTTCTTGAGCTCCTCCTGACGTATTCTGAAACATTGCCAAAGGCAACCCCAGATGGAGGCCAACAGTTTTCCTTTGGATGCTGACAGCAAGTTATGTGCCTGTACCTTCCTATACAGAGGGCCACTGCAAAGTAATGGAAACAATGCGGTATAACAGCGTTCCCCAACTCCAGTCCTCAAGAACTACCAGCAGATTATATTTCTGAATTTTTCTTACTATTTCCCAGGTTGAAATTCCAGTACCAGTGAATCATTAGGGAAAGCCTAAAAATGTGCACTGTTGGTGGCACTTGAGGAATGGACTTGTAGAACACTGCCATATAAGTTTCTTTACAATGTGTCTTTATGCTAGACAGATGCCTAGTCATAGATCCTGTCTGTGCCTACAGTCAGGCGCCTACATATTGAACATATGCACCTGACAGAGATGCAGTGTGGACCAAGCCTAAAAGCCCCGTTACACGCTACAATATCGTTAACGATACCAGTTTGGTGGCGTTGCAGCAATGTCGAAATGACATCGTAGAGTGTGACACGTATTAACGCTCAACGATGAGTTTGTTGATCATTGAAGAATGGACTGGACCATAAATTTAGCGTTGATTTCCCGCTGGGCGGCCAGCATCAGCGTGTGTGTCAGCGGGAGACCAACGATAAACGACCTCCCAGCGCCACACTGCAAGCGCTGGGAGCTGGTAACCAAGGTAAGTGTTGGGTAACTAAGCGCAGTGCTGCGCTTAGTTACCCGATGTGTACCCTGGTTACCAATGTTCTCGCCGGTCCTGATCGCTGGTGAGTCTGCCTGTGTGACAGCTCACCAGCGATCAGATAACGATGTCCCAGCGATCCCGGCCACGTCGGATCATTGGTTAGATCGCTGGGACAGCATACTGTGTAACGGGGCCTTAAGTGTGGTGTTGGCAGCATTGCAGTCTGCTTGGATGCAGTATGCCACTGACCTGGGCATACCTGTTCCTTAAATAAAGGTCAGGTGCACACACTAAAAAAAAGGAAAACGTTATAGAAATGTGAAGAAAAAAGCAAAAATGGTAACAAGACAAAGGTCCCAATTTATCAAGACTGGTCAGTCTTGATGAGGGCTGGAGTCTGACGCTCCAGATTCATGAAGAAGTGCATACCTATTCATTAATCTGGAGCGTCTAATGCAGAGGTCCCCAACCTTTCTGATATGGAGAGCCATATTCAGTGCTGTGAGAGGGCTGAGAGCCAAATTCAGCACCCCTTCATCACCAGAGTGAGACCTAGAGTCCCCATTATCCATATAATGACAGCCATATCTTATCCACAGAAGTCACTCAAGACAAGACATTATACCAAGTTCCAGGGGTTCCAACCTTACCCCATTCAGATCTGCTCTACTATGAGGGGCTACTCACAAACGTTTCCATCTGGATAGCTGCTCTTCATAGCTCTTTGCTAGAACTGGTTTTTATGCAACAAGCTGTAAGGCTGGGTTCACATTGGCGTTCCCCTCCGCAGCGTTCTGCGGAGGCGAAGCGCCATGTGTGCGCAGCCAGCAGAAGCCCCTATCTTTATAATGAGAGCGCACGGTGCTGCGCTTGACTGCGCATGACCGTGCGCTCCATTCACTCCCATATGTGATTTGTACGCAGGCGGATGCCTGCGCACAAATCACACACTCTCCTCCGCACCAGGAATGCAACATGTCGCGTCTCTGGTGCTGACGAGAGTGTGTGATTTGTGCGCAGGCATCCGCCTGCGTACAAATCACATATGGGAGTGAATGGGAGCGCACAGTCATGCGCAGTAAAGCGCAGCACCGTGCGCTCTCATTATAAAGATAGGGGCTTCTGCTGGCTGCGCACACATGGCGCTTCCCCTCCGCAGCATTCTGCGGAGGGGAACGCCAATGTGAACCCAGCCTAAGACAGTCGCGAGGCTCACATTACGGACCCACGAGCCACATATTGCTCCTGACCTACAGGTTGGAGACTCTTGGTGTAATAAGTGGTGTGCACCTCTGAAATCTTACTCTTGTCAGGTACTACAGTAATATTTTTGGGAATGCAACAGCTCATCATGAATTAGACAAGCTTTGGAGTCCACCCATTTTGTGAGAATCGAGGGATGCTGGCGTGTAAATGCCAGAAGTTGCTGAATTTAAGCGCAACTCACATTTTGCAACTTTTCAAAATATTTATTACAGAATTCTGATGTGAATGCTTTGATGAAATGGCCAAAAAGTGGATTTGTAACAGAAACAAAGATAAAGGCCAAATTATGTCGACATGTGAATCTGAATCACAGATAAAACTTAATATTGTAATTGTATGGGTCTCCCGACCTGAAAGTGATAGCTACATAGAAAAACATGGAGCTGACATGCTCAGGTCAGGAGAGCTGCGGCCGGTCCGGGCAGTTTCTCAAGCTGCTCCTTTTAGTCAGTGAAAAATATACAGCTCACCGTTGGCATCAATTTGTTGCCTTATTTTTTTCACCGCTGGAGTGTTGCTTTAATTATAAGTCCTTTGCCCCCAGTCAGCCTATGGCATTTTCTTATTGTGTCCCGCGAACTCCTAGGTTCAAATCCCACCAAGGACAACATTTGCAAGGAGTAGAAGTGATTATGTGGCACCGCATAATCACTTATACAGTATGATATGGGTTCACAACCTTTATGCAGGCACCTTCCCCATTCTAGTTGTTAGGTGTGTGCTATTGCTTTCTGGTATTTGTCTCTGACATGCCTAAGGGGTTAACCTTTTTTCGAAAGGCACAGATTACATATTGAAAGCACCTGCCTCGGTCCATAAAACTACAATTTCTATTACTCTCTGGTATCTTTTGCCAATAGAGGAAAAATCCAACAAGGCATAGGCAGATAACAATGGTTAGGACCCAGTTATGAGATACACCTCAACATGGCAACTGGGTGGATTATCAATTTGGCCACTTCCATAATGTATCTGACTTTACCAGCATGAAGATTCCATTTTCTATAAGTCACTGTAGAGTGCCGCCTACTTTTAATCATCTGTAAGGAGTTTGTATGTGGCAGGGTGGCTCAAAGAATTGATCAATTGTTTGCTAAATATATCATTTTTAAAGTACAGTTAGAAATTAATATGTGCATATGCACTTTTTGTACTGTATGCTGACCATACATCTTGGCTTTTTTATGAGTTTGTATGTTCTCCTGTGTTTTTGGCCAAAGACATACTGACACCCCCCACCTCCTACCTCTTCTTCCCTCTCCCTCTAAAATTACCATACAACCCTCTTTGTTTCTCAACTGCTAAGATCAAACTTCCTACCATATTTGTAAATCAATGTACACAATGGGGACAGTGTTGCTGATGTAGGTAAAGCACTATGGAATTAATAGCGCTATATAGGAGAATAAATATTATTTTAATGTATTCGGCAATCAGCACCTAGGACAGAAAAGACAAATATCACTGTATCTCTCATAGGATCCCATGATCATGTCCTGCACAGTAACAGGATAGGGAATGTTTGGATGCCGGTTTAAATGACCAGAGGCGACATTCTCTCTATTGCACCATGAATACTAATACTCCCAGATCCTGAATATGTTAACTATAATCTGACGGATTACACAGAGAGGCGTGACTGTGGACAACTCCCAGGTGACTATAATGGCTAAAAACCTAACAGTAATGCAGGAAACACATTATACTCCCCAACACCGATACTAGATCTTACACAATCTGCAGAGAAAAGCTGACGAGCCTCACAGGTACATTATGAGATAAGGCTGTGTCAGGGCACGTGGATTCACTATTAGGACAATTCAATGGACAAAATTTCCCGTGTGATTATTATAGGATTAACCCCTTCATCTTCTAATGAGCTCTGACTCGGCTTTATACACAAGGCCATATTCCGTTCAACTCTTGAATAAAACTCCCATATTCCGCTGTGAGTCCATTCTTTTTCCTTCATTGCAACTAGGCTTTCATGACAGCTCAAGGATTATCACCTATCCATGACATGCCTAAGCTCTTGCACCCCCACCAATCCCAAGTATTGGGGTCCTGTGTCTCCTGTCCTTCCTCACTATAATATGGGAGTCATAAGTACACGATCTCCATTCTACAATTAATAAATCAGGTACACCCTCAGCTATCTGTGCCCGCAATGTTCATCTATTTACACTCATGGGCGGTAGTAGATATTTGCTATAATAATACTGTGTTTATATGTGTGAGACCCCACCCCCTCCAATTAAGTCCTACCATTTTTCCCACAAAATTTGGGCAACTGCGATATATAGTAGAAATGTCTCAAAGATCCCTTGCAGACTGTAAGCCCTCGCGGGCAGGGTCCTCTCTCCTCACTTACTGTATCCTCACCTATCCCTTGTAGACTGTGAACCCACATAGGCAGGGTCCTCTCCTCTCACCTACTGTATCCTCACCCATCCCTTGTAAACTGTGAGCCCTCATGGGCAGGGTCCTCTCTCCTCACCTACTGTATCCCCACCCATGCCTTGTAGACTGTGAGCCCTTGTGGGCAGGGTCTTCTCTTGTACCTTTGTGTGTGGCACGCCTCCCAGGGCCATGGGGTACTCAGAACCGGGCTGCAGTTCTGCTGAGCGAGTCATAGGGGTCAAGACCCGGTTCCATTACCCTGGCGATGTCAATTAAAGTTTGGGGATTGTTGTAGTGATGCCACCTACGGTACTTGGCCAGGGATGGCTGACGTTGCAATCAAGACCTCGGGTCAGATGATGATGCAGCCAGGTGTTGTCGCTTCCCGTAGTTGGAGCGGTACCCCGGGGCAGGTGTAAAAGTCAATGGCTAGATGGTGGTGAAGTTATAGTACAGGGCCGGGGATGCCGGAATAACTCAAGGACACAGCTGGTGCAGTTTCACTCGTTTACTCACAGTTCTTTGGTAGCAGCGTCCAGCCAGATACTGTGTCCTATGAACAATGGGTCCAGTCACTCCCAGGTAGATTAGAAAACACTTAGCCGGCACCCCGTTCTGTGCATCTTTTCCGGGTCACCTCTCTTGTGCTGGGTCTCTTCCATCTGCCCTGCACCTCACGCTCCGTGTCCTGCGCCAGTGGCCTTGCACTCTACAGGGTGACGTTCACCCTCTGTCCCCTTTGGCCTTATACAGTCAACTTTGCAGTAACTGACTTGGATTTGGCTGCTGCTCCTGGAGATGTAGCAGCCTCTGGTTGGCTAGTTGAGGCCTCAAGTCTCCTCTACTAGTCTGGGCCCGGTGACCCTCTGCGGCCCTTGTCCCTCCACTTGCCTGCGACCGGCAATGGATGTTAGCCCTACAGGTGGATCTCTCACTTCCTGTGCCTCTGGGACCCCTTCCTTCTCTAGATCTTTTGCCTGACTCCCGCCATCTTCCTTGTCCTGGGATGAGCCTCTCTGCTCCAATTTCCAGGATGCCTTTTCTCACATATCTCCTGCGCTCTCTCTCCTCTGCGTCTTTGGCTCACTGCTCTCCTTCCATTCCCTGATGTCTCCTTTTATCTACTTTCTAGTGTGCTCCTCTAAACTACTTCCTCCACCCAGACCCTCTACCTAGTTCCCCCTCCAGCCTGGATGGCGACCTCCTTAAACAGGATCTGCCCAGATCCCCTGGCCTGGAGTGGTGTGGTGCTGGATGCTGGTGTGTGGGTAGTGGGTAGTTTCCCCTTCTTACCTGGGGTTGGGAGTACTACACCTCTGGCTAAGGTGCACTACCTCTGTGGCGACTGGACCCTCAGGGGCGCCACATGTGCCTTGTATTGTTCATGAATATTGTACTTGTCTATATATGCCCCTTTTTGCATGTAAAGTGCCATGGAAAAAATAGCGCTATAATAATAAATATTAATAATAATATTCGGCCATCATCAGCCTTTAATATCCATGGGTGCGTCTGTCATCACTGTACTCTTGTGAAAACCAGCCCATGGGTGGCATTCATAAGAGACAGTGATTTCTGCTATATACAGCAGTACCGTAACATTGCTGTATATAGCACATCATTAGATGATCGGAGGATCAAGTTCCCTAATTAGACTAATCAATATAGCGAAAAGTTAAAAAGTTTTTAAAACAATAATAAAAAAGTTTAAACTCACTCCCAATTTACCCCTCTAAAAATTAAGAAATAAATTTAAAATACACATATTGGTGATGCTGAATTCATAGAAGTCGATCTATCAAAATATAACAGATTAATCCGATCAGTAAATGTTGTAACAAGAAAAAAAATCAAAATGCCAGAACTGCGAATTTTTGTGCATTGTAACTAAAAATATCATAAAAGGAAATTAAAACATCCCATCCAAACTACCTGAAATGATATCAATAGAAGCACCAGCTTGGGTCCAAAAAAAATAAGCCTTCACACAGCTCCTTATTCTGAAAATGTAAAATGTTACCGATCTCAGAAATTAGCTACACCACTGACATTTGTTTTTTGCCATGTATGGTATCTCGGTGGAGAACCATGCTGCCAGGGTATTTTCATGGGGAAATAGACGCTGCAAATAAAAAATCCCCAAATCAGTTTCAGAATTATGCTTTTTTTTACTATTTCGCCAGCTGAATGATGATAATAAATATTTATATAGTGGCAACATATTCTGCAGTGCCTTACAATGCAGTGGTTCGTAAATGAAAAATATACAATACAATACAGCCAGTAATTCCAGTAGAGAGAATAACAGTACAATAATTGGATATAATACAATAAGCATAGAATCAATGTAAATAAAACAAGAATAAAGGTGACCCTGCTCAAAAGAGCTTACAATCTACAACGGGATAGGGGTTACACAAAGTACAGGGGCTTATTACAATGATGGTCCAGGCATCTTGAGGAAATGGGAGATAGAAATAAAGTTGCGTGAATGGTCATCAAACAATCTGTGTAGAGCTTTTGACTTTTGTAGAGCTTAACGTCTTGTGTTTCCCACCTCCACTAACTGACCAATACCTGATTATGCAATTACCTTGGGTGATTCGACTATAACTCCCAACCAACACTCTTGCTGTCTGGGGTCATATTTGACATAGAATTGTCATTTAAACTCTATATCCAATCAATCACCCATGTTACCTGCATCTGAAAAACATATCCAGCCTTTTCTCGTCTGCAAAAACTCTTACTGTTGCTCTTATTCATTCTCATCTGGACTACTACAACCTTCAGTCTCCCTCTTGTCGAACTTTCTCCCCTTCAATCTGTCTTGAATGCAGCAGCCAGAGTCATATTTTTCTTCAACCACTTCATCGATGCCTCCACCATGTGCCAGTCGTTGCATTGATTACTCATTCACTACAGGATATAATACAAACTTATCTCTCTCACCCACAAAGCTCTACATAGTTCTGCACCATCCCAGTCTATCACCCTACAGGTGCTCTCTTCTTCATTCTGCAACTTAGACTAATGACCTCCATAATCCAAACCTCGCACCTGTGGCACCCTGCTGACACAGGCATCCACAGACTTCTCTAATGCACAGCTGGGTTTCCACAGCAGGTATCTACTAAATGTAACATCTTCCACCCCGGCACAGTAGGGGGAGCACCACTTGCTGACCTTAGGCAAGATCCCCTATAAATACTGCTGCTGGGTGAGGAGTTAGTCAGAGTGTGCAGACACTAGGAGAGCTGCGAAGACCTCCTGGTGGTCGGTGCTGTGGTTAGGCTCGAGCCAGTGACCCGGAGTGGCCCTTCTATGTCCCGCAAGCCTAAGTGGGGACAGAAGGCAAGGAGCAGTGAGCCAAAAGGGAAGCAAGGAACTAGTAAAAGTTCGCCCCATGAAGTAACGGACATCGGGGATCCGCACCTGTGGGATACTCCAGGACCACAGAGAACCCTGTCACACCATGGAGACTTCAGTCCCCCGGTCCCCCTGAGGGTCAAAGAGAGGGAGCCAGACACAGCAGTGCACCACCGCAGTGATCAGAGAGGGTAATCTGTGGACCGCACAGGAGGAGAGGACAGAGATCACAGTCAGGAAGAGAGAGGAGGCAAGTCTGGCTGCATGCAGGCTGGGCTTCAATTACCAAAGAGGAACAGAGGAGGCCTTATACCCACTTGCTGTGGGGACCCACTGTGCAACCTGGTCATGTGTCGGTGCCCTGGACGTCTTTACCTGCTTACCATCAGTAAAAGGTAAAAGAGACTTTGCAGTGTGCATGTGTCATTCCTTTCTGTTCTTGGCACCCCTCATAGACTGCCCCAACACTCCCCATACCATCTACAGCTCCACTACAAGCTGCCCCTTCATACTACGCTGTCCCGGAGGTCCAGCCCTACCTGTAGAGGCCCTTACCAAACTAGCCACAATACCATCTACCTCCGGCGGACTGTGGCGGCGCTGGTGACACATCACCAGAAACTACAGGTGGCGTCACGACAACTTGTATATAAAAATCCCCTGTAAATACATCCCTCTTTTCAAAGATAGGCCCATGACACGGGATCGGGCGCGGCCACCACTCCCCGTGACACAGCAGCGCTACCCCTGAAGCCTGATACCCGAGTGCCCCAAAGCCTGGGCTCGACATATCTTTTCTGGCTCACGAACAGGATCCCGTGCCCAGTATTACCGGGTACTGTGTGCTGTGTTATTGACTGTATTGAGTGACTGTTTAAACTACGCCGCCATTACTGCGCCGAAGAGCGGGAAGAAAGGGGACGTGCCAACCTGTAGAGTGCGAAACTGAACCCCACCCCTCGCTCAGCCGAGCATACCCGAGCGCCGCGGCCTAGTCCGGAAACTCCCGAACTGTTTAACTCTTTAAGGACTGGCTGTAATTTACTAGGGGGGCGTCCAACATGTCTGCCTCCTCCAGCGATGACGAAGGCGCGTTCGCTGACCCTAGGAATTACCCGGAAGCCTCAATGGTTGCCGCCAGTGATACCGCCAGCGCCACCGGCGCACCGGGTGCACTCGCCCCAATAATGCTGATGTCACTCACATACATCCCGGGGGCCAAGTGGCTGGCCCAGTATGATGGACGCCCTGATTCATTGGACGATTTCAAGCGAAAAATCAATAGCGTCCTGGATATGTATGCAATGACTGGCCAACAACGCGCTGCTGTGGTACTTGGACAGTTAACTGGCGCAGCAGAGAAAGAAAGTGCGTCCTGGTCTGCCGCTGAATGCAGATCAGCCGCCACCATATTTAACAAACTGAGAGCTACCTTCGAGGAGTGCAATGAGGCTGATATACGCATGCGCTTCCATCACTGCTACCAGAGGCCGGGGGATGATATAAGAGCTTTGTCGGAGGTACATCAATCCAAGAACACACGAGATGGTCTGGCAAATCATCGTGCCAAATCAGAAATCCATGTGGTCTTGAACGCCTATCACAACCAGACTGGTCACTTCGGATGGAAGATGCTAGAGATGCTACTGAGAGATAGGTTCTTTTGGGTTGGTATGCGGACATCCATTGAAAAATGGTGTAAGAATTGTAAATCCTGTAGCCTGAGAAGAAAGGACTTACAGAGTCAGAAAGCACAGCTCCATCCCATCGTAACAAAACAACCTCTGGAAATAGTAGCCTTGGACCATGTAAAACTGTCTCCAAGTAGATCCGGCTACACCTACGCGTTGACCATGGTAGAGCATTACTCGAGATTCTTAATGGTTGCCCCTGTAAAAGACTTGTCAGCTGCAACAGCCGCCAAAACATTCCAAAATGTCTTCTGCAGACCATTGGGATACCCTGAACAGGTCCTAACAGATCAAGGATCAGCCTTCGAAGCTGAGATCTTCCAAGAGTTCTGCCATATGTATGGGTGCAAAAAGATCAGTACAACCCCATATCATCCCCAAGCCAACGGACTCTGTGAGAAAATGAATCACATCATAATTGACATGCTGAAGATCTTACCCTTAGAAGAAAGAAACCAATGGCCGGAGAAACTACCTGACTTGGTTGATATGTACAACCACATTCCAGTAAGCTCTACAAACTGTACACCAGCTTACCTGATGAGAGCCCATGCAGGAAAGTTACCCATAGACTTGGAACTCAGAGTAATAGATCCCGAAGCAGACAACACAATTCCCAATTGGAACAACCATAGCCTCCAACAATACAAAAAGGTTCAAGCCTGTGTAGAAGATAACCTGGAGAAATCCCGTGAAAAACAAGAAAGGGACTATAACAAACATGCTCCAGCAGAACCAATAACACCTGGAAGTATTGTCCTCAAGAGAAAAAGAACCAAACACAAATTGGACGATCAGTGGGAACAAGAACCCTACATTCTACTAGATTCTGGACATGACAACAGCAAAGTCTGCCTTATCAGCAAGAATGGTGGAAAAACCACACAGACTGTATCTAGAGACCATATCAAAAAGTGTCCAACAGACTGGGAAAACCAAGATCCCTCCAGTCAACCAGTACAAGGAGAAAGTCCAAGTAAAGAACCTAAAATGAAGGTAATCTCAAACATCTTAGGAGAATTCCCAGAAGATTGGCCTCAACAAGACGGAGCCATCATAGTGCCAGTGCTGAATTTCTACCAGTCCAATGAAGTGGTACAAAGGAATCAGGAAGAAATACCCGTTGCTAGAGAATCTGAGGATGCTGCAACCGGTACACCTGATAGCCCTGTAGTGAGACTAAAGCAACGCAGACACCTGACAAACCTGCACCAAGCCCTTCACTAGAAACCTCACCTGAGACAGTGACACCTGTAGTGCGTAGATCACAAAGGAACACATGGGGTCAACCCCCGTCCAGGTATGGAGAGTGGGCACAATAAATGTACCAAAATCATTCATAGGTACAAACCATTTAAAAAATGTGGCTCATCTTCTGAGTGCCTCCTTGCGCTGTGCCAGAAATGCTAATCCAGTTAGGAACTATTGTAGCATTTTCGGGCGCACAAAATGACTATTAATTAATTAATTTAATTTGTGGGCATGGCCACGTCCTGTCACCTCCCTTGCTTTGCCCATTTTGGCAGGGCTACTTCAAACTGGTGAAAAAGTAGTCACGTTTTAATTTAACTCCTCATTGAGAAAAAAATTAGCAATTTCAACTTTTACACCAGTTTTCTAGTGTAAAAGCTTTGATGAATCGTCCACTATGATTTTCTGTGATCAGATAGCTAAAATGATCATTTGTTAAGGGACTTTTGTAAAATGGGGCACTTTCTGTTCACTGCTAACCCCTCCACGCAGCGTCCACAGCCGATAGAATGACCACAGACTCTGATCTCGGGAATTACAGCCGCTTTAAGTTAGCAGAACGGGGAATTATAATATGGAGTAAATTCTTAACAGTTCATGTGGATAATCCACAGCAGATACAGTTCAGGATAGAATCTAACACAAAATTGAGGTTCTGGCACTTTAAGAACACGTATTATTGAAGTGTGGCACTAGTAGATAGTGTCGAGCCCCAGGCCCTAGGGTACTCGGGTATCAGGCTCGCAGGGGTGCGCAGGGATGTCACGGGAGAAGAGTTATTGTCACGTGACGCCACCTGTAGTACCTGGTGATGGGTCACCAGCGCCGCCACAGTCCTCCGGAGGGTGATGGTATTGCAGTAGGAATGGCAAAGCTCCCTATAGGTGGAGCTGGACCTCTGGGGCAGCGTAGAGAAAAGGGGCAGCTTGGAGTGGGGCTTGAGGCCAGGGTAAGAAGCAGTAAGGCAGTCTATAGGGAGGCTGGGGACGGAGAGGAATAACGCACACACTCTGAAGAAAGTCTCTTTTTACCTTTTACTTATGGTATTCACAGGAAAAGATGTCCAGAGCACTGTCGGGTGACCGGGTGACCAGGTGCACGGTGAGTCTCCACAGCAAGTGGGTATAAGGCCTCCTCAGGTTCCCTGCTGTCGTTGAAGCCCTGTCTGTATGCAACATGACTCACCTCCTCACTTTCTCTGGTTCACTCTTTCTCTCTCCTCCTGCGTGGTCTTTCTCTCTCCTCCTGCTGTGTGATTCCACGCTACGGTGTCTGGCTCCCTCTTGCTGGGTACACAGGGGGACCGGGTGACTGAAGTCTCCATGGTGTGCCGGGGTTTTCTGCAGTCCTAAAGTGTTCCTGCAGGTGCGGATCCCCGAAGTCCGGTATGTCTTGGGTAAACTTCCACTAGTTCCTCTACTCCCTTGGTTAAGCTCCGTGCCTTCTGGCCACACTCCTAGGCTTGGCTCAATGGCAGAAGCACCACTCCGGGTCACTGGTTCGGGCCTACCCGCTGCACCGATCACCAGGACGTCTTCGCAGCTCTCCTGGCGTCTGCACACTCTAACTAACTCCTTCCTCCCCCAGCAGCAATATTTACAGGGGATCTCACCTAAAGTCAGTGAGTCTAGCTCCCCCTACTGTACCGGGGTGGAAGGTGTTGCATTTAGTAGGTACCTGCTGTGGAAACCCAGTTGTGCAGTAGGGAAGGCTGTGGCTACCTGCGTGAGCAGGGCGTCTCAATAGTTAAAAGGAAGTTCAGAGTCTTTTGGTGGCATAGAAACAGAAGAAGAGATGTATAGCAAGAGTATTTACAGACCAGGAGCATGGGCATACCCAGTGTGAGGCAGGGGGGGGGGCAGCTGCCCCCCCTTCCCCCAGAAGGGAGCTCGTCACCCCCTTTGGCCAGTGGAATATCTATGGAAACCTGGCGGTGCATTTTCCCTGGGCGCAGCAGTGGGGGCACCACCTGGCCTCCTGCTGCAGCACCTGAGGTCTCTCCCCGCCGGCCACATCTTCCGCCCCTACCCCACAGGGTGAACTGGCTTTTCCCTGCCCCCACTATTAGTTGACAGCGGGGGCAGAGAATCTGAAGTCGCCGACTCCTGCAGTCCATTGTACACGAAGCGTCTATTAGACGCTCTGTATGTACAATGGAGGCCCTGATTCCCAGCATTTCCGGGTTAGGGCCACGTCATCAGGTCACCTGATTACACTGATGACATCACCCGGCAAAGGCGACAGAAGGATTGAGCGCAGCATTCCACACTGGAGCTTAGGAAGACAGCGGCATTAATGTAATTAGGGGAAGGGGGACAGGGTTGAGGAGGTATATGAAGAGCAGAGTGGGGGAAGTAGGAGGAGCAAACTGGGGAGAGAGGATAGGGGGTGTATGAGGATCAGAGTGGGAGGAGTATGAGGAGCAAACTGGGGGGAGTGGATAGGGGGGTGTATGAGGAGCAGAGTGGGGGAACAAGGTGAGGAGAGAATATGAGGCACAAGCTCGAGGAGTATGAAGAGTAAACTGAGATGACAGGGTGTGGGGGGGGGAGTGGATGGTGGGAGTATGAGGAGCAAACGGGGGGCAGGGTGGGGGGAGGGAATGGGGGGCGTATGAGGAGCAAACCGGGGGGACAGGGTGGGGGGAAGTATGAGGCGCAAACTGGGGGAGAGGGTGGGGGGAGAATATGTGAACCAAACAGGGGGAGAGGATGGGGGGAGTATAAAAGGAGCAAACGAAGGGGAGAGGGTGGAGGAGTAGTGTATGTGGAGTCAGCATGAAGAAAAAATGGGGGATTTGAGGACACAATACAGAGCAAGGGGAGATGGGTATAGACACAGTATGTGGAGGACAGTATGGGAAGCAAGAGGGTAAATTTGAGGATCCAGTATAAGGAGTAAGGGAAAGATGGCTGCGGCACAGTATGTGGAGTCAGGGGTGATTATATGGGTGTGGAGACAGTATGTGGAGTGAGGAGGGATAGGTGTGGACACAGTATAAGGAGTTAGGAGGGGTTGTATGGGTGTGGATACAGTATAAGGAGTGAGGTGGGATGGCTGTGCCACAGCATGTTGAATGAGGGGGATCAGTATGGACACAGTATGAGGTGTGAGGGGGATGGCTGTGCCACAGTATGTGGAGTGAGGGGGGATCGGTGTAGACACAGTATGTGGAGCGAGGGGGATGGCTGCGGCACAGAATGGAGTGTGAGTAGTGTGGGGTTGTATGGAGAGGGGGCAGCATGCAGGGACAGTTTGTTGAGGATAGGGAGTTTGATGAAATAGACCAGTATAAACAGTGGGCAGTATAGGGGGACATAGTGTTAGAGGACAGTGTGACCAGGGCGCCCAGTATGGAGGGAAAGGACAGTGTGGAGGGCATGTGCCATGAGAGGGACAGTGTGTAAATCATATTATGTGCAGGGAACAGTGAGGAGGAGCAATTATTTATTCTGGGGCACAGTGTAGGGTCGATATTTTTACTTAGGAGAATTTTGACAATTCTGCTATTTTTAAAGGTTTCGTGCCGGGATGTCCTGCAGAAGACTGGAGAAGATGAACGTCTGCAGAGATGGACTGCGGATGTGAAAAGTCATCAAGGTGTCTGGACAAGATGAAGGAACGAAATAGACAACCCCAATCGGAGACAACGTCATCTATAAGGTACCTGGATGTAAATAATTATTTTTGATAATGACTAATTCTCATGAGTACTGTGGTTCCTGTATGCTTCTATTGATGGCTGGTAACAGCAACTCCCAGTAACCTTACCATTGTTAAGGATGTAGTAGGAGTTGTAGGTTCATGCAGTACAAATGTGTGACCTGACATTACAATTGTTTTACTAAGTACTGATGGTGGTTGTGATGATGAATTGTATTAATGATGAGGGTTCTATTTATGTATTTCTGTACCTCTGGTGGATCTGGTGATGTATTGATGTGGGTTTTGACATAGTACTTTTGTATTGATAGGGGTTAAATGGATGTATTTCTGTACTGAGGAGGGTTTTGATGCTGTGTTTCTGCACTGCTGAGGGTTCTGGTGATGTATTTTTGTACTGAGAGTTTTGACATAATGTTTCTGCACTAATGGAGGTTATATGGATGTATTTCTGTAACTCTGGAGGGTCTGGTGATGTAGTTTTGTGGTGTTTGTGCTGTAGTTTTTTGCTCGCGAGACTCGGTCACAGGTGCGCTTTCATTGAGCACGCAGACCTGCGCCACTGAGCAGGCATGAGAGCAATGTGACATACACAGGAGCGGAGGCTTTTCACAGGAGCGAGGCGGGCATTTCAACCAGTGGGGCGACAAGGACCGGATTGAGCAGATCCTCCCGGACCATTTTCAGCTAATTTCCATACCACTCAGGAGATATTAAAAGTTCATTTTTGAGGTACACAGGGGAACCGCTGAGCATATAGAGTGGTCACAGGAATCCAAAATACATCATGTATAAAGTGGGGGGTAGGGGTTAGAATGGCCAAAGGGAGTGACAGGTTCCCTTTGAAGGGAACCTGTCAGCTCTTTTTGAAATTCCCGCCTCCTGTGGTACTCTGACGCGCTGGCCGAAACGTCATATCCGACCCAGTGCATTGTGGGGGTTGATCATGTGTTCGTCCCGGCCTCAGTATGCCCATGGCCTGGAGTCTTGTATCCATTTCACAGCTTGATCCATGCAGAAAATATACTTGAAGCAAATAACGATCAAATGTGGTGAGGTGGACGACCCCCGATTTCAGCAAAACGCGGGTAATAGGTTCTTCTATACACATTTAGTTTGACATAATGATGAAGAAGCATGGGTTTATCTGGACAGCAAGGACCCAGGGTTAAAAAGGGTTAAAAGACTTTAGTCATTTTGGTTAAAGAAGTCAGTGAAATATCTTAGGCATTAGGCCTGGCTGAACATCTTGAGAGGAAGAGAATGTTAAATCCCCTTAGGCATGGAGCCTGGATGAGGTGAGGAGACCCCTCACTTGAGGTCTGCTCTGTGTCACATCTTGTACCAGACTCTCCAGGAACTTTCCAGATCTCTGTCTTGTCTAGACAGAGCCTGGAGGTAGCTCCTCTTATTGAACCTGGTGACAGGATCACTGGCCAATAGAATAGATGCTCAATTTTGTGTCAGATTTTATATTGTGAAATTAATATAAGTCATGCATTTCACCAGCAGATGATTCTGGACCAAAACAAATGAAAAGTGATTTAAGAGAACCACTGAAACACATACCTGAAGAATGTATGAGACTAGGGAGTTTTAGGTTCACTTAAAGGGATCCTGTCACCTCCAAAACGTCACCTAAGCTTTAAAATCATGTCCCTGCAGCATCCCATCACTAATCTCACACTCCTTCTGTCTCAGAAAAGCATCCTGTAAAAGTGGAGAAAAACGTTTTATAACTTACTCATTAGCGATGTTAATTAGCAGGGGCTATATTCTTTAGTCCCTAGGGCGGGCCATCTTCGTCATAAGATCATGCCCTAATAGGCGTGATCTTCTATTCATATTGTATTCAGCGCCTCCCAGCTTTCCTCTGCACTGCCTGGGCTGTAATGGGGCTGTTATGACGCGAATCGCGTCATTTCCAGCATCGGGTGACATCAGTACACCCATGCAGCTCTGTAGGCTTCAAGCACCGCATTGCGCATGCGGCATGGGTGGACTGACATCACCCAATGCCGGAAATGACGCGATTCACGTCATTACAGCCCCATTACAGTCCAGGCAGCGCCGAGGAGAGCAAGAAGGCGCTGAATACAATATGAATAGAAGATCACGCCTATTAGGGCGTGATCTTATGACGAAGATGGCCCGCCCTATGGGCTAAACAATATAGCCCCTGCTAATTAACATCGCTAATGAGTAAGCTATAAAACGTTTTTCTCCACTTTCACAGGATGCTTTTCAGAGAGAAAAGGAGTGTGAGATTAGTGATGGGATGCTGCAGGGACATGATGTTGAAGCTTAGGTGGCGTTTTGGAGGTGACAGGATCCCTTTAAACCCATATAACAGTAGAAGGATTGCTAGGAAATGAGTTGCATTGTACAGAAGCTACTCATAGTCCAGGGTTACCTAAAGAAACATACACAGTCTGCACCGAGTCACTACACTTTCACATCTGCATTTTGCAAATCTGGCAGAATTCCACCTATTTTGCAAAAAAAACAGGATCAGGCAACATTACGTTCTGACCAATGCATTTTAAATAGAGTTCAGGACGTGTGTGGTGACTTGTGATTTAATCTGGAACTGGCAAATCCAGCACTTCAGGATTCTTTTAAAACCGCAGTTAGCAGCATTTAGCACCAGAGGAAATCGCAAGTCACCGCACATGTCCTGAACTCTATTTAAAATGCATTGGTTAGAACGCAATGTTGCCCAATCTGTGTTTTACAAAATAGGCGGAATTCTGCCAGATTTGCAAAACGCAGATGTGAAAGCACTTTAAAAAGCCTGAATTAGAAAAGCCTGAAATACCGCAGATGGTCAAAATCATTGATTTCCAACAAACTTTTAAGGGTGGTTTACACATGGCAAGATCGCTGCTACGTCACCGATTTTGTGATGTAGCAGCGACCTTGCCGGCGATCTCGCTGCATGTGACACTTAGCAGTGATCAGCTGGGAGATTGCTGATCTTTATTGAATGGCCTGTGCCATTTTTTAATCGGCGATCTCCCGCTGGCCAGGCTGCATCGCTCTGTGTGACAGGCAGACTTACCAACGATCCTCATTCTGCACTTGAGACCCCGAACGATCCCAATGATTGCCGGGCGTTGGCGCATCGCTGGGTGATCGCTGGTGAGATCTGCCTGTCTGACATCTCACCAGCGATCACGTAACAACGCACCAGCGATCCCGGTCAGGCAGGATGTCGGGATCGCTGGTGTGTTGGTACGTGTAAACTCCTCCTTAGTGTTTAATGTACAGGTATGAACAAAAGCAGAACTGAGAATTCGAATTAGATGTGATACAAGAGCCTACAGTGTTGACTGAACACTGGAGATTATTTGCAATAGGAACTAACACAGAGTCTTATGAGTTAGGGAGCAAACAATACTGTTCAGTACTATATCACTATGTCAACTGGAGACACTAATGATTAACCAGCCAGCTTCACTCACACTTAACACTTTGCATACAAGTCTGTAATTAGAGACCCTTCCACAAGACAAATGCCATCATCATGCTAAACCAATTCAACTAAGTAGTCAAATATTGAGAAACCGATAAATGCTTCTCAGATTACATTAACAGGCTCAGGATTTCTTGCACATTAATGCAAACTTTTTTCTTAAATGTGTATATATATACTTTTATATACTTGCTATAGCTATAAATTGTCATATATGAACTGTACAATTTGTCATCTAGGTTTTCCTAGATAGGCCTGGTTTTATTGTAAAAAGAAAGGGTCGAGAAGGGTGAACAAACACTAGTCAACAGCAAAATTGGTGCACCCCTCTTAATCTTACTCTTTTTTTTTTTTTTTTTATTGTTTTTTTGCAACAGCTATTTCAGTGTGATGTATGTAATAACTGATGGACACAGAAATATTTCAGGTTTGAAATGAGATTTATTGTACTAACTGAAAATGTGAAATATGCATTATTTCAAAAATTTACAGGTGCAAAAATATGGGCACCTCAACAGAAAAGTGACATTAATATCTAGTAGATCCACCTTTTGCAAAAATAACAGCCTCTAGTCGCTTCCTGTAGCTGTTAATGAGTTACTGGATCCTGGATGAAGGTATTTTTGACCATTCCTCTTTACAAAACAATTCCAGTTCAGTTAAGTTTGATGGTCGACGAGCATGGACAGCCCGCTTCAAAACATCCCACAGATGTTCAATGATATTCAGGTCTGGGGACTGGGATGGCCATTCCAGAACATTGTAATTGTTCCTCTGCATGAATGCCTGAGTAAATTTGGAGCGGTGTTTTGGATCACTGTCTTGCTGAAAGATCCATCCCCGACGTAACTTCAACTTTGACACTGATTCTTGAACATTATTCTCAGGAATCTGCTGATACGGAGTGGAATCCATGCGACCCTCAACTTTAACAAGATTCCCGGTGCCGTCATTGGCCACACAGCCCCAAAGCATGATGGACCCTCCCCCTAATTTGACACTGGGTAGCAAGTGTTTTTCTTGGAATGCTGTATTTTTGTGATGCCATGCATAACGCCTTGTTGTATGACCAAACAACTCAATCTTTGTTTCATCAGTCCACAGGACCTTCTTCCAAAATGAAACTGGCTTGTCCAAATGTGCTTTGGCATACCTCAGGCGACTCTGTTTGTGGCGTGCATGCAGAAACGGCTTCTTTCGCATCACTCTCCCATACAGCGTCTCTTTGTGCAGTGTGCGCTGTATTGTTGACCGAGTGACACCACAGTGACACCATCTGCAGCAAGATGATGCTGCAGGTCTTTGGAGGTGGTCTGTGGATTGTTCTTGACTGTTCTCACCATTCTTCTTCTCTGCCTTTCTGATATTTTTTTTGGCCTGCCACTTCTGGCCTTTACAAGAACTGTCCTTGTGGTCTTCCATTTCCTTACTATGTTCCTCACAGTGGAAACTGACAGGTTAAATCTCTGAGACAACTTTTTGTATCCTTCCCCTGAACAACTATGCTGAACAAAAAGCAAGACAGATTTACAATCATTGCAACACTGTAAACAGATGATCTGCCCAAAAAAGGATTCCCGCTTTCACTACAGCTTTTGGAAATGACAATAAAAGACCCTCCCAAAACTGAAAATTTATGGTAGAGGGCCACCTGAGGGCCTTCCCAAATGTATAAGTGAGAGCCTTCCAAAATTTATGGTAGAGGGCCACCTGAGGGCCTTCCCAAATGTATGAGTGAGAGCCTTCCAAAATGTATGGGAGAGGGTTGCCTTAGGGCCCTTCCAAACGTATGAGTGAAGACCCTCCAAAATTATGATAGAGGGTCGCTTGAGGGCACTCCCAAATGTATTACGGAGGGCCACCTGATGGCACGCTAAAAATTCTAGTTGAGGGCTATATGATGCCCCTTCCAAATTTATGTGCCAGCCGATGTTGAGTGGGGAGTACATCATTGCATAAATTTTGTGTGCCAACCTCTGTGGTAAGGCAGGGACAAATCAGGGTTAAGTTTAGGAAACTCCTACCATGTTTAGGGTCCTAAGTTGATTAGATCTCCTTGGTTTGTACATCCTTCTGTGTATAAGGATGCTATGGTAAAAGAAACAAAACGTCCCTGGACCCTACCCACAAGTAATTGTCCACATGTCGGTCATTAGATAAACATTCCCAGTAACTGCATTGGTCAGCGCTCGGGTGATGTTATGAGACATGTGTTATTGTAGGGCGGGACAGCACACTACGAAAAATTGTGACAGCTAAGAAGTGAATACCAAAGGACGGCCACCACCATAAGGTTGCATCAAGCCTCAGAGTCCACAAGCTTAAATGCCAAAATTTCCAGTGCAAGAAGTCTGTAAATATGTCTGCTTAATGTTTGGGCCTGTGGGTGGGTAACTGAGTGTTTTCATTTATGTTTCAAGGCCTGGGGTAGGGAAAGCTTAATGCAGGGCTGGCCCAAAAAAATTGTACAAGGTTGCTGCTGATACATGCAAAAGTGGAACGACAAGTGTAGGGTGGCAGGGATCTGCACCTGCATCCTGGACACGGGATTGGCAAGCATGTAGCACTCTGTGTACTTTCTGTGTGCGTTCACGCGTGGCGTATTCCTGCATTTACGCAGCACATTTGAGTGTTAGCGTAAATGCAGTGAAACACAACTCTGGAAACGCATTCGAGCAAAAGCTATGGCTTTTCCTGAAATGAGTTCGGACGCGGCGTATTGTGGCCTATTTTTGCGGACGCACTTTCACTGCAAAGTGTATCCGCAAAAAGAATGACCATGTCAATTCTTTGCGCCTTTTTCGGCTTTTTACTCCATCTCCACAAGGTCCACATGCAAAGCTTCATCTTTAATTTTGAACAGGGACAGTCTGAGTGGGCACAAAAGCAGGATAGTTACACTGATTGTGTCATCATCACCATATTGGTTGATTCCTCAAAGTTTTGTAGAACCTCACAGATGTTAGACATGCCTGCCCACTCATTGGTTCTTGTGTGCGGAGGTTGACTAGAATACTGATGGGCATGTTGTAGCTGGTATTCATCTACTGCCCTGTGCTGATCACAAAGCCTTGCCAAGTTTATATGCAATGTGGAGTCCCAGCACATGATCATGTCACACACAAGTTAGTGAGATGACATTTGCAAGCTCTGCTGAATCACTGCCTGACAAGTGGCAGCTGTAGATGACTTGCGGACATGGGTGCACACACGATGTACCTTCACAGGTATAGTTTTAGCAGAACATGTTGCTGCTTCACTATGGCTGGGTTCACATTTGCATTTCTGGTGCGGATATGTTGCGTTCCTGGTGCGGACGAGAGTGTGTGATTTGTGCGCAGGCATACGCCTGCGCACAAATCACATGTGGCAGTGAGTGGGACCGCACGGTCATGTGCAGTCATGCGCTGCACCGTGAGCTCCCATTATAAACATAGGGGCTTGCGGTGGCTGCACTCACATTGCGGATCCCCTCTGCAGAACGGTGCAGAGGGGAACACAAATGTGAACCCAGCCTAAGGCATGCTGCAGTGCTTCCAGCAGCGATTGAGAAGGATGAAGAAAGGGGCAGTTGTGTCACCTGTAAACACTGATTGTGGACCCAAGTGTTTGAGCCACCTAGTTGGGTACTTTGATGACATGTGCCTGAGCATGCTGGAGGTGATCAGGCTACTGGTGGTTACAACCTTGCTTCTCTTGCTATGGTTAGGAGTGTGGCCATCTCAGGCAGGTCATTTTTATCTTATTTTTGTATATGCCATAGACACAAAGCAATCACTTGGTTCTATAATGTCAGTTTTTGTGGGTAGAGCTCAGGGCTCTTCTGGTTAAAAAAAGTCCTCATTCCTCGACACAGGAGATGTCACCAAGTCATACAATCCCATGGATGAGATAAGGGACATGATGTCACCATAAAAACTGGTCTTTCCGGTCTGTGCCGTCTGTCTTATTGACCTATCATTTCACTTAGCAGCCATCTATTAGTGTGAGGTGTCTAAACAGTAGTCAGTGACAACCGCTGTAGATACAATTGTGGTCTAGAAAACAAGCACGAGAGATCTCCGTGTAAAAACATTACTCTATTATATGGGCGTTATCATGTGTAGGACCCTTTCATTAGTATGGGAGTCAAGCTTTACATCCAACACAGCACAATTGTTGGCAAGAAATGGGCCTTTAAATCGATCCCAAAGGTAGCCACAGACATTATATATAAATAATGGTCGCTGGAGAGATGATACATTAGATGCTACCTAAAACATATGGTATGTTGAGGTTATTCATAAAGTAGCTGGAAATCCAACACTCATGCGCCAAATTAAGAGATATTTCCAAACAATTGATGAAATGGTGGCCCCAATGTTTGGCACTAGGCTCCATCACATGGACTAAATTCTGGTAAACTATTGACTCACCGTGGCCGGCTGACTCCGGTTTATACAGGCGATGCTTCCTTCCTCCTTGTCACAGGTGGACCGCGCCTGCCGGTAGTGGGGCCCGATGTAGTGCAGATCAAAAGTGTTTGAAGACGTCTTGGTGGAACAGATTAAAGGGGTTTTTTAATTTATTCGTGACGCCACCTATGAGTAGATTCGGTAAGGACTACCGACGCTGCGGAACCCCCGGGGGATGGACAGCAGCTAGATGTTACGCTCCCCACAGGCTGAGCGGTGATCCCCGGAGGCTGGAGCTGCTCAAGATGTTGTGCGGCAGCTGCGGTTACCTTCTTGTGCGGACAGACAGTTCATAAGGAAGCACGGACACAGGTAGTCTCTGCAACGGGTCTTTACTGTAACCAGCAGGCAGTACATGGTATACAGTGGTTGAGTAGTAGACCGGGTGGACTCAGCAGTGATAGTGTTCCTCAGAGATCCGCAAGTGTTCCTCCATTCTACCTAACTTGTTTGCCAGTGTCGCCCAGGAATACCAGGTCGGGTACGGGGAGGCTGCTTCAATGCCCTATCCATGATGTACGTTCTGGATGCTTTGTGGAGCCTTGGATCCCTCAGTGGGTACACCGCTGGTTAGACGACTGGAAACTGACTGGTGGTGGGGTGCTCCTGTGAAGCTGGTCCTCCACTCTTCTGGTTCGCGTGGCAGAGGTGAACTGCTACCAGCTTCGGTACCAGTGAACCGGCTGTGAGTTGTGGGCACGGGAGTCTTTTGGGAACCCGTGTAGAAATGCCCAATCCCGGTAGTTAAGGCCTCCATTTTTCATATTTAACCTAGGGCAGTTACTGCAATTCATATACCCATTGATCCTCCTGTTTCCTGTGCCGCTCATTCATCTATCATATATAATGTTATAGTAGTGTCGCGGCAGATAACCTCTTAAGTAAGTACATTATTTTCTGCTTGCACCTACGTTAGTGGTGATGCCGTCATAACTAAATTAATATAGTGCATACTTTTGACTGAGCTCCCACTGTATTATTTCCCCTTCCCCCATCCCTTAGTTTGGTATCCACACTTGGACACCATTGTTGGAGTCCTGCACACACCTTTTCATTGTTTCCAATCAACCCTTGGGCATATAAACCCATTCACATTCCCAATTCACTAGGGCTTAGTGTTAGGACTTGGCAGTGGAGGCTCCTTGTAAGTGGATGCCAAGCTTACCCTCTAGCGGCCGCTATGGGAAACTAAGAACTCCATTTTTCATATTTAACCTAGGGCAGTTACTGCAATTCATATACCCATTGATCCTCCTGTTTCCTGTGCCGCTCATTCATCTATCATATATAATGTTATAGTAGTGTCGCGGCAGATAACCTCTTAAGTAAGGCCTCAGGTGCTGACACCCGACCGGTGACGGCCCAGGGGCCCTCACGGGGTGCGGAGCCCCCGCTCCTCTCCTCTAGATCCCAGGCTATTCTCCTCTCTGGTCTAGATTATTGTGTTCTGCTACTCTACCCTAACACTCCACCCACCAGGACCTAGGATTGGCCCTCTGTTCTAGGTGTTGCATGTAGGGTTGGATCTCAGAGTTAACTGTATGACTGCTGTGTCAGAGAATATTGCGGCTGCAATACTCCCTTGTGACGCACTCGTTGCGGGGCGCCACACTATGACCTGTAAAAAAAGCCTGTAAGGGTACCTTTACACGCCGCAATATCTGCTGGCGATGTGAGTCGATCTAACGTGCGCGTGCACGTTTATCATGGTCGCCTCAGATCGCCGATGGCGGCATTACACGCCGCAATTTCGCCCTCAACCTAAGGTGATATGTCGCCCCGGAAATCACCTCACCCACAGCAGAACCAATCCAGTGGACTTCCCACGCCGCTTCACACGCCGCAATCCCCAAAGGAATGTGGGCGTACATGTTCAGCGCGGCGAGAACATAGGCGTGCCAGACTGGTTTACACCGCGCCCCAAACATGCTCATTGGCAACGCAATAGCGTTATGATTAGGCAGCTTGCGCTGGAAGGCTGGCTAATACATGACGCCATTGTCTATTGGAGTTTGTGATTAATACACGCTCGTGTCGTCGATAGTGGCTGCTGCGATACATTTTCGAGGCGCAAAAGCATCACACAGGAGCGGTTTTGTGCAGGACAGTGGCTTACACTACACAATGGCTATGTGTGCGTCTGTAGCTGATGGTGGGAACATACAAACCACACTATGCACATATGTGCCTACATTGGTCCATGCCATGGCACAGCTGCCATGGCAGAACTGAACTATGTGTGTGTACACATGTTTGTGTGTGTGTACTGGACTGTACCTACATCCCCCACAAACACCATTGCTTGCTCCATGTGTGTGGACACGTTCCAATGTGCCCAAACACATCATAATGTATATGTTCACACAGTCAGGGCATACAGTGTGGGCTAAAGGGCTGGACCTGTGTACTGGACATTAGCAGACAATGCTGCACGGGCCCATCAATACCATTTTACGGATCACATACCTCTGTGCACAGCATAAAGCTATGTGCAACTGCCCTGGATCCCAAAA
This sequence comes from Allobates femoralis, assembly GCA_033576535.1. NCBI lineage: Eukaryota > Metazoa > Chordata > Amphibia > Anura > Aromobatidae > Allobates > Allobates femoralis. The sequence goes on along the minus strand of JARQOC010000003.1, from coordinate 795,506,411 downwards.
TAACGTCAGACACAGGTACTTAGTTGTTTTTTTTTTTTGTTTTGTTTTTTTTAGTTTGTCCTTTTGTGCACACAAAAATTATGTAGAACAACACACACAAAACATAAAAAACAAAAGTGTCAACATCTCACAAAAAAATGTAACATGATGAGAAATAATGCCCCAAACCAAACATTTTACAGTGTAGAACCCAAAAAAACTAACTAACTAATGTTTCTACACCCAAACACAAGCAGAGTCCTCATGGTGCAGCCACCCTGGTGACTCCACCCTCCTTATCATATTGCTGCCTCACAACACCAGCCACCCTACACCTGCTTGTACTGCCAGGCCACTCCCCCAGGGCCATTAAAGTAGGAGCAGTATGCATCTCTGCTGCTCCTGGCATCCTGCTGACTCAGACCGTGGCTCAGCGGCTGGAGTGGCGCCACACCATGGTCGGTAGCACGCCAATTCCCGGGACGGACCTCCCCTGTTGTGGGGTCCACAGAATCCACATAACTTGCTGGCGTGTATGATGAGCGATCCCTACAACGCAGGAAGTTATGCAGCACACAGCAGGCCAGCACTACCACATCAATACATTCCACTTTCATATGCAAAGGCGTATGAAGTACGCGGAATGTATTGGCCATGATCTCGAACGCATTTTCAACCACACGGCAGGCCTGGGATTGGCGGTAATTGAAAATACGCTGCTCAGAAGTAAGCGTCCTCTGGGGATATAGCCGTAGTAGGTGAGCCTGAAGTGGGAAGGCTTCATCCCCCACAAACGTAAAGTTGAGATGATGGCTTGTCTCATCATTTGAGGTCAAGTTAAGACCACCTCTCCTTAGATTTTGGGCCAAGGAGCAGTGTGCAAACACACCCCCATCAGAGACACGCCCGTTCATTCCAACGTCCACGTAGAGGAACTCATAGTGAATGTCCACCAGGGCCATGAGGACTACACTAAAATATCCTTTGTAATTATAATACCAGGACCCCGAGTGTAGGGGTTTAGTGATCCTCACGTGCTTACCATCCAATGCACCTCCGCAGTTAGGAAATTGCCAGCGGTCCTCAAACCCTCTGGCAACATCCATCCATTCAGTGGGGGTTGTTGGGAACTGCATGAGGATGGCAGCAGACTACTCCAGATGGCCTCACATCTATCAGGCGGCTCAGTGACACACGTGAAGTGTATTGCAAGTCTGTCCTTGAACGACCTGTTTCCAGGAACCGCAAAGTTACAGCCAAACGCTCCTCAGGTGGCACAGCTCGACGCATCAAATTGTCCTGTCGGCCTATCAATGCCCTTATGCGTTCCAAGAGGAATGTCAAAGAGTCCTCGGACATACGGAGATAGTTCCTGAAATCATGCGGACTCCGATCCTCCAGCTCATGGACCAGCCGCATGTGACTCTGGGTCTCCCGTTGCAGAAGCCAATCCCGAGCCCACACACGCCATGGTCTGCGAGCCTGCATCCTCTCATATCTATCCTCCAGCCACAATTGCTCTTCCACCAAAGCAAGAGCCACGATAGCATCTCCATAAGGGTCCATGATCATCTCATGTACCAACCCCTGCAAATGTGAGGAAAATAAACATCACTACAAGTACGCTTCATCACACATCACCAATACCTACCACCTCCTTCCCTATACATCTCCTAGGCACTTTACAACATCCTACCCAAGTGTGCTCATTTGCCCACCCACATACATTGAAGGGCCAAACACAACATTGCACTGCCTGACAACCAAACCTGGTCACACTACACCCCTGGCCCTCCTCAACAAATACATCTCCATCGTCAAAATGGACACATCATGAGCATACCCCCATATACCTGCCCATAAAGTTCAGGTATGACCACAAGACGTGGCAAAATAGTTACGTCACATTTATCAAATCATGGTTGTTACCAACTCTATACAATTACATTATACACGTACCCCAGCCTTTGTGTGTTATTGACAAAATATCAGGCCACGCAGCAGACTATTGAATACTCATCATGTCCAAGAGACATCCCTGAGGTGTTGAGAACGCCGGATCTTCAGAGGCAGACATTTGCAGAAGCCACATGGCCCACTCCACATCTCAGTATGGCCAGAATAGTCCCATTGTGTGTTGTAAACAACAGTACTATGTGGCCACAATTCGGATGATCAACGCAACTAAAGACACACGCATCCTTCAAACTGTATGGCAAAGGCAAAATGGCTTGTCAATGAGGAGTGTGTTTAGGGTGACAAAACATTCATGCATCCATTTGCCAGTACACAATTGAGCTAACAAACACACCATCATTACTAACTACATACCCCACCACTTGAGCGTCAGCTACACTACACAATAATGATCCGTAATGCTAAGCTGCTTTTAACGCAACACAGCCATATCACAGTTCATGTGTGCACATCAGTACTTACTTAATGACTCTGGGCAGCAAGCGTGGCCTACCTCGGTCTTGAGCGCTTTTTATATGGTAACCAACCAATCAGACAGAAGCGGCGTCTTGTAATCGACGTAGCCACCTGGGCGTACGCAGGTGCGACCAATGATTATGTGCCAGTGCTGTGTTTTGATTGGTCATGTTGTGTTTAAATATGGACGTGCTGGGGCACCACCCATGCTCCTACTTCAATGTGCATTGTGCTAGTAGCGTCTCATCACAAGAACTCTGTTGGACAGACGGTAAGTGGGGGGACATGCTATTGTGCACTCCTGTACATTAATTTCTGTGTGCTGCTGACCCATATGTTGCCAGATGTTTGGGCGCCTTATGTACAGCTTCATATAGCGTCCTGTAGAAGTGTATTTTGCGGCGGCTACGCATCGTAACTACCCTCCGTGTCCTGTAGCGTGTCACATTGCCATTGGACTCTGTGGCTGGTGTTCCTGCCTCGGCCGCTGGGAGGCGCCGGATTCTGTCGGCTGATGGTGCCGTTGATAGGAGGGCCTTATCCTCATATGGACCTGCTCCTTCGACGTCGGCCTCTGTCGCTGAACGCCGCCGTGTTTCTCCTTTGAGTGATGTTGGTTGCAGAGTAGCCAGCCCTGCAGAGGTGTCTGATAGGCGCAGCCTTCGTTCTTCTGTCAGAAGTGGGGTGGTTGGTGCCAGTCGTGCATCACCATCTGGCCTGGTTCTAGGGGCGGTCCGGATGAGATCATCAGGCTGTGAGCTCCAGCCTATGGGAGGTAACCGCGCCCTTCAAATACATTGGAGCCTGTCTTGCAGGCCGCCAGATATAGTTTTGGTTCCCCAGTGATATAGTGTGTGTTTGGTTTTGACTCTGACCTTTGCCTGGATTTTCGACTCTGCTACCCCCTCATGATTTTGTACCTTAGCTGCCCTCTCGGTTTTTGACTCGAACTCCTGACTACGTTCTTCGGATCCTGATTTTTCCCTTCCTGGCGACCTACCTGATCTGCTTCTCATAATAGGCAGCTACCCCCTGGGCTCCGCTGTAATTCCAGATCCCTGTATAGGGGTTAAGGGTCTCAGGGTTTCTCGGGGTGCTGCCTTGCCAGCAGCTCAGCCTCACAGCGTATGGTCGTCACATAGTGCACATAATGTTCCTGGAGATCATTGGCAGGACAATGTGTATATAGCACTATGATTAGACATAAATATGTGTTCATCTCATGAGTGTGTGTTAATTTTGGTGGTAAGCTCATGTGTGCCATTTGTCAATTACAGACCTTGGCATTTTTCCCAGCACTGGGCAAAAATACATATAGCCCCTGCTATGTCCTGTATGCCCCATGTATGTCCACATGTAAAGGCCACTATTGATTCTGCATACCCAAGCTGACTAGCACAACACATGTAATTTGTAGAGCTGGACATGAGTTGGCCACACAGAGTAGGGTGTGACCTGAGATGGCCATGTATGTGTTTGCATGACACAATTATATGTTTTATTTGCAGATGGCTGGGGGTCATGATTTTGTGCAGCAGCTCCTCACCATGTACCTGGAACACGAATGCCTGTGGCGGGTGTCACTGCCTGAATACCAGGACAAGGCAGTGAGGGCTGTGGCCTACAGGCCCCTGGTCGAGCTGGCCAAACTGCTCAACCCCAGTAAAATCTGGACGGCGGCCCTGGTTGCGGAGAAAATCAAGCGCCTGCGCACCGTGTTCACCAAGGCCCACAAGAAATGGATGGATGCGCAGTCTGGGCTGGAGCTGAGGAGGTCCCTAAGCCATGTCTGTGGTACTATGACCTCCTCACCTTCACCCTGGGGCAGGAGGGGCCTCGGGGAACACGGTGCAGCAGGCGCCGGCCGCAACCAGCTTTGGCCAGAGCCCAAGACCCTGCCCCGTCACGGGAGGTGGTAATTGTGTTTGTGTGATCTATGTACACAGCTTGTTGGTAGCACTGATGTGGGGTTTGCACCACATGTAGAAGCCAGCATTGTGGGTACCTTGCACAAATCTTCTTCTGTGTGCTTTTCTATGTGTTTTATCGTGACTGTTGTCACAGATTGTGCTGTGGTTATGTGTGGTCACTTGCCATATCAATGTGGAGTGTCAGGTGAGTATACTGCACTGGTCTACTTCTTTGTCCATGTCTTTTCCAAACCCTGCTACTGTGCCTTGTGGTGTTAGCCATAGTCAGATAGGCTCTATGTTGTGGTGGGTGTTTGGTTGTGGTAATTGCTGTAATGACATAGCAACATGTGGCTGATGTATATTTTTCTTCTGTTTCATTTACAGGCCCTTCGGGAGCCTGGCTCCAGTGACGAGGACCCACCCGCTGGCGAGGCTCTCCCATCAACATCTGCGGGAGAGCTGGTGCCTGAGACCAGTGGTGGGGGACCGGGCCAAGGGCCCAGCTCTGGCATATGCCGACGACGCAAACCTGCCCCACCGAACACGGAGCTGGGTACCTGGGCAAAACGGCTCCTATTAGACCGGGAGAGGACCCATGGCTCTGGAATTGGGCACGTCGCCAGCGAGATGCTGGGCCGCATGGAGCCAGAGCAACGTGACATCACCGAGAGGGCCATCTTTCGTGTCCTGGAGGCGGGTGTAGATGGGTCCCTGCGATGGGGGGCCACTTGGTCCTTCCCAAGAAAAAACACCCCCGGGCCCACTGCGCCCAAAGACGCATCATGAGGAGTCGGCAAAATCATGATCCTCCACCTCCCCCACGAAGACAGACCCGCTGAGCTAGACCCTCCACCAGTAGGTGGGTTTACGAGGATGAGGGGGAGGAGCCATTGTCTGAGCCAACAGACGAGGAGGAAGAAGAAGGACGCTATTAGGCAATGCACTTTATAGCCTGACGGACTGGTTAGAAGCATGTATAGGGCCAAAACATTTTTTTATTTGATTTGGTGAAAAAATAAACCAAATTATGATTTGGCTGACCTATGTCCACATCTGTGTCACGTTCACCAGTATGTTTGTGTGTGTTTGGTACTGTGGGTGTCAGATAGTACACATTGATGTAATATAGGGGTGCATGGCGGTTGACATGGTACAGTATGCTCACATGTTTGGCATGTCACACCACATACCTCTTGAAACTCCGTAGCCCAGTGTGGTTGGGAAAATTTAACCTCACAAACGTGACCCTGTGTGTGTTGCAACAAGGAATGACACAGAATTTAGCTATTCAAAACTTTAATAAAGGTTTTAATTATTTTTCAACATTTCCAAAACCACCAAAGAGGCTTTGTCAACTTAGGAGTAGCCAATACAGACTACCCACTTGCCCAATGTGGGAAACTATAAGAAAAGAGGCCAACGTGGCCTAACAAATAAGGGTGCCAACATGGCAAAAGGTTTAAACAATGTATCCATCATGGACATACCAAAACAAAAGGGCAAATGCCAACATTATTGGGGGGAGAAATTGGTGAGTAGGGCCAATGGTGGGCTGGGCTGCCAGGATGGCCATTATCATTTCGCGCAAGCGGGCCAGGTGCTGCTGGGCATCAATGTGGGCCTGCAGCATGTCTGCGACTGTTGGAAGGCCTGTATTGGAAAAAAACAACTTTACTCAGGGACATGTGTAGGTCTGGGTGGGTGGGTGACATAATTGGTGTGTTGTTCACTTATGTGGCAGAGACCCAGCAATGGTTCCATGTTGTGGAGCTGGGGATGGGCTCACCTCGCAAACACCACCACCAGGTCTTGCACCTTCAGTATGAAGGGACAAAACAAAACATCATGAGTGACATAGTGATGTCAGGGCAAAAAAACAAGATGTATATGTGAAAATTATAGGCCATTGACAAGACTTACCACCAATAACACCCACTGCAGGCTGCAGGCGATGTTGTGGCCCACGGGAGGTGGAGATGCAGTGGGTGGGGATGTTGCCGGAGGTTGGGTTGATGACCCAAGGTCCATGGCCTTTGTGATGCCTCCCTGGAGGGTGATGGTATGGTCCCAGGGGGGTGTGCACTCCCAGGTCCCTCCTGGAATGGTGATGGTGGTGTCCCAGTGGTGCAGGGACTTTGCTGCCCCACAAGGTCTGGTGATGGTCGTGTTCCCGGAAGTGCGAGAGATGATGGGCCCACAAGGTCTGGGGATGGTGGTGTCCCGGGGGGTGCAGGAGTTGATGGGCCGGCGGTGCCCGGTGATGGTGGGGTCGCGAGGGGAGCCAGGCTTCCTTGCCCTGCAATTAGAGGTGCTGGTGGGGTCCCAGGTGGCGTTGGGGCCCGTTGCGCCTCCTCTGCGGGGGAGTCTTCGTCATCTGTAATTGAAATATTGCTAAGACACAGATTAGAACTACACAACATACAGCAAACACGTACTGTTTGTGTAACAATGTAATGACGACGTCAAGTCTAGACATAAAGTATTTTGTGTACACCAACACTATGGTTAGGGGTCACTCTGTTTTTGGGAAAAAAAACAACACCAGTCACCACATATTTTTGTTGAGAAACACCCTTGCCTTGCCAGAGGATGGTTTATGCCTCAAAACACAACAGCAGTCAGTAAGTAAGCATCTGGTGGTGCCACCATTGGGTCACAAACATAGCACTCAGCTTGTAGTCCCTTTGCCCAATTGTGATGAATGTGTTGTGCAATGCTATGTGTCAGACTGCGCACATATGTGGAGCCAGGTGTGATGTTGCCCTTCTAAAGTGCATGAATATGTTGACCACTACTTTGGTGCCATTACACAGCTATGTTGGGCAACACACAGGTCAATCCACACTGTAGTCTTTGCCAGTCCAAACAAATATGGTTATATTCAGCACCTTAATGTAGCAGTGTATTCACCATGCATATGCACATTGGTGCATTGGTGACACGTCAACCTGCTGCTTAATGTCACACTATGTGCCATGGCCCTATAACACATGATGTTTGTGTAGTGTTTGGAGTAGGATGTTTGCCATGTGTGTGTTTGGCATTGCCACATACTCACCACGCAGCCTGGCAATCCGGGGACGAATGTCCACAATGCACCCTGGGGACTTGTGCTTCAGGTCTGCGATCTTCTTCTGGATCTGCTTGCGGGTCCTCTCCATCCCCAGCTTCTGGAGCAGGGCCCGCTGGATCTGCCTGAGTATGCTGCGCTTGCGCAGCCGTGGGTGCCGGTGACGCTGATGACACCAGTAGTCATGGCGGTCACACAGGTCTATCAGCACCATTAGCTCTGCCAGACCCCATGTGGCAGCGCGCTGTGAGGCGGCCATGACTGTTCTCCTATGTGCAGGGGAGGGGCAGGCACCTGGCAGGCAGGGAGTAACAAAAATAAACATGATGACGTCACCACGCACACTGGCGCTGCCAAAAAAAGTTGAGGATGCTAACAAGGTAGCCGTCCGCGGAGTGGGAGCATTGTAATGTCCCCATCAGCGTCACCAAATTCACAGCCGATTTTAGTGCGTTGCCCATGGCACCCATGTGCGATGTGTAGGCTAACATCTGACACAGTGCAACTTCCAATACACACGGGCAACATAGCTTGCGCTATTCAATGCGTGCGTAATTGGACTGATTTAGTGGATGGTTGTGTAGGTGAAGATGTGTGTGGTGCTGAAATGACAGCTCTTCAAATATGGCTTCCTGTGAACTGACAGCCAATGGGAACACAGTAGCCACCACCAGTCATCGCTGACGGGGTGCGGACTCCAGCAAGCTGTGGCACGCCTACGGGAAATCAATAGGCGACGCAGATTCCATCACTATCGCCCTTTCACACGCCAAAAGCCGGGAATCTCGCCTTCATGATTGTCTCTTATTTTGGAGCAGTGCTCTGAAATCAGGAACCAGGCGTCAGGCAATTTATCGCCGCTAAATTCCCCAATTACACGCCACAACTGGGAGGCAATTTGACGGCGATAGTTTCAGGGCGACATATCGCCAGCAGGATTCCCAGCAGATATTGCGGCGTGTAAAGGTACCCTTATAGTTATAGGAAATAACTATCCAACGTAGAAACTATGAAATTTATTACATTTTTATCCTCAAACAAAGTTAATTTCCGACCTGGTCTCCCGATACCTACCCTCACGCAACCTCCGTTCCTCACAAGAACTCCTCCTCTGCTCCCCCCTCATCTCCTCTTCGCACAACCGCGTCCAGGACTTCTCCCGGGCATCTGCCATACTCTGGAACTCCCTGCCCCAACACGTCAAACACTCTCCGACCCTGAGAAGTTTCAAGTGTCACCTGAAGACTCACCTTTTCCGTCAAGCCTACAACCTGCCATGAGACCCAGGCGACCACCCCATAACTGACATTGCCCCATCCTACTGTATCCCACCCGCCCCTCGTAGACTGTGAGCCCTCGTGGACAGGGTCCCCTCCCCTCCTGTACCTGTATGTCCTGTTTGTCTAAAGTCAGTGTACTTGTGCTTGTCTCCCTCATCCTCATGTAAAGCGCCATGGAACCAAATGGTGCTATATAAATAAATAATAATAAAAGTTAATTTAAATCAATAGATCTTGTAATAATAATAATTTCCACAATTGGATGTAAAAAAAAAATGTTCCTGTGCTGAGATAATCTTATATATGTGTCCCTGCTATGTACTGTGTAATGAATATGTCTGACCGTACAGGGACATGGTCTGATCAAACCAAATCTCAGCACAGAAATATGTGGCACCCCTGGGTCAAAGTGCCACATTGTCATCACTGCCCCCAGGTGGTGGTGTCACAAGAGAGCAATGAAAGGGTCTTCTCATCAGGTAACACACACACAACACTTACACCTCCAGGCCAGAAGGGGGAGATGAAGCCTAGGTTCAGGGTGAGCTCACCTGGGGAGGGGCTAGTTAGTTCAGTTCCTGGGAGGACTGTGACGATGACCTGGATGTAAAAGAGCCATGCTAAGCTCATCCCAAGGTCGCTAACTAAGTTCCAGGCCTAAGGTTAGGGTCTGAGGAGAGAAGCAGGAACTCACCTGGGAGGCTGAGCAACACTGTGCTCACCTCAGAGGAAAGGCGCAAAGAATGGACACTGAAGTCCAAGACTGTGCAGGGTCTCACGTCTCAGGCTACTTTCACATAACGATTTTTTAAAATCCGATGCTGTCCGATATAATTCAGACAGCATCGGATTCCTCTGATGCCTGGAATCGGATGCCAAATAGCCATCCTATTCCGACATTTTATCTGATGCCTGCCCTCACCTCGCTCCCTGTCAGCTGTCATCAGCTGTATCTCCCCCGGTCCTCCAATGTGGTCCCCCATCCTCCCCTCTTCTCCCCCGTTCCTCCATAGCGCTCCCCCCTTCTCCCCCGGTCCTCCATTGCGCTCCCCCCGTCCTCCATTGCGTTCCCCCCATCCTCCATTGCACTCCCCTCCTCCCCTCTTGTCCTCCTCTACTCTTGTCCTCCTCTCCTCTTGTCCTCCTCCCCTCTTGTCCTCCTCTACTCTTGTTCTCCTCTCCTCTTGTCCTCCTCTCCCCTCTCCTCTTGTCCTCCTCTACTCTTGTCCTCCTCTCCTCCTCTCCTCTTGTCCTCCTCTCCTCCTTTTCTCACCTGTCCACGACTCCTGCACGGTGCCGCGCGTCTCCGATGTCTTGCTGTTCTGTGCTGCCAGGACCTCGCGTGACTTCACAATCACATGACTGCCGGTTATTGGTTACTGGCAGTCATGTGATTGTGACATCACGGCAGGTCCTGTCAGCACAGACAGCAAGACACCGGAAGACACAGGAGAAGCGCGGGAGACGCCGGGGGCCTTGTGGACAGGTGAGCATAGATTTTTTTTTTTTAATTAACCCCTTAATTTACTTTTAGGAGCTATTTTAGTGTACTGAGCATGCTCAGTACACTAAAATCGGGTCAGAGGAGACATCAGATGTTTCCTCGGACCCTGGTCCATAGGCCCCATGTCAAATTGATCGGGTCGGATCGGATGTGCACTAAATACCATCCGATTTGGTCCGATCCGAGTTTGTCCAATTTTATTTTAGTTGCAAAAATCGGAGCATGCTCCGATTTTTGCACCGATAAAAAAATTGGACAGAATCGGATCGGACCAAATCGGATGGCATTTAGTGCACATCTGATTCGGTCCGCTGCCCATAGGGCTGCATGGAGGCAAAAATCGTTCCGATGTTGTCCAATTTTTATCGGACAGCATCGGAACTGATAAAATCGTAGTGTGAAACCAGCCTCAGCAGTCAACACCGGAAGGTGGGGATTCCAGATTCTTCAGCCACACCGTACTCACACACACAGCAACATAGAGAGTTCTGGAGTTGACACCCGGGAACAGGGTAGAAAGAAAGGACTCGAGTTGCCTGTCATACCAGTACCTCGCAGGACGAGACAGGGCTTATGCAGCTGCAGGAGCCAATACACTGGGCGCAGTAAGGACGCCAAAGACCCAACCGGATGGAAAGAAACCCTGAGTTGCTCTCAGACTCCGTGGACAGCTGCTCCAAATCATCAGTAAAGGAAAAAGTGAACAACAAAACCGTGAGTCTGCCTATTACTTGTGCTCGTCGTCCTGAACCCAACACCCCAACTACCTTCACTGCCCCGGGTAAGCTGCTCTGCCCGTGGAGAGCCACTCCATTCTAGCTGCCCATCCATCACCCCGGAGGTTCTGCAGCAGCTGTGGCCATCCCTAGCCACACATCATGGGTGGCGTCACGAAACATCCTTGTGTATAATCCCTCTCTCAACAACGCCAGGAAAGCCCCTACTCTTTTCAGCTGAACCCAGGCTACGGGACCGGATCACGACCGCCGTGACTTCCCCTAGAGACAGCTTCAGCCCAGTCTCGAGTACCCTACGGCCCTGGGGGGCACTTCAAATACATCACCAGACCCACCAGAGGTACAGAAATACATAAATAGAACCCACATCAGTACACAAATCACAACCCTCATTAGTAATAAAATTCATCATCAGAGTCACTATCAGTACATGGTAAAACAATTGTAATGTCAGGTCAGAACCAAACACATTTGTGCTGCATGAACCTACAAATCCTACTACATCCTTAACAATTGTAAGGAGATACTGGGAGTTGCCACCAGCCGTCAATTAAAGCATACAGGAACCACAGCAGTGATGAGAATTAGTCATTATCACAAATAATCATTTACATCTGGGTATTTTATAGAAGACTTTGTCTCTGATCGGGGGGTCGTCTTTTTTTTTCATCTTTCATCTTGTCTAGACACCATGAGGACTTTTGACACCCACAACTCGTCTCTGGAGACGTCCATCTGTGGCACCCCATGGGTTAATGTGCCACAATAACATCACATGGGTTCTCTCCCCCACTGCACACTGACAAACACTACCACCTCTGGGCAAGAGGGGGAGCACCACCTGCTTCCTTATATACTCTTGCCCATGAGGGAGAGCTCAGTTCAGCTCGGAGCAGGGCTGTGAAGAGGACACAGAGCAGAGTTAGCTCAGTGCAGACCTAGCAAGGGTCAGAGGAACAGGAGAACTACAGACAGAGAAACACGTCTGGGAGCTGGAGTGATACCTTCACTTGCCCCAGAAGAATGCACAGAGACGGACACCGGATCCGGTACTGTGTCTGGCACCCACAGCACAGTGAATCCAGGAACAGTGGGATCTCTAGATGCCCCATAGTACCAGAGCGAAGCAACACGGAGGGGTCAGCACAGCATAGAGGACTCAAGTTGCCTAGCCAAGTGGTACCAGCAGAATACAGAGAGAAGTGAGGAATCCCAGCAGCTCAGCTAATAGCAGCAGCCAGGACACACACACAGAGTGCAGCATAAGGACGCTGATGACCCCGGACAGGGTTGGGAGAGAGCTTAGCCCCATTACAGACTCCGTGGACTATAACCTGCAACAACATCTGCAGTAAAGCTTTGGAAAACAGCAAAACTGTGAGTCTGTGTATTGATTGCGACCTTTGCTCCAGATTCAGCACAGAGACAATTCCTCCCTACAGATCCAGCCTGTCAGCTCTGCAGCATCAGGAGAAGAAGAGAATTGCATTAGTGTCTACCAAACGTGAGTGTGTGTCCTTTAACCCTTCTCCACCATCTATAACCCCAATAGACCTTTACCCTTACTGCCCCGGGGGATACAGTTCTCCCCACTAGAACTATACCATCTCCGCTGCCATTCCATCACACCCGGAGGTTCTGCAGCAGCGGCGGCCGCATCACTGGCCGCACCAAGTGGGTGGCGTCACCCGTGACAAATCCCCTTGTAAATAATTCCCCTTTTATTGCCGAGCCAGGGACACGGTCCAGACCAAGCCACCCGTGACATCCCCAGCAACCGTCCGGTCCGGTACCGAGTACCCCAGTCCCGTGGGGCCCGACAACCTGGCGTCACGAACAGGATCTACCCGGTCCAAAAGAATTGGACCCTGTGCGCCATCTGAACTGTATATTTGAGAATCCGCCATTTTGGAGCGCGCGGCGCGCGGAAAAGAAAGGGGGCGGTACCTTGCATTGGCGCGAACCCAGCCTCCTCCCTTGGTGCTGACGAAATCCGGCGGGGAAGAAGATCCCTGTTGCACCCCGGAACCTCCCATAGACATCCGGACGGAAGCGGAAGACGGAGGGCGCATATTAACTAAGGGGGCCCAAGATGTCGCAGGCCGATGCACAAGACGGCGACGGAGCAGCCGGTGGAGCTGCAGCGCCGGACCCAGCGATAGTACCCGGCGGTGCAGCGGCGCAAGGAACAGCATCCATAATGCCATTCCTGATGCCGTATACTCCAGGGGCAATGTGGCTGCCCCAATACTCCGGTGAGCCTAATACTTTAACTGACTTTATGCAAAAGATTAAAGAGTATTATGTGATGTATCCCCTCACTGAAGCCCAGCGTGTAGGAATGATAATGGGACAGTTAACGGGCAATGCACGGCGTGAGGTGGCGTCCTGGCTGGACACAGATAAGGACACTGTAGAGCATCTAGCAGCCAGACTGAAAGCAACGTTTGAATCTGCTGTTGATACCCGTGCTAAGATGAGGTTCTTTGCATGCCACCAGAAGCCTAAACAGAGTGCCAGAGACTTTGCCTTGAACTTGCAGGAAGCACTCAAAGCCCTTAAGCTGGCAGAACCTGCTTTAGCCCCAGGCGCTGATAAAATGCTATTTGACCAATTCATAGAGGGCCTCCATTCCCCTTCCCATCGAGGACAGTTAAGCATGGTACTGCTGCAGAACCCTGACATGACATTTACTGAGCTGAAAGATAGAGCTATCTGTCTGCAGCAGCTGGAAGAGCCAAGGGAATTAGCATCTGTGCTTGACACTGCAGCAGCACCTCAGCAGGCGGCAGCGCCAGCGACATCTGCTATGTCAGCGACTGCTGCTGAGGCCGGGGAATATATCTCAAATGCAGCCATCAACCAAAAGCTGGATGCCCTGACAGACACCGTGATCTCCATGGCCAAGGTCATCAAGGAACTGCGAGAGTCAAAACCTGCACCCAAGATCGAGTTGGCGACCAGCAGAGAGGATGTTCCGTGGATGAGGCCCAGAAGATACCCAGCAGCAAGAGGACGACCCAGCGATCGCTACCAACCAGATGGACAGCCCATTTGCCGCCGTTGCCAGAAATCAGGCCATCTTGCTCGTGAGTGTCCTTTAAACGACGATTCCCTGGGCAGGCGGGCCGCTCCCCAGGAATGAACGTTCAAGGCCCCTCAGCCTGGTATGACAAATTCGTGGGAGGAAAGCCGGTGATCCATATTGTGTTGGATGGCATCCCCTTTAGTGCCTTGCTGGATACCGGATCCCAAATAACATCTATCCCACATGTTCTATATAAAAGGTACTGGGCTGATTCAGACATTACTAATGCGCCAGATGACTTTAATTTTGATATATGGGCTGGTAATGGATTGGTAATACCAAAGGTTGGATTTAGAGAGATGAATATTCAAGTTGGGAAGGTAGAATTGCAGAATCAGGGTATTATAATTGTAGATGTCAACCGGCGAGACCGTGAACCCGTAATGCTGGTAGGAATGAATGTCATTGAGAAATGTTTTTCCGAAGTGTTAAGTGTTTTGCAGCAAATCGCCGAGACTGCCAGAACAGGACAACAGAGGCTTCTGCACAAAGAGATCAAAGCCCTGATGTTGAAGCAGCAGGTAGAAATCTCCGGAGGTGAGATCGGCAGTGTACGAGTAAGTGACCCAATACCCATTGTAATTCCTCCCAAAACTGAAATGTTGGTATGGTGCAGAGCCGCAATAGGCATTAAAGGGCAAGACTATCAGGCCCTGGTAGAACCCGTGTACTCAGACAGTAGACCGACCATACTCACTGCTAGAGGAGTAGTTGACGTACACAGGGGAAGAGTGCCATTACGCCTATTGAACTGCGGAGAAGATGAGGTCACATTACCAAAGTATGCTACCATGGCTAAGTTGTACACGGTTGATAACAACAACATCACCGCCGCCGAGCCCTTGAACCCGTCATGTCAGGCGGATGACAATGGCTCAGAGGAGAAGCTGGAGGATTGGTGCCAAAAGTTGCATGTAGGTACCAGTTCTACACCTCCCCGTCACAAGCATGGAGTATACCGGGTAGTGAAGGAATATGAGCAAATATTCAGCAAACACCCGTTAGACTTTGGGCAGATCAAAGGGGTAGAGCACACTATACCCACAGGTAACCATCAACCTATAAAAGAAAGGTATAGACCCTTACCACCAGCTCACTACCAAACCACCAAAGACATGCTCAGAGAAATGAAATCTGCAGGGGTAATAAGAGACAGTTGTAGCCCCTGGGCAGCACCTCTAGTGTTAGTTAAAAAGAAGGATGGGACCATGAGAATGTGCGTAGATTACCGGCAGATTAATCGCATCACACATAAGGACGCATACCCATTACCTAGGATTGAGGAGTCATTAACTGCATTAAAATCTGCTAACTACTTTTCCACCCTTGATCTGACTAGTGGGTACTGGCAGGTTCCTGTGACCGAGGCCGACAAGGAGAAGACAGCGTTTACTATGCTGATGGGCCTCTGTGAGTTCAATTGTATGCCGTTCGGACTCTGCAACGCACCCGGGACCTTCAAACGTCTGATGGAGAGCTGCCTCGGGCACAAGAACTTTGAAACTGTCCTCCTGTACCTAGATGACGTCATAGTTTACTCGAAGACGTACGAGCAACATCTACAAGACCTGGCAGAAGTGTTCGAAGCTTTATCGAAATATGGCATGAAAATCAAGCCATCCAAATGTCACCTTCTTAAACCAAAGGTACAGTACCTGCGACATGTCGTGAGTTCAGAGGGAGTAGCACCGGATCCTGATAAAGTCACAGTGATAAGGGATTGGCCAAGACCTACGAACGTAAAAGAAGTGAGGCAATTCCTGGGCCTGGTAGGCTATTATAGAAGATTTATCCGAGGATTCACGAAGCTAGCGGCTCCCCTGCAAGACATTCTGGTAGGACGATCAAAGAAGACTTCAAACTGTAATTCTCTGATATGGTGGGATGAGGAAAGAGAAGATTCCTTCAATAAGCTAAAAAGTGCGCTGACGGGAGAAGAGATCCTGGCATACCCTGATTACCATCAACCATTCATTCTTTACACGGATGCCAGCAACGTGGGACTGGGAGCAGTATTGTCGCAGAAGCAAGGAGGCAAAGAAAGAGTTATTGCCTTTGCAAGCAGGAAGCTCCGGCCTACAGAAAGAAATCCTGAGAACTACAGCTCCTTCAAGTTAGAGCTACTGGCAGTAGTTTGGGCTGTGACTGAACGCTTTAAACATTACTTGGCAGGTGCAGACTTCACCATCTACACGGATAACAACCCGTTGACTCACCTGGACACAGCAAAATTAGGTGCTCTGGAGCAGCGATGGATAGCCCGGCTATCTAACTACAACTTTGTCATCAAATATCGGGCAGGCCGCTAGAATGGGAACGCAGACGCCTTATCCCGGATGCCGCACCTGAAAGACGTGGAAGAGGAACCGGAAGAGTTGGAAGAGATTGAACTACCGGCCTTTCATCGTTCAAGGGTAGAAGATTATCGACCCGGCATCTACCAAAGGAAACAGGAAGTAAATCTTAACCCGTTAAGACACTATGAATGGGCCGAAACCCAAGATACTGATCCAGCCGTGAAGCTAGTGAAAGAACTGCTTACGCAACAACATGCACACCCTGATCAGAATGCCCCAGCTGAAGCTATACAGTTATGGAAGGATAGAGGCAAGTTGTTCCTGCATCAAGGGAAGCTCTGCAGAACGCATACCAATCCCAAGACGCATGAACTGGTCTGGCAGATAATCGTGCCCAAGCGAGCCACTCAAATGGCCTTAGAAGCTTATCATGACAATGCAGGTCATTTCGGATGGAAGAAGTTAGAAGCAATCCTGAGAGACAGATTCTATTGGGTTGGCATGAGAAGATCCATTGAACTATGGTGCAGAAGATGTGCAGCATGCAACCTCAGAAGGAAAGATCTACAGAAAGCTCCGCTTCAACCAATAATAACCAAGCAACCACTTGAACTAGTCGCATTAGATCACGTCAAGTTGTCACCAAGCCGGTCAGGCTATGTCTATGCCCTAACCATCGTGGACCATTACTCACGCTTCTTAGTGGTGGTACCCGTCAAAGACTTGACAGCGAAGACGGCACCAAAAGCATTCCAGATGCATTTCTGTAGACCACATGGTTACCCAGAACAAGTCCTTGCAGACCACGGTCCAGCTTTTGAATCAGAACTATTCAAGGAATTCTGCAATATGTATGGTTGTAAGAAGATTCGCACAACAACGTATCATCCTCAAACAAATGGTCTATGCGAGAAGATGAATCATATTGTAATTGAACTGTTAAAGACCTTACCAGAGTCAGAAAGAAACCAGTGGACAGATAAATTACCTGATTTGGTAGACTTATACAACCATGTACCCGTGAGTTCTACAAACTGCACTCCAGCATACCTTATGCGCGCAAGACCCGGTAAATTACCAATTGATCTAGAAATGGGAATTGAAAAACCAGATACAGAAGTAGAAGAAACAGATTGGGATACCAAACGTCAGAAGCAGTATCAACAAGTCCAAGAATGTGTAGAGAGAAACTTACAGCAAGCAAGAGCAAGACAAGAAAAGACTTTTAACAGATATGCTCAAGCAATGCCATTACAAGAAGGTGATCAAGTTCTCAAGAGAAAGAGACGTACAAACAAACTGGATAATCAGTGGGAAACCGACCCATACACAATCTTACCATCCAACCAAGACAATGTTAAAACCTGTTTGATAAGCAAAGATGAAGGAAGAACTTCACAAGTCGTATCTCGTGATCAGCTAAAATTGTGTCCTGAAACCTTGAAGACACCTGAAGTCATAGAACCCGTACAGGTCCAACCTATCCAAGAGAAAGAAAAAGAAGAAGTTTTCCACACAGTACTAGGAGATTTCCCCAAAACATGGCCAAATTACCATGGAGCAGTTGTCGTACCCATGATTGCATTCCCTTCAATGATGGACCCAAAACCAGAACCTGTATTACCAGAACCTGTGTTACCAGAACCTGTGTTACCAGAACCTGTGTTACCAGAACCTGTGTTACCTGAAGAAGACCCAAGACTTGAAGAACTGGAAGAACTGGAAGTAGAATCCGAAGAAGAAGAACAAATTCCTGGTCCCAGCGAACTTGCCAGTCCTGCAGTCAGACCTCCATCTGCCATAACACCAAGCACCCCAAATAGGTACACGTCTACTCACACTTTCAGACTAACTCCACCAACATTGCGCAGATCAGAGCGTAGTACGCAAGGTCAGTTACCAGCTAGGTACAAAGAGTAAAATGCAGAATTAAATATGTAATGTAAATATGTTTGTTTAAATGTAAAGTAAACGTAAATTGAGCCCAGTAGACTGTGTCCAAGAGGGTGGAGGAACTGGATTGACCCCCATGTACATTAAGTTAGGGAAAGAAAGTGCCTGGGGGTGGTGTAGCGAATTCAGGCCTCCTAAGCAGAAACGCCCATGGACAAATGTATATAGTTATTGCAACGTTAAAAAAGCCCAGTACCTACAGAGACTATCCTGTATGAACTTTGAACTCTTCTTATTTACTTATGGACCATATATACCACGGACTGGTTGTGGTAAGAACTCTCTTGTATATATTCATCAGCCCGAAGGCAATAGACTAAACCTCCGGAGAGACTGGTCTTTCGAACTCTTTTCACATTCTAGTGATTTTTGTACTTTTTCATTTTAAGTCTATGTCAGTATTAATTGTGTTTAATTGTTGTTTACTTGTTTTTCTACAGTCCCGGAGTACTGTATTTAACTAAGGGGGAATGTGGCACCCCATGGGTTAATGTGCCACAATAACATCACATGGGATCTCTCCCCCACTACACACTGACAAACACTACCACCTCTGGGCAAGAGGGGGAGCACCACCTGCTTCCTTATATACTCTTGCCCATGAGGGAGAGCTCAGTTCAGCTCGGAGCAGGGCTGTGAAGAGGACACAGAGCAGAGTTAGCTCAGTGCAGACCTAGCAAGGGTCAGAGGAACAGGAGAACTACAGACAGAGAAACACGTCTGGGAGCTGGAGTGATACCTTCACTTGCCCCAGAAGAACGCACAGAGACGGACACCGGATCCGGTACTGTGTCTGGCACCCACAGCACAGTGAATCCAGGAACAGTGGGATCTCTAGATGCCCCCTAGTACCAGAGCGAAGCAACACGGAGGGGTCAGCACAGCATAGAGGACTCAAGTTGCCTAGCCAAGTGGTACCAGCAGAATACAGAGAGACGTGAGGAATCCCAGCAGCTCAGCTAATAGCAGCAGCCAGGACACACACACAGAGTGCAGCATAAGGACGCTGACGACCCCGGACAGGGTTGGGAGAGAGCTTAGCCCCATTACAGACTCCGTGGACTATAACCTGCAACAACATCTGCAGTAAAGCTTTGGAAAACAGCAAAACTGTGAGTCTGTGTATTGATTGCGACCTTTGCTCCAGATTCAGCACAGAGACAATTCCTCCCTACAGATCCAGCCTGTCAGCTCTGCAGCATCAGGAGAAGAGAATTGCATTAGTGTCTACCAAACGTGAGTGTGTGTCCTTTAACCCTTCTCCACCATCTATAACCCCAATAGACCTTTACCCTTACTGCCCCGGGGGATACAGTTCTCCCCACTAGAACTATACCATCTCCGCTGCCATTCCATCACCCCCGGAGGTTCTGCAGCAGCGGCGGCCCCATCACTGGCCGCACCAAGTGGGTGGCGTCACCCGTGACAAATCCCCTTGTAAATAATTCCCCTTTTATTGCCGAGCCAGGGACACGGTCCGGACCAAGCCACCCGTGACATCCCCAGCAACCGTCCGGTCCAGTACCGAGTACCCCAGTCCCGTGGGGCCCGACACATCTTCTCCGGTCTTCTTCAGCACATCCCGGCACGATACCCTAAAAGATAGGAGAATGATCAACATTTTCCTGAATAAAAATATCTGCCCTACACTGCCCCGGAATAAATAATCGCTCCTCCTCACTGTTCCCTGCACAAAATATGATTTACACACTGTCTCTCTTATGGCACATGCCCTCCTCACTGCCTCCTCATCACACTACCCTCTCCTTTTCATATTGGGCCACCTCTTCACACTGCCCTCTTCACTGAGTAGTTCTACACTGCCCATTTATACTGTTCTCCCTTATCACACTCCCCCTCCTCAACATACTGTCCAGTCCTGGCTGTCGCCTCACATTGTCCCCGCATGCTGCTCCCTTTCCATACACCCCCACAACTTCTCAGTCTCTTTTTCTGTGACCCCTTACATTTTTCTCATCCCCTACTGTTTCTTCATTACTTCATCCCCTCCTCACTCAACATACTGTGTCTACACCAATTCTCCCCTCACTGCATATGCTGTGCTGCAGCCATCCCCCTCACTCCTCATCTTGTTTCCACATGAATCCCCCTCACTCCAAATACTGTGCTGCAGCCACCATCCCTCCCTCACTCTTTATACTGTATCCACACCCATCCCCGCTCACCCCACATATTGTTCCGCAGGCATCTCCCTCTTACTATTTATACTGGATCCCCAATTTTACCCCCTTGCTTTTCGTACTGTCTTCTCCATACTGGGTCCATACCCATCAACCCCTATTCTGTGTTATCAAATTCCCCCCCATTTGCGCTCCATGCTGTGTCGACATTCACCCCCCATCCTCTCCCCCATTTGCATCTCATACAGCCCCCATCCTCTACCTTCCCCCATTTGCTCCTCATACAGCCCCCATCCTCTATCTCCCCCAGTGTGCTCCTTATACAGCCCCCATCCTCTATCTCCTGTGATTGCTCTTCATACAGCCCCCATCCTCTACCCTCACCCATTTTCTCCTCATACAGCCCCCATGCTCTACCCTCCCCCATTTGCTCCTTATACAGTCCCCATTCTCTACCCCCCATTTGCTCCATATACAGCCCCCATCCTCTACTCTCCACCATTTTCTCCTCATACAGCCCTCATGCTCTATCCTCCCCCCCCCAATTGCTCCTTATACAGTCCCCATTCTCTACCCCCCATTTGCTCCATATACAGCCCTCATCCTCTACCCCCTCATTTGATCCTCATACAGCCCCGATTCTCTACCCCCCCATTTCCTCCTTATACAGCCCCCATTCTCTACTCCCCATTTGCTCCATATACAGCCCTCATCCTCTACCTCCCATTTGATCCTCATACAGCCCCCATCCTCTACCCCCCCCCCCCCCCGCCCCATTTGCTCAACACTCCACCTCTCCCCTTTCCCTAAATACTTTAATTTTCAGTAGAGTCTTCTCTTCAGCTCCTTTGTGGAGCATTGTTCAGCATCCTGCCGCCTCTGCACAGCACAGGGCCGCCGAGTGACGTCAGCAGCCTGATTAGATAATTCCTGAGGAAGGAGCGGAGGTTGCTCCGAAATGCATTGGAAGAAAGAAATATCATTGCACCAGACTTCTCGGGTCCTGGTTCTTCCTTTCCCTTTCAGTAGCGCGGATCACCAGCTCTTTGTCCTGTTGTTCCAGTCCTACACAAAGAAAAAAAACACTCATGAAAAATAGTGTTTATTTGGGAACATTATAGTCTCCCTGATAATATATACACTTTATAGAGAAACAGACCAAACCGCGGCTCTTACTGTTCAGCAATGTTTGCATAGCGTGTACTTATCACATACATGTCACAGACACAGCACTCGGTGTTATGTAATCATGCCGTATCTACATTAATAACTTTTACAATGTTCTTTAAATGTTTGCCTTAAAGGTTAAGTATCACAAGCAATACAATTTAGTGTGACCACGGAAGAAGTAATGGAGTAATGAGGGTGGTGCACTGAGATCACACCATGGTCTGATGTGACGTCATGAACTACCTGTAAAATACTTGAGTTCTGCACAAAGTATGGTAATAAGGAACAAGCCAACTGCAAAATCTCTAAGTGGAAGTGTAAAGGTGAAGTGCAAACATGCTGATTTCCTATTTTTGTACACATACATGTAGGATACACTCACACACACAGCAGTAGGGTTAGGGCCCCCAGTGGTTTTGGCTGCATAACAATAAGGGTATGTGCACATGTTAAGTATCTCGTGTCGGCATTTCCTGCACCATTTCTTCATTCCTTGGCAGTAAAAACGCAGCCTAAAACTTTTTCCCCATTCTTTTGTATTGGTGAAATCTGCATCAAAAATGTTGAATTGACATGCTGCACATTTACATTTGCATTATATCTCCAAGTCAGAAATAAGCAACGTGTGCATAAGACTTCAGGATTTTCATTCACTTTGCTGGCATCAAGAAACCATTCAGGTTTTGAGACTGTGCAAAAAAAAAAAAAAACACAACAAAACTGCAATGTGTGTGATTCACCTAAGGGCCTATGGAGACTCAGTACCCGGGCATGGAGTCGCTGGGATGTCACCGGTGGCCCGCCCGGACCAGTGGCCCTAGTAAACAGCCTAAAAATTGGGGGATGATTGAAGGGGAATAAAAGTTTGTAAGTTTATTGTGACGTCACCTGTGGTTTCTAGTGAATGCACCAGCGCTGCTGTGGGCCTCCGGGGATGATTGTCTGGCAGCTTGGTGGTATAGCTCCCCACAGGCGGAGCAAGGTTCCCGGGGCTGTGTTGGGGTGACCGGGATTGCAGCAGGGAGTTGGCTGTGCTGCCGGGCACCTGTGGCAGTCTTTGTGCTGGACAGGGTTAGGGACTGAGGAATTGACACACACACTGTAAGTTGTTTCTGTACCTTTACTGGTGGAATTGCAGGTAATGTCCAGGGTACTCTCCGGTGGTCGGGAAACACTTCTGGATCTCCACGGTGAGTGAGTTTAAGGCCTCCTTGTCACTTGTCCCTTGTTGAAGCCCTTGCCCTGTGTAAAACTAGGCCTGGCCTCCTCTGCTCTTCTGTTAGCTGTGTGAGTAGTGGGAAACCTTCGTGTGGACTGCCACTATATTCTCTCCTGCTTTGCCTGGTTCTCTTCTTGGTTGCTACACAGATGCCCGAGAGACTTTTAGTCTCCTCGGTGAACCGGTTTCTCTGCTGGGCTAGATGCTCTCCTGCAGACTCGGACTCCGGTGTTCGGGTTGCTTTCTGGGGTGTACCGGTACGGCTCCTCTACCCCCAGTCTGATTCTCGCTTCGTTCCTCTCACCTTGCCTTCGACCTCAGTCTTAAGGTACCATCACACGCGGCAATATTACTAGGCAATTTCACTGGCAATTTGCTGGTTGCAGTGAAATCATGGACACATTGTTCCATTTGTACACGGCAACAAAATAGAAAAATGTGTCCATGATTTCACTGCAACCAGCAAATTGCCAGTGAAATTGCAAGCAATATTGCCGCGTGTGACGGTACCTTTAGGTCCCTGCACTGGCTAGGCTGATAACTGCTTAGTTGTCAACTGGCTCGGGCCTAGCACAGTCCCGACTCACCAGGACGTCTTCACAGTTCTCCTAGCGACTGCACACTCTGACTAACTCCACCCCCAGCACCGGTATTTATAGGGGGTCTTGCTTAAAGGCAGCAAGTTGAGCTCCCCCTACAGGTCTGGGGTGGAAGGTGTTGTATGTGTTTGGGGTACTCACTGTGGAAATCCATCCATGTTTTTGGGTAGGTCTGTGGTTACCTGTACTGGCAGGGTGCCACATGTGCACAGACCCTAAAACTGTACATGCATACATTGTCTTTTAGACGCCAACATACCCACACCATTTTTACAGTAAGAAAATGGTCTAGAAAAAGTCAACGGTGTTTTACTTGAAGCGTCTTTACTAACATTTTTTGGCGGCAGATTCACCGCTGACCTCTTTTTATTACATTCTATATACAAATTCAAGCAGCAGCCAGGAGACGATTGGTCAGGTAACTTGTTTCAGCAGCTTCATAGCTTTAAAGCTCAAAAAGCTTAAAAGGGAATCTGTCAGCAGGTTTTTGCTACTGTGGTGCCCCACAAAGCAGGTGTCACAGAGGGGTACTGCACCCATAAAAGCGGTGCAGATATCCCAGCCGCAAGTAGATTTCAGGATGATGGGTGGAACCCCTACACAAGCACCCCCACACTAGATCACGCAGTGGGAGGGAACCCGGGAGGGTATATAGTCACCTCCAGGGGGAACTAGAGAGCAGTCTTTGACCGGAGCCAGCCAGGCAGTGGGCCTGAGGGAGGAAGGAGGGTTCCTCAGCTGAGGACCCAGGAGAAGGAAAGCTTCCCAGGTGCAGACAGCTAACCTGGGGGAGAGAGGGACTTTAGGAGTCCAACCCCGGCAGCTTACCGGGTACCGGAGCCCGCACCTATGGGATCCTCCAAGGACCACAGAGAATCCGATGAACTTGGGGTATATATATATACGGAACAGAATCTCGAGCGACCAAAAGAGGGGACTAGACACATCCAGGCAAAGCCGCAGTGTTCAGCAGAAGGTTAGCCGACGGGAGCAAGAGAGAGAAAGAGAGTGAGAGACAGCAGGAGGCCAGATCCGCTTTATGGGGTCAGACTTCACACCAAACTACTGGGAAGGAGGAAAGAATTGGAAGAGAGCAGGCACACGCTGAGGGTTCCATCCAGATACCTGTGATCTGCTTACAGCCACCCGTTAACTACTTGTCTGATAACATCTACACTGAACTGTAACTATTGCTGCTAAAGTTTCAGTAAAGTACCCGGAGTGAAGCGATTTCGACTCTGCTGCATCTTCTTTCCATGAACTCATTCCTTTCACAGGATTGCTGCCCCGAAGGTCCCAGTCCTGCCTGCGGAGGGCTACAACATTTGAGCCGCAAAACCACCGACCTCCGGAGGACTGTGGCGGTGCTGGTGACACCTCACCAGGTACTGCAGGTGGCGTCACGACAACTACTAACTTTGTAAATACTCCCTTGTACATATCCCCCTTTTTTTTTTTAAAGAGAATAGTCCCCCGGAACACAGGATCAGGCGCGGCCACCATTCCCCGTGACACAGTTAACCCTTTTGCCGCCTGATACCCTAGTACCCCACACCCTTGGGCGACACACTACCTCATCTGAGAGCAGCAGGATGCCTGCAAAGAGGCCCTAAATCCAACGATGTATCACTTAGATTACTGGCTGCAGTGGTTCTTACAATCAGAATTTTTAGATTCAGTCATCCAGCAGAGCTAAGAGAGCTGCCTCCAGGCTCTCAATAAACATTGAATATTGACAGTGAGCTGCCAATCAGAAGATTGGGCGTGTTGGACTGCCGTGTGCATAATAATGTAGTCAGTGTAATTGACACGCCCCTCCAGGGCCATAGAATACTCAGAATAGGGCTTTGAGGCTTCTTCACGGGAGTCACAGGGGTCGAGACCCCCGCCTCCGTGACCCTGGCTGTGTCATTAAAAGTTTTGTGCAGGTGGCTCTCTTCTCTGGGGAAAGTCCTGAGGCTAGGAGGGCTCTTTAGGGAAGGGATGACCGGACCTGGGGATATCTGTTTGACATGACGCCACTAGCACATTGTGGCTATAGATGGCTGCCGCTGCATGACAGTGCCTCTGGGGCTGATATAAGGAGGCAGCAGTTTTGTTAAGCCCTCTACGGGCAGGGCTAACCCCCAGGGCAGCAAAAGGGCACCTGAGTGAGTTGGTAGTTATGTTTCTGGTGATCACGAGGCGTCGAGAAAGTTCACAGACACAGCGGGTTGCAGTCTTCAGGTCTTTTACTCACAGTCACTGTGCCACAGCCCGCTGAGCACTGGGTTCTCAGAGGCAGGGATCCAGCTACTCCTGGGTAGGAGGATGACACGTAACCGGTACCCTTCTCTTTCCTCCCTCGGTCATCTCACATTGCGCTTGCTTCACCCTCCTGCCTTGTGCCTTGCCACAAAGAGCTCTGAGCCAGTAGCTGTGGGTTTTTCTTAGGGTCAATCTGCAGTATCTTCCCTTACCCCTCTCTTTGCCATCTTTTTAGCAGATGTGTGCGGTTGTCGACTGTGTCACCATGGAAGTACCACAGCCTCCAGGTGGCTAGCCGAGCCTGGTCTGTCTTCTCCACTAATCTTGGGCTCCCTGTGCCCCTTTTCTGCTGCCTGGTCCCTCCACTACCTTGAGCCTGACAATGGATACGAGTCCCACGGGTGGCTTGTTCACTGCCCGTGCCTCTGGGACCCTCGCTTCCTCCTAGAGCAGGAGTGGGGAACCTCAGGCCCCAGGGCCACAGGTGGCCCTCGATAACCTTTTCAGCGGCCCCCGGGTAGATTTCGGTGGAAAGCAGTGCTCAGCCTGGCAGACGCATTTTGCCAACTGCCTGACCTTTAAATCCAGCTAACTGGTCATCTCTATGCCCCAGCCTTAGCCTCCCGAGTGACATATATGCCCCTAGTCTCTCCTTTGATGTCTATGGCCCTAGCAAACCTAGTTCCAGCCACCACTATCAGGGGGTGAGTTGATTGTTTAACCAAATATAGCAAGGTAATTTTCAAGTTGATTAAGTTTGTGTGGCCCCTGAAGGATGGCAGAAATTTCCAAATGGCCCCCGGCAGAAAAATGGTTCCCCACTCCTGACCAAGAGCCACCTGGTTCTCTTTCTTTGCTCCTCAGTCTGGCCTCAGGACGAGCTCCCACTAGCTCGAGTCCTCTGGACACTTCTCTCAAGTTTTTTTCCTTCTTTGACAGACCTTCTTTACCTAGCTTTCCTCCAACTCGACTCTAGCTGTTTGACTCTCCTTCTCCTCTGCTGTTCTACTGTCTCTCTTCTGCTGTTCAACTGTCTCTCCATCTTTCTGGATCTTTCCCACTCTATTTATACCCTCTTTCACATGTCCCACATCATCTACGTGTGTGCTTCCTAACTTTACTCCTCCCAGGTGCACCCTCTAACTACTTCCTCTCCACCCATCCCCACTACAGTGGTTCATAGTGTGTGGTCTAGGTACCTTGGCACCGGTCTGCGCCCCTCTTACCCGAGAGTGGGACACTACACCCTAACAGGGGTGCAGTACCTCTGTGGCACTGGATCTGCAGGGGCGCCACATAATGATTAGTCCTGCTGCTAAAAAAAACATTACAGGAAAACAACAGATCAGACCTTGACAAGACAGACATTCCTGAATTGTATGTTTTAACTCTTGCAGCATGATGTCTTCAGATTACATAGCAAACACCTGCTGACAGACTGTCTTTAAAAATGCAAAATATGTAAAGTCTTTCTTACATTGCAGTGCATTATCTGATCTGATGCTTTTTTGGCACTTTTTCAGATGTAATCTGCCTGATAAAGACGTTGTTTCCACGTAGTAGCCTTAAATTGCATGATGAAATGGCAACTAATGGTAGTGAATGTGGACAAGGTATAATTCAGTAAATTTGGATTTCTGCTGTCATGTCATGGTCCACTTGTAGGTTGCAACTAAGGCTGGCTTCACATTGTGGCGTGATAACTGCCATCCGGCTCCATCCAGCTCCGTCCGGCCATATAGTATCCTATGGAGCCAAAATCCGGTCCCGGGCTGTCACCCCTGACAGCCCCGGACCGGAACACGCCGCAATGTGAAGCCAGCCTTGCAAATCATTAGTTGTGGTTTTAGCAATTTCAATATAATGAAGTTCACTGAATCACATGAAACTGAGAGTATTCATCTAAAGGCCACGTTACACACACAGATATATTGGTCACAGATCTCTGGTTGCAGTAAAATCATGGACACATTGCTCCATTTTGTGACTGTGTACAATGGAACAATGTGTCCATGATTTACTGCAACCAGAGATCTGTGACCAATATATCTGTGTGTGTAACGTGGCCTTAAGCAGTAGCTGTAGGTCAATAACTGGAGAGTTGTACAAAAGTTTCCATGTAGACCCAGCCCAAATTTTATGCATTGGGCCATAGAATGAGCTCGTACTTAAAGGGGGTTTTCCAGGACTATAAAGCCTCATTCAGACAATGAAAAAAATAAAAACTTCAACTTTCAGCAGTGTTTTGGATCAGTTTATCATCACTTTTTGTTGAGGAGAATGAAACGAAGAAGGAAAGAGTCTGTGATAGTCCCTCCGGCTTGGCGTGAAGGCGAGATTTCCGTGTTGTGGTGTATGATAGGGCGATGGTGATGGAATCACTGTCGCCTATGATTTCCCATAGGCGTGCCACAGCGTGCTGTAGTCTGCGCCCCGTGTGAACTGATTGGTGTGGGCTACTGTGTTCCCATTGGCTGTCAATTGACACCGCGCCATATTTGATGAGCTGTCCGTCCAGCACCACACAATGGCAATGGCGTCATGAATTAGCCAGCCTTCCAGAGTAGACTGACTAATTGGAACGCTGTTGTGTTGTCCAATGAGTGCATAAGGGGCGCGGTGTAAACCACTGCAGCACGCCTATCTCTTCACCATGCTAAACATGTACACCCACATTGCCTTTGAGATTGCGGCGTGTGAACCGGGGATAAGATTAGGCAGGATTGCTTCCGCTGTACGTGAGACGATTTCCGGAGCGACACATCGCCTTACTTTCAGGGCGCAATTGCGGCATGTGAGGCTGCCATCGGTGATCTGAGGCGACCATGAAAAACGTGCATGTGCATGTTAGATCGCCTCATATCGCCAGGCGAGATTGCGGCGTGTGAAGGTACCTTAAGGTATATGAGAGAGGAAGGAGGTTACTCTGTCCGTCCGTCAGCGCACACAATGTGATCATGGGGTGCAGGTTGGTTACCATTGCAGCTATGGACCTAAAAAAGTCACTATGTCTGACATAAGATTACATGATAATTTATAGGGGGTTTTCTAAACATAAAAATATTCTAGAAACAGTTTAGGATGTTATAAAACAAATCCTATTCACACCATGACAACCCCACAATCTAAATTGCAAAGTGGCTAACCCTGCCTAAGGAGGGCATTATGTAACCATTCCAATGTGTCTTGGGGGCCTTCCTGGTGGTTCTGAGAATGGGGCTTAGATGTCTTGAATTTACCATTAAAAGCATTAAAATGTTAGACAAGATACTCAGCACTTCCATCAAGTGAGTTAAAATTCCATCTTTATTGTTCCAATTAAATGGAGCAAAAATCGATTAAAACGGATGCATTTCAAGAGCGACTTGCACTTTTCATCATAGCACATGATATGATTACAAGTGCATGTCACACTTGAAATGCATCAATTGTTAATAACTTTCTACTCTATGTTTTAATTGGCTGGTTTCACACTGCAGTTTTTTTCCTGATCAGTGTCCATCCAGTTTGTGTGCCAAAACCTGAAGAGGAACTTGCAGAGAACTATAATTGAAAGACTGACACCTGTTCTGGGTTTTGGAGACACTCCTGGTTTTGGCTCACAAACTGGATGGAACCTGATCAGGGAAAAAACTGCAGTGTGAAACCAGCCTAAGCCCATGGAAGTGCTGAATACCTTGTCTATGCCTTCATTATCTCTGTGCCTCATTAGCGGTTTCGCGCACCCTTCGGCTTCCAGGGTTCCAGGCTACCTCTGATCTTTGGACGGGTGAGCTCCAATATCCGGTTTGTTTGTTGCATTAAAATGTTAGTATGACTTTACCGATTCCTTGTCAGTACCCTGCCAATCTATGTATTTCTTCACATCACATGATATCTAGCCACAAAAAACACTGCAGCCAGTCACTGGTTGGTCACAATGGGTACAAGGACAGATAGCATGTCATAAGCTACAGGATTACAAAGTCTTCCTATGATGTCTATTCACATGACTACTGCAGCCAACCAGTAACTGGACACGTAATCAGCTGTAATGAGACCGGACAAAGGCACAGCCATAGTCATAGGGCTCAATAGCTCAATATGGTGAATATGACTATGAATTTATCATCCCAAGCTGTTTTTATGGCTGCCTAACCCCGTATGATGTGCCAATACTGCAGCACAATACTGCTGTATGTGAAAGCAGCCTGACACTGACGGTCAACAGCCCTGAGGTGATGACGGCTCCTTGTGTGTCAAAAGTTCTTATGGAATAGTGACAATCATCATGAAGTCACATGACAATTCAAGAATGAGTTACGTTCTTGAAGACGTTTTGCGTTCTATTAGGCAGGTGTCAGAAATACCAGGAAGTCAGTAATATCGGCCTTCTCTTATCCATGGACAGCCCATTGTTACATACACTGATTAGATACAGGTTGGTTTTCTAAACCAGTTGATTACTAACATCCGGAGTTCTCAGCATTATCAGGATCAGGCTGCTGATTTCCTTTATGTAATAAAACATCTGAGCTAACCACCAAACTTACATGACCGTAAAACAAAGAAGGCGTTCACCTAAATAACACTTGAATTTCAAAAGGAATTTGAGGGGTGCAGATAGGAAGGGCTGATGGAGCATCCACACCAAGTGTTGGGTGTAGGGGTGCAACAAGCCAGGTCTTTTTGCTCAAGGGTAAGTCATAGAACTGAATTTTTCCGCCAGGTAACCAAATGCCCAGCAATAATTTTGCTTGTATATAATACTTGTCAATTGTAGACAAACAGAAGAGGGAGGATTAAATAAAAATTGTAAAAATAATATTTCTACCAAATTAGTATCTGAATAGAGCATAATTCCACTAAAATAATTATTTACGTTATAATACAGTAAATAGCGAGTAAATATTGAACACATCACTAATTTTCTAAGTAAATATATTTCTAAAATTGCTAATGATGTGAATTTGTCACCAGATCTCGGAAACCACCCATCCAACAATCCACAAAGGCAAATAAATCAAACCATAGATGTCCATAAATTTAGTGATGTGTAATAATGAGAAATGACACAGGGAAAAAGTATTGAACACACTTACTGAAATTTAACTAATGGCGGGTTTAGACGTTGCGATATCGTAGTCCAATTTCAATGAAAAGTCACGTGGTTCAATCGTTGGACCCGAGATCGTGCCTGCTTTGTATGGTGTGAACGTCCAATACGATGCAGGAACGATGTCAATGCGATATCGGGGATTGAATGAGCGTGCTATTCAATGCTCCGATATTGCATAGCGATTGAAGCCGGATCGTGCTGTGTAAACGCCCAACTACGATGCGATTTGAAACGTCACCCATTCACTCCCATGTTAAGTATGCGATCCTGGGTTGGGGGGGGTAGACATCGCACGGACGTTGTATTCCGATATCGCAGCGTGTAAACATTCAATGCGATGCGGGAGAAACGTGCACTAAATGCGCGCTCCCGCGCCATTGAACTGCGATATCGCAACGATATTGAAGCGTGTAAACCCACCATTATACTTTGTACAAAAACATTTGTTGGTAATAAAGCTTCAAGATGCCTTCTGTAAGAAGAAAATAGTGATTGCATTGCTCAGGTGTGATTTTGGTCCATTCTTTCACACATACACCTTTCAAATCATGAAGGTCCTGTGAGCTCCTTCTAAAAATTCTGAGCTTTAGTTTCTTCCAGAAATGTTCTATTGGATTCATCTCCTGTGATCGGCTCGGCCATTCTAGCTGCTTTATTGTCTTTCTCTGAAATAAATTCAAACTTTCATTGGCTGTTTGTTTGGGATCATTGTCTTGCTGAAATGTCCACCCTCATTTCATCTTCATCAAGCTGGTAGATGGTAAATGTCTCAATACATGATCAGCAAAGCACATGCTCCCGGTAAATGATCAGCAAAGCAAATGCTCCCCTGGAAGGGAGTGTTGTGGGCGATAACTCTTGGCCATTCAATTTGCTGAACCTTCATTCAGCCAATGTGGCACTCCACCGGGTAGGCCGCCACCAGAAGTACTGCACTCCTCCATTAGAGGGAGAGTAGTTCCTCTGCTCTCCAGGTGCTGGGATGGCACAGATGAGCTTCAGAGGACCCCAGCATAGTTAGGAGGGAAAAAGTGAAGTGCAGGAGTATGACAACAGAGTAGTAGGAGAGAAGTGCCGAAGGGAGGAGGTGTTGAATCCCGTGGGCTGGATCACGGTCACGCTCACCCCGGGAGGGAACCACCGATGGGTGTGGAGGAAGGACAGAGCCCTTGGGGTACGGAGTGGAAAGTAGATCCCTGTATGCCCATATCTGGCGAAGGAACAGAGGGGCTGTATGCCCGAACCATTGAACCGGAGGTCCCAAGTTCCTAATGGAAGCTGTGGCCGAACACCTGACACAACGTGGAGAAGGCGGACGAACTAGGGAGCAGTGCCCGGGAGTGGCACAACTAAACACCCATGGCTGTCGGTACCTGAGCTCTCTGAGCGGAGGTGCTGAGAGCCTGGGGGGCAGAGCGGTGTCGCGCTCACTCCAGAAGAGAAACTACCTTATAGCGCTGTGAGAGAGACGACCAGAGAAAGAGACACCCAGTAAGAGGGAGAGAGACAGGAACACCAACAGAAGCTCAACTGCACTGTCCCGATTCTGGAGACAATGCTGAATCGAAGGTTGGCAAGGCAAGGACCCGGCGGCCATGCTGAAACCACCAAGTAAAAGTAACAGAACTCCAGCTGTAGTGTGTGAGACTTTCTTTAGCGGTGACCACCAGCCGCACAGTACACCGGGGTGCTGATGACTTAATGAACATCTGCTAAGGTACGAACTGAACTCTCCTTCCAGCTGCCCTGGCTAATGCACTCTGCCTGCGGGGAGCAAAGCCATCTAAGCTGCCGGTCATTGTCCCCAGAGGGTCTGAAGCAGTGGCGGCCGCCGCCCATGGCCGCGTACCGCAGGTGGCATCACGAATACCCCTTTTCCCTGTCATTTGTGTCCCCCCTATTTATTAAAATGACACCGCCAGGGTCACGGGACCAGGTCTTGGCCCCCGTCCGACCCCGTGAAAAGAACCGTGAGTGAAGAGCAACAAGCTGCCCGGTTCCCGAGTTTTCCCTGTCCTTGGTGTGGGCGTGTCACCAACAGCTATCTAAAGTTTGTGGATGGAATTAAAGCCTTGTGGTCCTTTTTCAGGTGGCAAAAGGTTTAAAATAAGCATTGATTTATGATATAAATGGTTGATTGCTGCACTTTTCATTGGATTAAACATAGTCCTAATTTGTGCAAGACTTCAAAAATAGTAAAGCAGTGCTGATGAATATTAAAGATTTTATTTTAATACATTACTGCCCAACTTCACAGATGAATTCCCTGAGTGCCATCTACAGGTAGGGTCACAAAGTCCCCAGTGTGAATGGAGAGGTTAGTGCTGAAACTCCATTCACTGGTATGGATTTATGGGAGTGGCAGTATGCTCGTGTGATAACTGCTTTGGTGAATAGAACAGTGGCTAAACATAGCAATAATTATAATAATAATGTTATTTTTATAGTGCTAGCATATTCTGCATCACTTTACAAATCAGAAAAAACTTGTACAAACAATATTAGACATTACTGAGTAACGCATAATCCAAAACATTCAAACAAGAGTAGTGATGACCCTGCTCACAAGTGCTTGTAGTGTATAGTCCAGCCATCACTCGACCACCTGGACAGTACCCTGGATGTTACCTTGCTTCAACATCACCAGTAAAAGGTACGGAAACAACTTCCAGCATGTGTGTCTGTTATTGCGGCCCCTGATCCTGCCCTTAATATAGACTGTGTTCCGGCGTCTCCGCCTACAGAGCCTCCTTCCTTATTAGCCTGAGGAGCCGCACACTTGTTCCCTTGCTAAGATTGTGACAGAGCTGCCTCCCTGTGTGAAATCCCTATTCATCCATCACTGCCCCGGGGACCTCGTTCCACCTACGGAGAACGTTACCAACAAAGCTGCTTCATCATCACCCCAGAGGTCTCGTGACATCCCCAGTTAATAAACGCTCGGAATCTGGTGCCCCACGGCCCTTGGGTGGGTCATTGGAATACTTTGAAATGGGTAGAGAATAAATTGCACTACTAAGGCTGGCTTCACATTAGCGTTTGTGTCTGCATGCTGATGGCATGCAGACACAAACGCTGTCAAAAGCAGGGTCCAAATGATGTGTCCGCAGCGGATAATGTCCGCCTGCGGACACATCACTATGGAGCCCGGCAGCCAATCGGCGCTGTCCGGGGGCGGGCCGGGGGTGGAGATCAGCGCCGGAGATCTCCGCCCCCCGGCCGCCGGTAAGCTCCGGGACTGTCGGCGGGGAGAAAAGCTGATCTTTTACAGCTGTTTGAATCTTCCCGCGCCGACACTGAGAGGAGATGTCGGCGCGGGAAGATTCAAACAGCTTTCAGATCAGCTGTTCTCCCCGCCGACATCGCTAGGAGATTACAGGCGGCGGGGAGGAGGAGGACAGCAGAGGGTCAGCTGATCTCCCGGTGGCCGTCGGTGAGCTCCTGTGACATCACCGGCGGCCACCGGGAGATTTTTCAATGGGTCCGCAGCGTTCTCCTGCGGTGTCATGCAGAGGACACTGCGGACCCATTGAAGCCAATGCATTTTTTGTGCGCTTGGGGACGCTTGCTGATTGTCCAAGCTCCCCAAACGCACAAAAAAACCCAACATGCTGCGTCCCGGGTGCGGATGCTGGACACCGGAAGCAGCAGATATCGTCCGCATCCGCACCCGAACGTAGCAAACGCAGGCACCATGCGTTCCTATGTTAAACATAGGAACGCAGTGCGCATGCGTTTGACTGCGTATGGGAACGCAGCAATACGCTGCCTTCCCATACGCAAATGTGAAGGCAGCCTAAGAATTTTGCCTGATTCTGACTCTTTGCAAGATCAGATAAACACCAGGCCACTCACCAGGGGCGTAACTACAACAAGGTCAGGGGTTGCAATGGCACCTGGACCCTGGAGCCTAGTGGGCCACAAAAGGCCCTTTGGCCTATAGAAAAAGACCAATGCTGTTAAAGATTTGCAATAATTGGGGACCCTGTTAGCTTACACAATGGGGCCCATGAGCTTCAAGTTACGCCACTGTCACCCACTATCACCCAACTACACAGATTATGGAGGATGTTGGTCTCAGATCATTAGGAGAACAGAGTAGTGTAGGGTGGTAGACACAGATGAAGGAGGCGACGTAGGGCCATGCAACACTGTGAAACTGTGGAGAGCTTTGTAGGTGAGAGTGATAAGTTTACAAAGTATTTTGTAGCACTAGTGCTCTAATCACATAAGGGTCATGGGACCCCTGTTCTTGTAATTGGTGCGTGTCCTAGTATTTAGACTCACAGCGATCTTACATTTATTATGTTACTTATGCATGGGTAATGAATGTTTGTGGGCAAAGCACAACTCTGCCCAAACACGTGCTTCGTTGCTTATTACTGGTAATTATGACTTTTGAGACACATGTACTTTCCCTTTTGAAACCATCTATTATGTTAAAACAAGTATTGCAGTGACCTGGTTTACTCTTGGGCATGATTTATAGCATAACCTCAGAATATGGCATAGATGTCTGCAGCCGTCTGACTGCGTTCCCCTATATCGAGAATGTCGCAAAGTATGTTTTATGACACTTTGCACCTTTTATGACACCATAAGGATATCACTTATACTCTCATAATACCTGACCATAGGTCAATATTCACCACTCACCTCCAAAGTTAACAATCAGACCCATATAAACAAAACAACAGGATATTTTTAATGAACGCTATTTAGTACTACTCTGCATGATCTAGTAGTAGATTTTGAACAAAAATCCATATAAAGCAAGTAATACTCCTTGCCACCAATAGGGGCACTGCATTTAAATACCATATATATTATTGAATTCATTAACTAGCTATAAAAATCCCTATGCAATGTGCGCCCTCCATTGGCAGATGTGGGTATATAACCTTTACTATAATTGTATTATGATTATTATTATTGCAGCAGCACGATTTATTCCATGGTGCTGTATATGTGAAAAATGGGCATACATAGACATAGACAAGTACAATAATTATCAACAATACAAGGCACAGACAGGTACAGGAGGAGAGAGGATGTTTGATGTCTTTATTCAGGTATTATTGGAATATTGTATTTATCAAATTATTCTTACACAAAAATGTAGTGGCTGCAGTGGTCAAGCGACAAATATATATAAATATATATACACAAGTGCACCTCAATAAATTAGAATATTATCAAAACGATAATTTATTTCAGTAATTCAATACAAAAAGTATAACACATTTATTATATAGAGTCATAACAAACAGAATGATCTATTTCAAGCATTTATTTATGTTAATGTTGATGATTATGGCTTACAGCCAATGAAAACCCAAAGGTCGTTATCTCAGAAAATTAGAATAATTAAGACAAAACACCTGCAAAGGCTTAGTAAGTTCTAAGTTTTACTAAATAAGGTTCAGTAGCCTACACAATCATGGGGAAGACTGCTGACTTGACAGATTTCCAGAAGGCAGTCATTGACACATAGTACATGGTGGGTAAGCCACAAAAGGTCATTGCTAAAGAAGCTGGCTGTTCGCAGAGTGTTGTATCCAAGCATAGTAATGGAAAGTTGAGTGGAAGGAAAAAGTGTGGTAAAAAAAGGAGCACAAACAACCGGGAAAACCTTGAAAGGACTGTTAAGAAAAGGTCATTCAAATATTTGGGGAAAATTCACAAGGAGTGGAGGCTGCTGGAGTCAGTGCTTCAAGAGCCATCACACACATAAGTATCCAGGACATGGGCTACAACTGTCAGATTCCTTGTGTCAAGCCACTCTTGACTAATACACAACACAAGAAGAGTCTTACCTGGGCCAAGGAGAAAAAGAACTGGACTGTTGATCAGTTGTCCAAGGTGTTGTTTTCAGATGAAAGTAAATTTTACATTTCATTTGTAAATCAATGTCCCAGAATCTGGAGGAAGGTGGAGAGGCCATAATCCAAGCTGCTTTAGGTCTAATGCGAAGTTTCCACAATCATGGTTAGAGAGCCATGTCACCTGCTGGTGTAGGTCCTCTGTGTTTTATCAAGAACAAAGTCAGCGCTGACGTCTACCAGGAAATTTTACAGCACTTCATGCCTCCCTCTGCCGACAAGCTTTTTGGAGATGGAGATTTCATTTTCCAGCAGGACTTGGCACCTGTCCACATTTCCAAAAGTACCAATACCTGGTTTACTAACCACAGTATCCCTGTGCTTGATTGGCCAGCAAACTTGTCTGACCTAAACTTCATGGCGTATTATCAAGAGGAAGATGGATTACTTATTCAGCCATCATCTGCCTTTAATTGCTGTCGTTGGAGTGAAGTTTTGCACGACACCTGTTAACATGTTAAATGACAGTAATGAAGAAAGTGGCCCAGCTTCCGTTCAATAATTGAAAAAAATATCTTTAATAAAGATTCACCATCTTCCCAAATCCACAGCAAAATGCATAAACAGCATGTCGGTTGGTATGGCAGAAGAGGACAGACATCTACAGGCGACGCGTTTCGGACTTGTTTGTCCTTTGTCAAGGCTTGACAAAGGACAAACAAGTCAGAAACGCGTCGCCTGTAGACGCCTGCCCTCTTCAGCCATACCAACCGACATGCTGTTTATGCATTTTGCTGTGGATTTGGGAAGATGGTGAATCTTTATTAAAGAGATTTTTTTCAATTATTGAACGGAAGCTGGGCCACTTTCTTCATTACTACTATTGTGGCTTTCCAGGACGCCGGCCCGCTGCATGCCGTTCCTGACGGGGTGAGCTGAATAAACTTTTTCCTTACTACTTCATGTTAAATGACACTGTCAGCCTCTGACAATGGCATTTACTGTGCACCAGTAGGGGAGCACAGTGTTCTTGGTGCCCATCAGCACACTTGTGACGTGACCAATAAAAATAAAGCAAAATACGCATACCGTATATACTCGTGTATAAGCCGACCCGTGTATAAGCCGACCCCCCTACTTTTGCCCCCCAAAACTGGGAAAACTTATTGACTCGCGTATAAGCCGAGGGTGGACTCCAGCACAGGTATACAACCCCCAGCAGTGAGGTATACAGCCCCCAGCAGTGTGGTATACAGGCCCTCCCAGTGGTATACAGGCCCCAGTAGTATCGTATACAGCAGGCCCCCAGTGGTATACAGCAGGCCCCCAGGGGTATATACAGCAGGCCCCCGGGGGTATATACAGCAGGCCCCCGGGGGTATATACAGCAGGCCCCCGAGGGTATATACAGCAGGCCCCCGGGGGTGTATACAGCAGGCCCCCGGGGGTACATACAGCAGGCGCCCGGGGGTACATACAGCAGGCCCCCGGGGGTACATACAGCAGGCCCCCGGAGGTACATACAGCAGGCCCCCGGGGGTACATACAGCAGGCCCCCGGGGGTACATACAGCAGGCCCCCGGGGGTACCCAGCAGCCCCCAGGGGGTACCCAGCAGCCCCCTGGGGGTATCCAGCAGCCCCCTGGGGCTATCCAGCAGCCCCCAGGGGGTACCCAGCAGCCCCCTGGGGGTATCCAGCAGCCCCCTGGGGGTACCCAGCAGCCCCCAAATGCTGGCACTCGCCCCCCTTGTAAGGTTCCCCCCCCCCGCTGCTTCTCTTACCATCCCGGTCTTCTTCAGCGCCGCTCCTCGGTGCTCCGTCCTCGCTGCTCCCGTCCTGCTACATCCGGGATCCCCGGCCGTCGCGCGATGACGTGATATGCCTGCGACGGCCGGAGATCCCGGATGTAGCAGGACGGGAGCAGCGAGGACGGAGCACCGAGGAGCGGCGCTGAGCAGAAGACCGGGATGGTAATATAAGCAGCGGGGGGGCCCTTACAAGGGGGGAGAGTGCCAGCATTTGGGGGGCATATATGCACTGCTTCCCCCTGCCGCTGATTGACAGGGGGAAGCAGTGCATATATAATGAGCGGCCCCACGTGACGGGGCCACTCATACAGCAGCCTCCCCCCGCCTCCTCCAGCCTCCACAGCCCCGGACACAGCCCCCACGACGCAGCCTACCGTATAGACCCGTGTATAAGCCGAGGGGGAGACTTTTCAGCCCAAATTTTGGGCTGAAAAACTCGGCTTATACACGAGTATATACGGTATTTGGTTTTACTGCTTTATTAAAGTCTGATTTATTAAAATATAAAATAACTCAATCTGGTTGGTAAATGGTGTAGTGGGAAAAAGACTGAATTTGATTTTTGGCAGCCACAACATTAAAGTAAAATACAATAAGAGGTGACCAAAACATTGCATCTACCCCAAAATAGTATAGCAAAAACATTAGCTCAGGGTGTAAAAAAATAAGCCGTCACACAGCCCCAGATCTTTAAGAATCTTTTATTTTTAAATATTAATTTTTTCACCACTTAAATATAAATAAACTATACATCTTTGGTATCTGCATACTTGTACTGACCTGGAGAATCATACTGTCAGCTCAGTTTTACCATATAGTGATGACTCACCGTGGGCGGGGACTCCAGTTTAGACAGGCTGTAGCTCCTTCCTTCTTGTCACGGGTGGACCGCGCCTGCCGGTAGTGGGGCCCGGTTGAGTGCAGATCAAAGAGTTGAAGACGTCTTGTGGGAACAGATTAAGGGGTTAATTTATTCGTGACGCCACCTATGAGTGGTTCGATAAGTCTTACCGACGCTGCGAGGCCTCCGGGGGATGGATAGCAGCAAGATGGAACGCTCCCCACAGGCTGAGCGATGATCCCGGAGGCTGGAGCTGCTTAAGATGTTGTGCGGCAGCTGCGGTTACCCTGAAGTGCGGAAAGACAGTTCATAAGGAAGCACGGACACTGTAAGTCTCTGTAACGGGTCTTTACTGTAACCAGCAAGCAGTACATGGCATACAGTTAACGGGTAGTGGACCGGGTGGACTCAGCAGTGATAGGTGTCCCTCAGAGATCCGCGGTGTTCCTCCATTCTAGCTAAGTGTTTGCCTTTGTCGCCCAGGAATACCAGAACGGGTACGGGGAGGCTGCTTCAATGCCCTATCCAAAGTATACGTGATGGATATTTTGGGGAGCCTTGGATCCCTCGGTGGGTACACCGCTGGTTAGACGACTGGAATTTGGCGGGTGGTGGGGTGCTCCTGTGAAGCTGCTCCTCCACTCTTCTGGTTCGCATAGCAGAGCTGAACTGCTGCTAGCTTCGGTACCAGCAAATCGGCTGTATAAGGGTGCGGGGTAGTTTTGGACCCGCATTTGGATGC
This sequence comes from Allobates femoralis, assembly GCA_033576535.1. Taxonomy (NCBI): domain Eukaryota; kingdom Metazoa; phylum Chordata; class Amphibia; order Anura; family Aromobatidae; genus Allobates; species Allobates femoralis. Next base: position 795,466,469 of record JARQOC010000003.1, on the reverse strand, counting down.
CCAAGTTCAGTTGGTGATGCACCAGGAGTAATGGTGCTCAACCGTGGTAAGGGTGAGGAGATGGCCGGTAGAAGGTGGCCAGGGGGCTGCACCGACTGTGCAACCCCCTCTCCTGGGTTGCAGAGCTGGAAGTCTGCAGAGGTCTTCTAAGTTGCTGTTGCTTCTCCAGACCCGAGACTAGAACTCTCTCTAAGCTGGACTAAACTTTTCCTACACACTACCCTTGCACTCCGCCCACCAGGACCTGGATTGGTCCCCTCTACTAGTGCTGCATGCAGGGTATGAATCTCTGAGTTAACCACATAACTACTGGGTCAGAGAATATTGCTGCTGCATTTATGGCTGCAATACCCTCCTGTGACGCACTCGTTGCGGGGCGCCACAGTGAACATGGTAATTACAAACCATTGCGTAATTGCACTTTGTTTTACAATTTCAATGCACTTGGAATTTTTTGTCTGCTTTTCAGGACATCACATGATAAAGTGAATGGTGACGTTCAAAAGTTCAACTCGTCCCGCAAAACACTATCCCTCATATAGTAATATCTGTGCAGTGAAAAATAAATAAAATATTTCTCTGGGAAGAAGGGGAGGAGAAAAAAAAGGGAAATTAATCATGGCATGAAGGAAGGGGTTAAAGCCTTAGGCTCCATTCAATCTGTGCGTTTTTGGTCTGTTATTGCTCATTTTTGTAGCCGAAACCAGCAGTGGGTGATAAATCCAGAAGTGGTGACATGTTTCTATTATACTTTTCCTCTGATTGTTCCACTCCTGGTTTTGGCTACAAAAACTGATGAGTGAATCACCCAGGGTTGTGTGTGGACTCGGGTATATGGGCCCTACTGTAGTTGGGATGTCACTGATGGCCTGATCACCCATGGCCCTGGTGATCAACTGAAAAGGGGTTAGGGAATGGAAATAAAGTTTGTTGTAACGCCACCTGCAGATTCTGGTGATGGGCACAAGCGCCGCTTCAGACCTCCGGGGATGATGATACTGCAGCTTGGTTGGAGCAGCTCCCTGCAGGTGGAGCTGAGTCCCCGGGGCAGACCAGCACTGATGGTGGTGGTGCTGGATGTGGATATGATCTGTGGAGCAGTGCAGCAGATGAACAGACACACGGAGGCTTTGTCACTCTACACGGGTACTTTACTTTGTAAACCAGTTCAGTTGGCAGTTCATGTTATAGCACAAACAGTCTATAATAAGGTAGCTGGTCGGGTAGTCACAGAGGTTTGCAAGGTCATTCAGTGGATCCCGTAGTATACCCTCTTTTGATGATCCTGTGTCCTGCTGCTAAAACCTGCCCCGGCACAGTCCTCTTGTATACCAGGCCAGTTGGGGCGAGCTCAAATCTTGGTGGGCGATCCTGGTGAGGCTGCACTTTCTAGACAGGGTGTCAGGGTTGATGAACTGACCCGTGAAGAGCGGTGTAGATGGCTCAGGGGCTGAACACCCTGCACCGTATCCTCGGAGCCTGTACTCCATTAGATGGACTAGGGTCCCCCCCGAAGTATGGACGCTCCGCTCTGGGGTCCCCTCTTTCTGTTCCTGGGCTGCCTCTTCTCTAGGCCCCCTCCCTGGGAGTTTCCTTCTCTCTCTCAGAGGCACCCCTCTCCTTCGCTCCTCAGTGCAAACTAGAACTCCACTGTGTGACTTCCTTCCTCCCCTAAATTCGCCCTAGGAACTGGGCTCCAACCATTTGCCTAGGTTTGAGTGTGGGAGTGCTGGGGTGGGATCCACTTGCAAACCTTACTCCTCCCTGTGGCAGGAATAACTGCACACTCTTTTGGGGGTGCAGCACCCCTACTGTGGCGCATTGACCAGTGGGGCGCCACATGAGCAACAACAGATCAAGAACGCACAGTGTGAATGGAGCCTTAAACCTGATCATGGTGAGCCAATGGGCTGCTGAAGGCCAAAAAGACCCTGCTGATCCTGCCATGTGGCTTTATACTTAGGGCGGCTTCACACGACAGTTTTTCGGCTGTCAGGCTGTCTCATGTGCTTTGCAGGAGGCACCAGACACAACCTGAAAGCTCCGGACAAATAGAACTGGAGGGTTAATATACCCTCCGGTCATGTTTGCAGCCGGATTCGGCAGAGCGCAGCTGCAGGAGCTGTCCCTACTGAAATGTCAGGATCGTGGCTATCGGGGAGCTATCCGCACTCCTGAAATCTCAGCAGGGGATAGCTCCAGGTGCTGAAGTTCAGCTCGACCGGCGCTGAGCTTCAGCACCCACCCTCTGGGAACCTGACAGATTCTCTGTCGGGTCGGCGCGATCCGGCGCCCCATAGACTCTAATGCAGCCTGATGCTGCCGGACAGGGACAGAACCAGATAGCAAATCACTGCCATTCGGCCCTATGTGGCACCATAGGGCTACATTGTATCAAAATCAGATCCGGGGCTGTTCACATCGGACAGCCCCGGACCTGATCACGCCGTGGTGTGAAGCTGGCCTTAGCAGAGGCGTAACTACCGGCATAGCAGACGTAGCGGTCGCTTTGGGGCCCGGCGCTTGTCGGGGCCCGGACCCAGCGCCGCTACGCTGCTATTCGGTCAGCTGCGATACCTTGTGTGGCCGTCAGGTGGGGGGGTGGGGGCCCTGCGGGGGTCGCCCGCGCCCGCGCCCGACGGGGCCCCAGGCGAGGTGGATGCCGCCGCGACGCATCGCTGCTCCTATTCAAAGCGGCCGCTGTCGCCGCTCTCCACCGCGCTCCTCCGGGTCTTCATGCTTCTTCCTGGTTGTGACCGGCGGGCGCAAGCAATGACGTCATTACCTGTGCGCCGGAGGAGGAAGCATGAAGACCTGGAGGAGCGCGGTGCAGAGCGGCGACAGCGGCAGGGATAAGTATAATCATGTATTCCTTTACAGGTGTGCAGCAGCAAGGGGGGGGCCCTGTATACCACCACTGGGGCCTGTATTCCACCACTGGGGCCTGTATACCACCACTGGGGCCTGTATATACCACCGCTGGGGCCTGTATATACCACCACTGGGGCCTGTGTATACCACCACTGGGGCCTGTGTATACCACCACTGGGGCCTATGTATACCACCACTGGGGCCTGTATATACCACCACTGGGTCCTGTATATACCACTGGGGCTGCTGTATATACTGCTGGGGCCTGTATATACCACTGGGGAGGCTGCTGTATACCACTGGGGCTGCTGTATATACTGCTGGGGCCTGTATATACCACTGGGGAGGCTGCTGTATACCACTGGGGCTGCTGTATATACCACTGGGGAGGCTGCTGTATACCACTGGGGCTGCTGTATATACTGCTGGGGCCTGCATATACCACTGGGGAGGCTGCTGTATACCACTGGGGCTGCTGGATATACCACTGGGGAGGCTGCTGTATACCACTGGGGCAGCTGTATATACTGCTGGGGCCTGTATATACCACTGGGGAGGCTGCTGTTACCACAGGGGCTGCTGTATATACCACTGGGGAGGCTGCTGTATACCACTGGGGCTGCTGTATATACTGCTGGGGCCTGTATATACCACTGGGGAGGCTGCTGTAATACTGCTGGGGCCTGTATATGCCACTGGGGAGGCTGCTATATACCACTGGGGCTGTGTATATACTGCTGGGGCCTGTATATACCACTGGGGAGGCTGCTGTATACCACTGGGGCTGCTGTATATACCACTGGGGAGGCTGCTGTATACCACTGGGGCTGCTGTATATTCTGCTGGGGCCTGTATATACCACTGGGGAGGCTGCTGTTACCACTGGGGCTGCTGTATATACCACTGGGGAGGCTGCTGTATACCACTGGGGCTGCTGTATATACTGCTGGGGCCTTTATATACCACTGGGGAGGATGCTGTAATACTGCTGGGGCCTGTATATGCCACTGGGCAGGCTGCTGTATACCACTGGGACTGTGTATATACTGCTGGGGCCTGTATATACCACTGGGGAGGCTGCTGTATACCACTGGGGCTGCTGTATATACCACTGGGGAGGCTGCTGTATACCACTGGGGCTGCTGAATATACTGCTGGGGCCTGTATATACCACTGGGAAGGCTGCTGTAATACTGCTGGGGCCTGTATATACCACTGGGGAGGCTGCTGTATACCACTGGGGCTGCTGTATATACCACTGAGGAGGCTGCTGTATACCACTGGGGCTGCTGTATATACTGCTGGGGCCTGTATATACCACTGGGAAGGCTGCTGTAATACTGCTGGGGCCTGTATATACCACTGGGGAGGCTGCTGTATACCACTGGGGCTGCTGTATATACCACTGAGGAGGCTGCTGTATACCACTGGGGCTGCTGTATATACTGCTGGGGCCTGTATATACCACTGGGGAGGCTGCTGTATACTACCACTGGGGAGGCTGCTGTATACTAATACTGGGGAGGCCTGTATACCACTGGGGGGCCTGTATACTACACTGCTGGGGGCTATATACCTGTGCTGGGGTCCACTCTCGGCTTATATATGAGTCAACAGGTTTTCCCAGGTTTTGGGGGCAAAAGTAGGGGGGTCGGCTTATACACGGGTCGGCTTATACACGAGCATATACAGTAAACTGGGTGGCGTCAGACTGTTAACACCGATTCGGTAAGGGGGTGTGTCTTGAAGGGGGTGTGTCATTGGGGGCGTGTCTTGGAGGGGGCCCCGTTCAAAAGTTTGCTATGGGGCCCTGGCAGTTCTAGTTACGCCCCTGGGCCTTAGGTATTGCCGTGGAATGCCTCTTTCATGTGTCCGTGAAAAAAATGCACGTGGGAGAGGGGTCGTTTTGTGAGTTTGTGTCTGTGTGTGTCATATATGTGCTCTCTGTGTGCTATCCGTGTGATATCCTATAGCACACGGACATCCTGTCATTGTATTTTTACCTGTCTCTAGTGCTGCTGTGTCTCTCACTTCCCGGTCTGTTCTAGCAGTCAGTACATTGAATATTCATGAGCCTAATGAGCGGCCCCAGAAGTGAGAGGAACAGGACATTGCTGGAGAGAGGTGAGTATGAAATTCTTTTTTTTTTAACTAAAAACTCTTTGCTCCGGTCCGTGCACACGGATGTCACATGGACGACATCCGTGACCAAGACGTTTGACACGTGTCTGCTCCACACAGAGACATGGTCTGTGCAGAAACACAGATGTGTGAAAAAGAGCATTGAATAAAATGTGTATACAGTACATTTGTCCGTGTCTCCAGCAAGTGGCTGCATGGACGGCACACGTCCCAGAGGAACACACGTGTGAGAGAGGCCTAATGAATTGGTGATTGGGTGATTGCAGATTTAAGAACCAAACTAATAAAATATTTGTTCCATAAACTCCAAAATGGGATAAAATGAGAGGAATTCCACCATTCCCAATCCTTCGATTGCTACAGTCGCCCACAAAATGCAATAAAAGTCTATGGAAAGGTCAGGTGTGAAGAAAGCCTGCAGGTCGGTGCACACAGCACATGTCACACAGGATCATCCAGGGGGCAAGAAAAGACGAAAAGAAATGCCGGATAGATTTGTTTTATTTACAAAGTTTGGAGTTTTTTTTAACACTGCCGTACCAGCCCTTCTAGTATTGGGATCACCGGGGGCGTACCAGCCCTTCTAGTATTGGGATCACCGGGGGCGTACCAGCCCTTCTAGTATTGGGATCACCGGGGCGTACCAGCCCTTCTAGCATTGGGATCACCGGGGGCGTACCAGCCATTCTAGTATTGGGATCACCGGGGGCGTACCAGCCCTTCTAGTATTGGGATCACCGGGGGCGTACCAGCCCTTCTAGTATTGGGATCACCAGGGGCGTACCAGCCCTTCTAGTATTGGGATCACCAGGGGCGTACCAGCCCTTCTAGTATTGGGATCACCAGGGGCGTACCAGCCCTTCTAGTATTGGGATCCCGGGGGCGTACCAGCCCTTCTAGTATTGGGATCACCAGGGGCGTACCAGCCCTTCTAGTATTGGGATCCCGGGGGCGTACCAGCCCTTCTAGTTTTGGGATCACCAGGGGCGTACCAGCCCTTCTAGTATTGGGATCACCGGGGGCGTACCAGTCCTTCTAGTATTGGGATCACCAGGGGCGTACCCACAATAGGCTGACCCGACCCTGGAACCTGGAGGGGCCCAAAGTCCCTTTTGCCCATAGAGAGACACTAATGCTATTATAGATTTTCAATAATTTGGGGCCCCGTTGGAGCTTTCGCATCGGAGCCCCTGAGCTTCGGGTTACATTACTGGGTATCACCGGCCCAGAGGTCACAGTCACCTCACACTTTGTGGAATTGTATTGTTTTATCACTTATTCTCCTCACTTACTCCATTTTTTCAGTTCATTGTACAGTCAAATAAATGGCGTCATAAGTTTTCACACAACAGACATAAGGATGTCAATAATTCGAGGACAGTGAGGAAAGAAAAACACGTAAGGGGTTAATAGTATTAGTCTGAGGTCCAGGACCAGCTCTGTGAGTCCCTGAAGCTTCAGGTCTATTTCTGCTGCGCATGCGCACTATCATTTTTACTGATTTGAGCTTCGACAAAATGGCGGCGATCACTCTATGAGAAGACAACTGTATGTTATAGTTAAAAAACTAAATCCCTCTAGTGTTCGGGACAAGTAGCCGATGGGGGCGGAGCTGGCTGATAATTAGGTGGAGCTGCAGCCGGCCATGACTATTTTAGTGACACAGAAGAGGCAGAGACGTGATTGGCTGAGATGTGAGAACACGGAGATCTAATTGGCTATGATGGGATGAGGCTGAGCCGTGATTGGCTAGGACTGGAGGAGGCGGAGTAGTGATGGCCTAAGATGGCACGAGAGAGACCCGTGATTGGCCAGAACTGGAAGAGGCGGAGTAGCGAGTGGCTATCATAGGCTAAAGGAGAACCGTGATTGGCTAGGACTGGAGTTGGCGGAGTAGTGATTGGCTATGCTTGAAGAAGGCGGAGCTCTGTTAGACCATGTTTTGAAAAGACGGACAATTGGTTATTACTAGTGGAGGCGGGGTCATGTAGTTACTAGGGCCAATCACATAGTGCGGATTTGTGCCGGTAGAGCACGCAGTTTTCCTTGTTACTCTGCACTCATCATGGACAAGCTGCGCTCCCTACTGCAGAGGACACTGGGGACAGTGAGACACCACATGGGCACTGACCAGTTCGGGAATCAGTACTATTACATTCCTCAGCAGAAAACATGGACAGGTAATGGCCTGTAATGTACACACTGTGGCTATGGAGGGCGCTGTAGTAACTGTCCTGACATGATCTGCACCAATAACACCTGATCTCTGGTTGCCATGAGCAATAAGGCCACAACCCCACTGACAACTGGAGCCTTCACGCTTTCTTCAGTGGGTGTTTCTGCATGATGTGTTAATGTTCCTCCAATCCTGATCCTGCTGTGTCTGTGGTCAGGAGGGCAGGTGACTGATGGACGCTGAGCGCTATCTCTGATCCTGCTGTGTCTGTGGTCAGGAGGGCAGGGGACTGATGGACACTGAGCGCTATCTCTGATCCTGCTGTGTCTGTGGTCAGGAGGGCAGGTGACTGATGGACACAGAGCGCTATCTCTGATACTGCTGTGTCTGTGGTCAGGAGGGCAGGTGACTGATGGACGCTGAGCGCTATCTCTGATCCTGCTGTGTCTGTGGTCAGGAGGGCAGGTGACTGATGGACGCTGAGCGCTATCTCTGATCCTGCTGTGTCTGTGGTCAGGAGGGCAGGTGACTGATGGACGCTGAGCGCTATCTCTGATCCTGCTGTGTCTGTGGTCAGGAGGGCGGGGGACTGATGGACACTGAGCGCTATCTCTGATCCTGCTGTGTCTGTGGTCAGGAGGGCGGGGGACTGATGGACGCTGAGCGCTATCTCTGATCCTGCTGTGTCTGTGGTCAGGAGGGCAGGTGACTGATGGACACTGAGCGCTATCTCTGATCCTGCTGTGTCTGTGGTCAGGAGGGCAGGTGACTGATGGACACTGAGCGCTATCTCTGATCCTGCTGTGTCTGTGGTCAGGAGGGCAGGGACTGATGGACACTGAGCGCTATCTCTGATCCTGCTGTGTCTGTGGTCAGGAGGGCAGGGGACTGATGGACACTGAGCGCTATCTCTGATCCTGCTGTGTCTGTGGTCAGGAGGGCAGGGGACTGATGGACACTGAGCGCTATCTCTGATCCTGCTGTGTCTGTGGTCAGGAGGGCAGGGGACTGATGGACACTGAGCGCTATCTCTGATCCTGCTGTGTCTGTGGTCAGGAGGGCAGGGGACTGATGGACACTGAGCGCTATCTCTGATCCTGCTGTGTCTGTGGTCAGGAGGGCAGGGGACTGATGGACACTGAGCGCTATCTCTGATCCTGCTGTGTCTGTGGTCAGGAGGGCGGGGGACTGATGGACACTAAGCGCTATCTCTGATCCTGCTGTGTCTGTGGTCAGGAGGGCGACGGACTGATGGACACTGAGCGCTATCTCTGATCCTGCTGTGTCTATGGTCAGGAGGGCAGGGGACTGATGGACACTGAGCGCTATCTCTGATCCTGCTGTGTCTGTGGTCAGGAGGGCAGGTGACTGATGGACACTGAGCGCTATCTCTGATCCTGCTGTGTCTGTGGTCAGGAGGGCAGGTGACTGATGGACACTGAGCGCTATCTCTGATCCTGGCTGTGTCTGTGGTCAGGAGGGCAGGTGACTGATGAACACTGAGCGCTATCTCTGATCCTGCTGTGTCTATGGTCAGGAGGGCAGGTGACTGATGAACACTGAGCGCTATCTCTGATCCTGCTGTGTCTATGGTCAGGAGGGCAGGTGACTGATGAACACTGAGCGCTATCTCTGATCCTGCTGTGTCTGTGGTCAGGAGGGCAGGGGACTGATGAACACTGAGCGCTATCTCTGATCCTGCTGTGTCTGTGGTCAGGAGGGCAGGTGACTGATGGACACTGAGCGCTATCTCTGATCCTGCTGTGTCTGTGGTCGGGAGGGCAGGGGACTGATGGACACTGAGCGCTATCTCTGATCCTGGCTGCCTCAATCTAGATGTCTGGATAAGAGTCTTGTGTGATGGCACTCTTATCCCCAGGGCTGGTGTGCGGTTATATTACTTTCTCAATGTGCACACACCTGTGAGAGGAGCCTGTATTGGTTCCGGGGGCTGGAGACCAAACGCAACGCAGCGGCGTCTGGTGCTGGAACCACTGCAGTCTGTGGAGATGTGTTCAAATGATTCAGGTCAGGTACGTCGACGTCATTTAGCCTCTGCCTGACCCCCAGGTAAGCAGATGAATCCCTCGGTGGCCCCTGAGCAGGAGTGGCCCCTATATGACAGTAGTTGACATAATACACTTAATTCACCACGTGAACACACAGGCAGAATCTCATCTTTCATGTAAGAACCTACTCAGTGTATCATTATAGAGAAGCAGAGGTAAAGCTGTGATTGAGGGTAATGTAATATTTACATGTAGTAGAAGAACGGCCTCCATAGTCATTGATACTGGTCAGCCCTTGGCACCACAGTCTGTCACTGGTGACATTGAAGAACAAAGAGAAAAGATGAGGGAGAAGAGAAGGGAACAAGAAGCAGGAGGCAGAAGAGCAAGATAGAAGCTGTGGGAAATCCCATAGTAAAGATCGCAGCTGAGCAAGAGGCTTCTAGGTTTATTATACTCGATCAGCAGGTTCTTGAGGTTTCCTGGGAGCCTGATTCCAATGATTTGTCACTTACTAGGCTATGTGCTGCTGTTTCATTAAAATCATTGTATTATCAACAGGAGATTATCACCACAGGATAATCGGCCTTGTACCAACTCAACTGCTCTGTGTATCCTGCCCCCACCACTGTTTATTAGCTTTGTCTTGTCACGATATACTGCAAACAGAAGCCTGCCAATCAGTGGTGTGGGTGGGGTGATATAGGGCTCAGCATTGTGCAGCAGAGAAAACAGGGATTGTATGAAGATAACAGCATGCAGACCAGCAAGTGACACATTGCTGGAATCAAGGTCTCAGCCCCTTCATCATGCTGCTGCCAGATTCCAGACAGATTCTCTTTAATGCCGACACAGTTAATCCTGATGATTCTCAATATCCTGGTCCAACGGCCATCACAGTAGTCTATGCCCCCCAGACAAGAGCACTGCCGCCTCCATAGCCCCTTTTATCATTAGTAAGCCTAGTGCAAGATGGCTCTTCAGACCTACTAAGCATAAGAGGTGCCAGGGATCCTGGCAGGTACACAGAGGCTGGCAGGGCTCTGATCCGGAGGCAACAGACTGCTGTGATGGCCGTTGGACCAGGATGCTGAGAATCATCTGGATTTACTTGCCAGCATCCCTGGCACCTCTTATGTTTAGTAGCTCTGGAGCGCCATCTCGCACTAGGCCTTGAAGGCTGGCGGGGTGCTTGTCTGGTGGCCGCTGGACCGGGGATGCTGTGAATCCTTGTGATCATCTTTAAAGACTGAATAATATTAGCAGTATCATTTATAGACACAGTAAACGATGTGGTGTTGATAAGCAGTGCTGGTAATGGTGCTTGTTCTGCCATAAGATGTATGAGCAGATAAAAATCCTCAGTATTGCATCACTTCAGGAAAAGGGCAATGCCCAAGTCAGTCAGTGGTCTAGGATATTCACTAAAATGTAACCCCTTCTCATATGACCTAACTCTTCTTACTTTTATTACCTGCCCTCCTCTTGTAAGCTCATGTCTGTGTAGCTGCTATATTCCTCTGTTGTGATCTGGGGACCAGAATCGGACAAGCTAAGCAGGGTAGGTCATTGGTGGGGGAGAGGCTACCTCTCTGGAGTGACAGCAGTCTAAGCACGCATGATCAGATCAGGTGTCGGCCTCCTGTTCTGCTGAGGCCTTGGAGCACCGTCCCTTCAGCTGACAAGTGCTGGGATATGTTGCTTGTCATTAGAAAGCATGTCACAGGGCTTGTCAGGTGAAGGAACGATGCTCCAAAGCCTCAGCAGGATCTGAGTGAAGCCTGATCTGAGCTTGGTCATGCCTGGTGCAGACTGGCTTTGAAGTGCTATCCCTTCAGCTGACAAGCCTTGTGTGATAAGCTTTCCAATGACAAGCAGCACATCATAGCTCTTGTCAACTGAAGGGAAGGCAATCCATAGTATCAGTAGGCTCCAGGCAGAGGAGCAGGGTGAAGTGTGAACTGAGCATGCTCAGATTGCTAGCACTGAGTCCACCCCCCACCCACTCCGCAATCCCCCAATGATGTGCGCTGCTCCGCTCCGATCTCCAGATTAGAAGTAGCAGTGGCTGCTGTCATGCCTCGACTCCAAGCTTGATCTGCTGATCTCTAGTTGTGTGGTCAGTTTCCCTCCCTGTTGGACCACAGCCTGTTTTGTCTTTATCCAATTACTGATCATTCTCATTGTCCCTTTTCCTTGCTTACCATTTTATTTTGTGTGTTTACTTCCTCGTTATGTTTGCCCTATCACATCCTGGGAGAGGCTGTTTATTCTCACCATACACAGGCCTTCATTGCTGCTTATATTCTTAAATAGATGTGTGGGGTCACAGCTCTTCAGTTTAGGATTTGTTTGCTGAAATAACTCTATTATTTTGTCCTGCACTTTGTTTCCCTTCCCAACATCCTTCTGATTCTGTTACGTTTAGGATTTGGGGAGTTTCCATGTATACCGTTAGTCTTTTGGGTTATTTTAGTTTTCCTTCATATTCTGTGTATGACTGTGGGAACACAGAATTAAGAGGTCACATTTACTGAAATCAAAAGTGTTTCCAATTAAAAACTTCTTCCAAGGAAATCCAAGTTACATATTGGCATAGGGCTCTTCTTTGATATCACTTTCTCGAGTCTTACATCCATTGAACTTGTGAGGTTTTGGATAGTTTCTGTTTGAATTTCTTTACATTATATCGGTGCTGTTTTGTTGGGGAATGCCCCCCACCCTCATAGATCTTTTGCTTTAGGATAAAGGTTCTCAATAGGGTTGAGGGCATGGCCACACCATAAGTTTCTCTCCTTTTATTCCCATAGCGGTCAATAACTCGGAGGTCTTCTTTGCAGATGAGATGGTGCGTTGTCATTTATTACCGATGGCACAGTTCTTTTTGTCTCATGGAAGAAAGCGGTCAGTCTGAAACGCTATATATTTGCCAAGGTCATTGCCAAATTTTTAAGGTACCCTAAAGTGGCCTATAAGTTCTCTCTCCATGATACAGGCTCAAAACGTGATCTACCACCTCTTTGCTGGTGTCACAGCCTTGTTAGGGCATGGTGGGCATCCACCAAACATCCACTACCCTATCCATTCTGACCATCGGGGATTGCATGGAATTCATCAGTAAAGAAGACCGTTTTAAAAATCAGTCTTCATGTATGTCTGGACCCACTGCAACCGTTTCTGCCTGTGAGCACTGCTTGAGGTGGGCCGAACAGGGGGTTTATGCACAACTGCAGCTTCTGGAGGATCCCGCACCTTGAGGTTCACAGGACTTCATATACCTGTTTGCTGCTTTGTAATGATAGGTTAGCAGCTGCTCTCTTAATCCAGTGAAACCTTCCTCATTATCCCTTTATCTGCACAAACTCATCTGTGCTGTGTATCCACACACATCTCTTCACAGTACAATGATCACTCTTGAGTTTTTGTGAAATAACTCCTGTTTTTATAACTTGTCCAAGTCATTGCACTATTTGACGCTTGTCAGCAGCAGGCAGAGCTTTATCCTTTCCCGTATTGCTGGGAACCTGAGGCTTGTGTAATAATGTGGAACCTCCTTCTTAATTAGTTTTCCATTAATTGGACTCATCTGGTAACTAATTATCACAGGGTATGTGATTGATTTCAGTGATCCGAAGAGCCCTGATACACAATATATCCAAGAGTTTAGTTGAAAAACCAAAACGTTTATCTTTGATACTTAAATCCAATTTGCATAATAATTTGTAACGCGCTGTAGACAGTAAAAATCGTCTGAGTTTTCTGGATTTTGTCATGCGCTTCTCAGATCCGGCCTCACATATGTGAGAACTTCCCACCAATTGGGGAAAAAAAAGCCTGTATGGTCTCATTCACATGTGGCACAGCCGCCAAGCTTGTGGCGGACTCCAGACAGAATATGCCATAGACAATGTGTGCCCTCTGCCCTTACCAGAGCATGCTACATATTGGACATAAAGCCACACACAAACAAAAACTTTTCTTAAAATTTGAAAGAGTTTGTACATCCCCCCCCCCCCCCTTGTTTTAAAAACTTGGCCCGGCACAGTCCCACCTCCATAGCACTATGCAGGGGCGTAACTACAACAGGTGTGGGGGTTGCAATCGCACCCGGGCCCTGGAGCATGGGGGGCCCAAAAGTCTCTGGCCTATAGGAAAATTAAAGATTTGAAATAATTGTGAGCACCATTGGAGCTTTTTCATCGAGGCCCCTGAGCTTCATGTTAGTCTCTTCCCCCCCCCCCCCCTCCATCTTCCCCCCCATCCCCCTCCATCTGCGCCCGGTGCTGCATTTTTGCTTCCACCTTTGGATTCTTCAGATTGGCAGAAGCAGACTCCAGTTGAGGGGTGGGCATGCAGACTAGCGTGGTAGAGACAGGCTCGGAGGAGCAATGGGTGTTCGGTAGGTGACGGCAGCGCTACAGAGATCAGACAGTGGCCTAATGATATGCTGGTGGTCAGACGTGACTGCTGCAGCCGGTCACTGGCCTCCTTATACATGCGGACATCGTTGCTGAGGCCAGTGATTGGCTGCAGTGGTCATCCTAGATGCACTTAACAGGAGTAACTGTAACAGCAGAGCTGGGAGCGGTGTGGAGAGATTCTACCTATGGCTGTACCTAGATGTGAATACCGTTTAAAATGCCACTTTCCTAAACCACAAGTCCCATCAACTGCCAATGTTCTCAACTGAGAGCGCCAAATGGAAGTATCACTCCTGGGGTAGAATAAGGAGCACTGACGAGGGACGATCACCCCAAAACACTGTCTTAAGACTGAGGTTCTGATCTGGTATAAATCCTAAATCATATCACACAGCTTGTTAAAAGGTTGTTATTGACTTACTACTTCCAATAGGTGGCACTAGAGTTCGTCTGCTTCCTCTCTGAAGAGACAATTTGGTTGCTGTACAAGTGACTTGTCCATTTTTGTAGGAACCAGAACAGTACATGGATCTCACCACACGAGGGCGACATTGTCCTACAGCTGACAGTAATCCTTCAGGTTATGGCTTTGTGCTGTTGTGAATAGAGATGCTGAGGTGGTATCCATCCTCTATCTGCAGTGATTAGTCTCCTGTTCCTCCACATAACGCCAAATACTGTGTATTATGTGCATGTAATTATTATTATTGATGCGTAATGACGCCCCTCTCGGATGGTGAATGTGCTGAGCGGGAACAATGGCCATGATTGGAGAACAGCGGTGACTTCTCAGTGCTGCCCCCTACCCCAATGACTGGAGCGGGGTGCAGAGCATTATAGTGGTGTTCCGGCTCTAGAGCCACTAATGTCATTGACACACAGCTTTAACCTTTTCTTTGGCCTGACAGGTTCCCTACAAAAACCAAACAATGCAATGTTTTTCTTTGCAAAATAGCCCAAAATACATGAATTTAAATAAAATGAATATATCTAGTGAGTTAAATGACTGAATTCAGACTAACCCTGGTATATTAGACTACAGCGATGTGATGTATAGAAATGGCTGAAGTTATGCAGTTGTATAAAGTAATAAAACATTACTGGAATAGCTGAACCTAAAAGGTCTTAGCCGCAGTTTAAAAGCATCAGGGAGTCTGGCCGGTCACCGCTAAGACATTGTCTACCAAAGCCCTTTAAGTAGCTCAGAGCTCCTGAGTCTCATGCTCTGTTTTCCCTTCCTTAAAGAGGTTTTCTTATGAACAAAGGTAATATTAATATTCACTTTAATCAGATCTTGGAATAATAATCAATTCCACAATTAGATGTTTAAAAAAAATGTTCCTGTGCTGAGATAATCAGATAATACAGGGACATGGTCTAATCACACCACATCTCCTGTGCTGAGATCTTATATATGTGTCCCTGCTATGTACTGTGTAATGGCTGTGTCTGACCATACAGGGACATGGTCTGATTATACCACATCTCCTGTGCTGAGATAATCTTATATATGTGTCCCTGCTATGTACTGTGTAATGGCTGTGTCTGACCATACAGGGACATGGTCTGATCATACCACATCTCCTGGGCTGAGATAATCTTATATATGAGTCCCTGCTATGTACTGTATAATGGCTGTGTCTGACAGTACAGGTACATGGTCTGATCATACCACATCTCCTGTGCTGAGATAATCTTATATATGTGTCCCTGCTATGTACTGTGTAATGGAAGTGTCTGACCGTACAGGGACATCGTCTGATTATACCACATCTCCTGTGCTGAGATAATCATATATATGTGTCCCTGCTATGTACTGTGTAATGGAAGTGTCTGACCGTACAGGGATAAGGTCTGATCATACCACATCTCCTGGGCTGAGATAATCCTATATATGTGTCCCTGCTATGTACTGTATAATGGATGTGTCTGACTGTACGGGGATAAGGTCTGATCATACCACATCTCCTGGGCAAGTACTGTATACAGATATTACTGCCGGGGATCAAAGCTGATTATTTCTTTTTAGATGAAACATTTTTTAAAAACGGACAGGGAACAGTTTACACAGTAGAGTAAAGCCAGCACCAGATATCATTTCCAAACGATGATTTCTTTGTTTGATGTTCACATAAATATTAAGAGCATCATGGGCAGACAGCTGAGAAGTCCTGTGTATAGCTTCACCCAACTTTGTGTAGTAGCGCGTGTTCGTCAGTTGTCCATTTTCTTCCTTTAGGTAGTCTGATGTGTTCATCCTGACTATTGCATCACCTTGTCTACAAGATTAAAGGAGACGTCCAGTCTAAAAATGACAAGTCTGTATTCTCCCTATGTGACTGCAGACTTGTAAATCCTTACATCTCGCACACTGCACGCTGTGAGGATTCTCTGTCAGCGCCAGGAACAGTGGTCACGAGACCGCAAGTATGAGATATGTATGTTCCCAGCCAGAATCTGACTAGATGGGCGCAATCTCGCTCAATGTAAGTGTATTACACGAGGCCGAAAACAGTCTAATCAGATTCTGACTGGGAGTATAGATATCGCATGTTAAGACTAAGGGCTGTCCTCCTGAAACGTGTAATATATAAATATATATATATATATATAATATATATATTATGGCATACTCACAGCCCAGGATCACCGTTCCTGGTGCTGACAACTGAGACTCCTCACAGCTCACCCTGTGCATGATGTAAGGATTCACAAGTCTGCAGTCACATAGTGACACATGGAGGGGCTGCGGACTTGTCATTTTAGACTGGACGACCTCATTAATGAGTATTGATTTTCATAGTTTGTTTGGCCCCCTCTCCTGGGCACTGATCTTGGATGGTTGTCTCCTGTGTGTGTCTAGGATGGTGGATTTTACTAAATGTCTGAAGGAGTCTATAAACATATCCAAGTGAGAGTTGCATCTGGAATCTACAATAATCTTTGACCACATGTAGACCTGTCCTTTTTTTTTTTTCTTTTATGGTGTGTTGATGATTATCTATCCTTGTTCTAAGCTTTTGTACTGCCTCTTCTACATATGGACTATGACTAAAGGTACCGTTACACGGCACGACATTGAAACGATGTCTGCAACGATCTCGGGGGCGCGCAGACGTTTTTGACATCATTTCAACATCGCTGGTGAGATGTCACATGTCTAGATATCGTGGACAAGTCACAAACGATGTTGTGACAGGTATCGTTCGCAAACCCCACGAGCGATCCCTGCTTATTGCTTTGAATGGGTGAAGTCGTCCACGACATCATTATTGCGATGTCACACAGAACGATGCAGCAGGTTGCTGGAGTTGAGATCGTCAGGGTTTCCAACATGTTGCTAAAACCTGTCAACTCCAACCCAACGAATTTTCATTCCAACTTGGCAGAGTCACACGCAGCGAGGTCACTGGAACGCCTCCAAACCCGTGACGTATCACAATGTTGTGCCGTGTAACGGGCCTTAAGGCACAGTCTACACCAGAAACGCACAAGTCTGTGACCATATTTTTATACCCTTTTATTAGTTTTCTAATAAGAAGCAAATCTTGTATTGTCCGTAGTTGTGCCATCAATTCCTTTTTCTCCAGTTGTGTAATGTTGCTGGTCCGCAGCAGTGTAGGCTCCTGCCATTACAGGGAGGGGTTTTATATGGACGGCTTTGGTTAATGTGGCAGCTTTCTCAATACTTCTGATTTTGTAACACAATTATGACTGATTTCTGGCACATTTTGTTAGTAAATGTCCCCAGTGTATCATCTTTAACTTCTGAGTGTTAGGCTGTGTTCACACGCCGCGCTTTTGACGCTTTGTTTTGCACAATGTTTTCCAGGTTTCTAAATTGCGCAGAGTCTGAACGGCAAAAATGAAAGTCCACTCACTTTGCAGGGAGCGCTGACGCCAATGCATTTTTTGGAGGAAAAGCTTGGTGTAAAAAAAAAAAAAAAAGTGCAAAGCGCAGCGTGTGAACGCAGCTTTAGGACACATTTCTCCATGTGCGTGACTTATTTAATTTTTTGTTGGACCCATAGAGTAGTATCACAGGTCCATTCACACGTGAATATCCCGGATCTGAGAATGAGATCCGTAACACTCGGAGCATGTCCTATTCTGATCCAATGGACATGGCAGGACCGTTCGCTGTCTGATTGAGAGACCATATGGTTGTATAGATGGATGATGGTGCTATACTGGGTGTTTTCTTTTAGGAGATGAGGCTGATGGTTTCGGAATACTAAACCCACTGTCTTCTTGAGAACAAGGTTAATGTTGCTGAGGCGCTGTGGGCACTGCCCAGTGTAGGGCTATGTTCTGACTGTACATCAGAGAAGTGAGAGGCCTTTACTCCCTGAACTTTCCATCCATGGCCTCTGCTAACTGCAGCTTTTGTGCAATCTGTGAATGCTGGAACGTCTCTGCCTTCAAACAGGATTTCCAATCTGAAAAGCCCTCCCAGGTGTCAGGCACAGTTTGGTGCGGTCTTTAACTAGCAGCCTGGAGCACAGTCGTCCTGTTACTGCCAAGCTGACAGCCACATTGGACAGCTGTCAGTACTGCCATCAGCCGGTGATTGACTGCAGTCATTAGTGGATTACAAGTCCTCTTTGTGCTAAATGTTGAAGCTCTGTTCATGGGCTGTAATGCCTCCCTAGAAACACTCCATAGAAGTATGTATAATAGGATGACATCAACACTAATGTCTACCAAAGGGGTTAACGTCCGTGTCACCCAGGTCCTGGAGGCTGACAATCAATAGCCAGTTGCATACACTGCAGGGCTGCTATAGTGGACGCTGTACAGACCTGCGATCCAAGGGAAATGTCCTCACTGGTGGGAAGAACCACATAGTGTAAGGAATAGAAATAAACCAAGATCACATTGTCCCTTCTGACCTGACCCCTTCCTGACCCCTAAAAATTAGCCCCCTGTCTCTTAAGACCTGTCCCTGCACCATTCTTAGACATTTCTAGCCATCCCTTTGTGCTAAAAAAGTGTATTTGTAAAGTCATAAAAGTGACTTTATTACCTGCACCCACTGCGGCTTCTCAGATTTTGAGAAGTCATAAAAGGTGTTGCCTGGTGCTTCTCCCCCGCCGCAGCCTAATTATTCACACCCCGATGGGCGTGCTAATCAGCAGCAGCTCTCTACTGATAAGCACACCATGTGGGTGTGAATAATTAGGCTGCAGGCGCGGGGAGAAGCACCAGGCAACACCTTTTATGACTTCTCAAAATCTGAGAAGCCGCAGTGGGTGCAGGTAATAAAGTCACTTTTATGAACTTTACAAATACACTTTTTTAGCACAAAGGGATGACTAGAAATGTCTAAGAATGGTGCAGGGACAGGTCTTAAGAGACAGGGGCTAATTTTTAGGGGTCATGTTCCCTTTAAGGGTCTGCAAGAAAAACGCAGAACCACAATGAGGGGTTGCACACATTGTGTGTCTACGGCAGTGTTTCCCAACTCCAGTCCTCAAGGCACACCAACAGGTCAAGTTTTCAGGATTTCCTTATCATTAGACAGATGATGATTATCCCCTGTGCAAGTGATTTATCACCTATGCAATCCTAAGAATCTGAAAACATGACCTGTTGGTGTGCCTTGAGGACTGGAGTTGGGAAACACTGCTCTACGGTATGTATGAGTATGTGTAATGTATGTATATGTATGTATATGTTTATTTGTATATATATTATAATGTAATATGTATATTATAGATATGTAGTATATATATGTATATGTATATATATATATGTGTATATAATATAATATATGTATATATGAATTATATATGTATATGTATGTGTGTATATATATATATATAATATATATACATGTATATAATATATATATAATAGATGCTATCATGGGCGGCCGTCACACGCACGATTTTTAGCCCGTTTATCGTTTAAGCGATCTCCTTTTGAATCGCTTAAGCGATATCGGCACAAAATCGTTGCATGTAATCAAGCGATTTACGATGTGAATCGCTTGATCGTGACATCGTGATCTAAACTCCGTCCTCAGATCTAGCGATGAACATTTTACGATCTCCTTCATCGGTGTATACACCACGATGAGCGAATCTCCAGCGCAGAGCCTATGCAGGAGATGGTAACTATGGTACACGTCGGTAACTAGCGACGCGCGGCCTAGTTACCCGATGTGTACCATAGTTACCAGCGAGATCGCGGATCCACATCGCTGGTGAGTCTGTCTGTGTGACATCTCACAGCGATGGAGCGATATTGTAAGCGATTGCGCTGCACGTGATCGCTTACAATATCGTCTATAGATATCTGTGCTGTGACGGCCGCCATGCACACACACACACTGGCAATCAAAATTAGAGAACAATGTGTGATCACTTGATTTTTCAGGCAGAATGTAATCTACATTGATGAACATTTGGCGGTTTTTGTATAAGGGGTGCATCATGCCACTAGAAACTGTGTTTTCCAAAATAAATAAAGTTTATCAACTTAAAACCTTTATTTTACACAAAACGTGATGATCATAATTAGAGAACAACAATGACTGTAGACCGAGAAAAGATTAAAACTAAATGTTGTGAAGGTTACAACCGTCACCCATCAGTAGGAAGTATACAGGCCTTTGCTTTGAGTGACTTCAGCACATCTGCAGCCACAGGACATCACTAGTCTCCACACTGCTCTGGGGGGATTTTGGTCCACTCTTCCTCCAGTCTCTTCCACAGTTCTGTGGCTGTTGCAGGTTTCTTGGCCATAACTTTGTCACCAATGATTTTCCAGAGATTTTCTATTGGGTTTAGATCAGGACTCTAGGCAGCCATTTCATTGTTTCAATGTTTTCTGTTGCAAGGAACTGCTTTGCCCATTTTGCTGCGTGACAGGGGGCATTGTCTGCATGAAAATTGCTGACTGAGTGCTGAACGCAAGTAAGGACCCACGTGTTATTGAAGAAGGTTCTGATACACTCTTACATTCAGTCTGCCATGTAGCTGTATGAGAGGTCCAACCCCTGCAGCAGAAAACATTCCCCCAAACCATGTGTAATACTATTGTATAGGGTTGAGGATTCTGATCGCTTAAGGGCAATGAAGAGCAGAGATGGGTTCTTGGGTGCCAATTATTTATACACACAGCAAACAATGTGAACTTAATACACAGCAAATAAGCAGACCAAAATAACACAACCCCAACATACACTGCCGAGCACAGTCCTTACGAAAACAGTCCGGTAAACAAATAGTCCAAGTTATGAAGATCCGGATGAATGTAGTCCATAGCACAAGTCCTTGTACCGGAACGACCCGATGAATATAGTCTGTGGCAAAAGGTCCCCACACTCGGAGGACCGGGTGAGGAGTTCAAACACAGTCCCGAGTAGGAAATATAGACACAAGTTCCAGAGAGCAAACAGTACATAGAGTAATAACCGGGAAGTTGCTTACACACACTTAAGATGTCCGAGCCTCATGATAGAAGCAGCATTACCGGGAGCACACTGCAGGAAGCTTTTAGGAAGACGTAAGATCCCACGGAGCTCCAGGGAAGTAATTGGACAAAGGAGAGCAGCTGAGCAGGAGCAGACCAGGAACCAGTATACTCAAGCAATAAATGATCACCTGAGCCGGAACTTTATGCAAACGAGACAGGAAGAAGGGCAAACAAAACTACGATCTCCATGTTGACTGAGGGCAATATTGTCAAACGGCAGGCTAGAAAATCCGAATATTGACACCATGACACTTCTCCACCACCTTTCACTTACATCTTTACACACTTTGGTTCCAGTCTTTCCCCAGTTTGTTGCTGAATATAATGTTTCCCATCAGACCCAAATAAATTAAACTTGTTTTCATCACTAAAATGAACTGTGGACCACTTTTCTGTCCACACAACATGCTCCTCACCAAAGGTGAGTATAGCCTTTTGATTCTTTCTGCTAATGAGAGGTTTGGTCACTGCAGTGTTGGCTTTCAGTCCAAATGCTTTTAAATGTCGTGATATTGTATGACGAGACATACCCTTACCTTGTTCAGTGCTGAACTGGCAAGCCATTCCCCAGCTGCAGTGTTGAAACAAAATATTATATACACATTGCTGTAATAAAATTTCAGGCAGGCGAGAAAAAAATTCTGTAGCTTCAGACTGCCATAAAAAATAGAAGTGTTTATAGTTTAGCATTTTATTAATGGATAAAAATTAAGTGAAAGAACAAAAGAGGAATCTACATTACATCAATATTTTATGTGACTGCCTTTGCCTTCAAACCAGCATCAATTCTTCTATGAATTCAATTCTTTCCCTATGCTAATTAAGTTTGAGTAGTTGAAGGGGCGTTGTTTCTCCAGATTAATCGGCCTCTTTCCATGTTGTTATGCCCCTGTGGGTGTGATAATCTGATTCCATGAGCCGGTGTCATTGCAGCTTCAGAAAATACTGCGCATGCGCGGGGCTCATGTTGGCAGCATTAATGCGCCTCCGAAGCCGGGTGTACACGTCCCAACTTCAGAGTGGCGCACTGCACATGATCGGAAGTGCAGAAGCTGCGCATAGAATATAGGTTTCCAGTTACTTTCTCCATCCCAGTATTTGAGTGGTGGTTACTGCAGCTTCACCACCTTTTATGTGCCTAATATTTCTATATGACAGCAAAACGGCAGCAATGAAAAGAACTTATATTCATGTTAGCCTTTTTTTTATTTTTTATTATTATAAAGAGGTCGTTGCTAACTGCCTGCCTTTTGCACGCTGTACCGACAAATAGCGGTAACACACAGCTCCTGCTGGCGATTCTCCTGCTCCATGTAACAGAGCATCTCTTCCTCTTTTGGGCTTCTCTGTTGATAGGGTGTGACTGCTGACATGATGTTGAATGACGGCCAGCTTTCCACAGTTAGTCAGCGGTGAGCAAAAGCGAGGCTGCTGAATTGCCGGCAGGAGCAATCTGGAAATGTGACCCCCATGTGCTGCAGAGACCTGCACTGGGCACTAGAGGCAGGTAGTTAGCAACTACCTGCTTGTTAGAGCTTAGGCACATGGTAAAAGAAAAGTCACAGCTACATCATCTACATAGCATAGTTATGTTTTCCACCTGTCAGTTCTTGTCGTATATACAGTAAATACGGTAAATTCAGTAATAACAGTCCATTTAGCTGCTAGGTAGTAGCAATGTTATTTATAGCATTTTCCTCTAGTTGCAGGTTGGCAGCAGTAACATTGCAGCTGTCTGTTCAGACACACAGATATATATATATATATATATGTGTATATATATATATATAAATATAATGTGTGTATATGTTAGAACTGGAAAGCTATAGCGGCGTACTTTTAAAACCAAGTTTATGGAACAAAAAGTTACCGTAGATGAATTCAAAAAGCTTTTTGTTATAGAAAAAATGAAAACGTACAAGTTGTTAAAAAAAACCCAGATGGAATATTTTTAAAGTTCTTAAAACACTGACTGCAGAATTATCATGTTATTAATATGTTCCACCAGTAAATTGCCTGCAAAACATGTATGAGCTTCATGATCAATACATGACAATCCCACTCGGCTCTAGGGCAATAATTGGGCGATAATGGGACACTCCACTCCACTTATTTACTTAGTAGAAACTACTTAGGAGTTACCGTATATACTCGTGTATAAGCCGAGTTTTTCAGCCCAAAAATTGGGCTGAAAAGTCACCCCCTCGGCTTATACAAGGGTCAATACGGTAACTATTTTGCTGAGGAGGCGGGGGGAGGCTGATGAGTGAGCGGCCCGTTACGTGGGGCCGCTCATTAGATATGCACGGCTCCCCCCGCCCATCACAGCGACAGGGGGAGCCGTGCATACAGCCCCCCAGTGTATACAGGCAGCCCCCCAGTGTATCTTACCACCCAGGGTCTTCACCGCGGGCCCTGCAGTCATCATCGCGCACTGTGTTCAGGTCTCGCGTGACCCGGCGCGATGACGTCATTCCACTGCGACCGCCGGGTCACATGAGACCAGGAAGACAGCGCGCGAGGATGGACTGGAGGACCCGCGGTGAAGACCCTGGATGGTAAGATAATGCAGCGGGGGGGGGGGCTCTGCAAAGTGTGGGGGGCTCTTCCCATGATGGGGGGCGACTGCCACTGGGGCCTGCTGTATATACCCCTGGGGCCTGCTGTATATACCCCTGGGGCCTGCTGTATATACCCCTGGGGCCTGCTGTATATACCCCTGGGGCCTGCTGTATATACCCCTGGGGCCTGCTGTATATACCCCTGGGGCCTGCTGTATATACCCCTGGGGCCTGCTGTATATACCCTGGGGCCTGCTGTATATACCCCTGGGGCCTGCTGTATATACCCCTGGGGCCTGCTGTTTATACCTTTTAGGGATGCTGTATATACCACTGGGGAGGCTGCTGTATACTACCACACTGCTGGGGGCTGTATACCTGTGCTGGGGTCCACCCTCGGCTTATACACGAGTCAATAGGTTTTCCCAGGTTTTGGGGGCAAAAGTAGGGGGGTCGGCTTATACACGGGTCGGCTTATACACGAGTATATACGGTACTGTTCAAAAATAATTTAAACCATATTGATTAAAAGCACACATACAGGTAATGACACATATAGGAAATAAATGGTGAGGAGATTCCAAAGATATGCCACACCAGAGTAATAACAGGAGACTGGGCTAAGTCTCAGCTATTTAAGATACACATATTAAGGGCAAAATAGTCACAGAAAAATTGCAGGGTTAGCAACCATTCATCCATCAGACTCACACATAAGATTGTGAAGTGTGGCTGCTGATTATACTGTGCCCAGTATCACTGCCGTAGTCCATGGTGACCCCAATGCACGTTTCGTGTGGATGCTTTTTCGAATCCCTGCGCGCTACCAGCTAGGATGACACTACAAGTGCTAGAATCACGCACGACCACGTGTTGCTCCGCGTCACCTCTGACAAGGGCATGATGCGATTTGACAGCCAACGCAGTACAGAGTGGCCTAGCACCAACATCGTGGTTAGGGGATAACTTGCAATTTTGAGAACCTATTTTTGTAACGGTCTTTAAAGTGTTTTCATATGAAAACCTTGTTTAAAAAAAATAAGTTATCCGGTCTATTTATCTTCAACCTGAAAAATCCCTCAGAACGTCATTTTTTATTCTCAGATAGCGATGTCTATATTGGTGTGGGGGAGTTCAACCTATTCACTAGAATGGGCTATGCTGCATTATTCTGTATATCAGCAGGGTACGGAGGGTCTGGCCTCCCACCAATTGTACAGTAATAGGCAGAGCTGTGGAGCTGGAGTCTGAGTCGATTTCCATTTTGGTTGAGTCGGAGTTGGAGTCAGATTCTGGGTAATTGAGGAGTCAGAATTGGAGTCGGAGGCTTGGCTTACTGACTGCACACCATGGGTGTAGAGTCGGGGTCCTGGAGTTGGAGGTTTGGCTTACTGACTACCTACCAGGCTGTAGAGTTGGAGTCCTGCAGTCGGAGGTTTGGCTTACTGACTACCCACCAGGGCTGTAGAGTCGGTGTCCTGGAGTTGGAGGTTTCGCTTACTGACTGCACACCATGGCTGTAGAGTCGGAGTCCTGGAGTTGGAGGTTTGGCTTAGTGACTGCACACCATGGCTGTAGAGTCGGAGTCCTGGAGTTGGAGGTTTGGCTTTCTGACTGCACACCAGGGCTGTAGAGTCGGAGTCCTGGAGTTGGAGGTTTGGCTTACTGACTGCACACCATGGCTGTAGAGTCGGAGTCCTGGAGTTGGAGGTTTGGCTTAGTGACTGCACACCATGGCTGTAGAGTCGGAGTCCTGGAGTTGGAGGTTTGGCTTACTGACTGCACACCAGGGCTGTAGAGTCGGTGTCCTGGAGTTGGAGGTTTGGCTTACTGACTGCCCACCAGGGCTGTAGAGTCGGAGTCCTGGAGTTGGAGGTTTGGCTTACTGACTGCACACCATGGCTGTAGAGTCGGAGTCCTGGAGTTGGAGTTTGGCTTACTGACTGCACACCAGGCTGTAGAGTCGGGTCTGGAGTTGGAGGTTTGGCTTACTGACTGCACACCAGGGCTGTAGAGTCGGTGTCCTGGAGTTGGAGGTTTGACTTACTGACTGCCACCAGGGCTGTAGAGTCGGGTCCTGGAGTTGGAGGTTTGGCTTACTGACTGCACACAATGGCTTGTTAGACGTCAGGGTCCTGGAGTCGGAGGTTTGGCTTACTGACTGCCACAGGGCTGTGAGTTGGAGTCATGAGTTGGACTCTAATTCAGGGAAATGGAGGAGTTGGAGGTTTGGCTTTCCGACCCACATCTCTGGTAATGGCCTATCCCAATATAGGCCATCAATCGAAAAGCTTACAAAACCCATTTGAAATCTGATAAGCAAACACTGAAGCATTACATACTAATGAGTAATCTTATTCTGGTCCATTGAGTGTAAAACTAAAGTGAACACCTATTAATGATTGATTGCAAACAATTTTTTTTATTATGTTTTAATCTGGTGCCCATTCATCAATTCCCACCAAAGTGAATACACCTCCGATCAGACAGTGAATCTCTCTTCCCAGCCCAGTGATATATTGAGAGCTGTTAGATGAATGACTCTCGGCTGGCTGCGCACTTTTGATGCATGGCTCTTTGGTCAGTGTAACGCTGTTTTTTTTCTGCTTTCAAATAAATAACATTTAAAATCCCCGATCCGAACTATTGGAGAAGGATCAGAAGTCGGCGCAGTTATGGGGCCTGTCCTTCTCTTGGTGTATTCTGATGGATAGAACGTAATGGACAAATAACGTGGCAGAACATCATTCATTTTTTTCTTCAGCATACTCCATCATTGTCACTTTCAATTACTTTTTATAGTTTGCAAGCATAGGTGTTTTTTTTGTTGTTGTTTTCTCTATAGATTATAGGTCAGCCCGAGCCTTTTTCTTTGACCTTCCACGTCCCTGTTCTGCCTGTAGCTCTGAGTATATAATCTCCAGCAGCCAGGGCTGTTATGCCAGTAAATATTGGCATATTTTTGGATGCATGAGGACAGTGCAGTGATAGGGATAATGCTGTGGGGTGACCTTGCTGAAACGTCTGCGTTGATGCTCGGGGTCAGCGATTTTCAAAAACAGGATTAAAAATGCTTCTATCTGCATCTGAATCACATACTATAGGACACCTTTAGAAAACAAAGCCATGCTCTGTCACGCTGGTTGAGAAGACATTGATAAATTGTGAACTGATACCGCATCCATTTTATAGGACTTGCTGTACTTCTGTATGACTGTTTTATACTAAGGCATATGGAGGTTTTCTTTTATGCGTTAGACTCTATATAACTATCATGGCATGCCCCATCCCAGAGCTATGCACCCCTAAAATGAGGATGATTGTACATGATCACAATATGCCGAAACTCTGTACTTCCATATATATATAGCTTTACTGTGCTTATAAGGCCGTAAAGGGAACCCGTCAGGTCCTCCGTGGACCCACAAATGCCAGCAGTTGTGGGCACATATTAAAATGGGTGTGATAACATGCTTTACAAAAGTTGGCGTAATTGCCAGTGCTATACAAAGTTTGCGCATGCGCACGGCTTAGTTTCCCTCATAACATTGAGCTTTCTGCAGCCAGGTGTGTCTGTGTCCCAGCTTCAGAAAGGCTCACTGCGCTTGATCGGAAGCTCGGACAACTTCCAGTCATATGCAGTGAGCTGGGTGTACGCGTCCCAACTTCAGAAGCTCAGTGTTATGTGGGAAACTAAGCCGTGCGCATGCGCATACTCTGTATAGCGCTGGCTATTACGCCGACTTTTGTAAAGCATGTTATCACACCCATAGGGAAGGGATAATCTGTTAAATAGGCTGGCTAGTCTGGGAACGAACACCACCTCGACTAGTCGGAGCCCTAATCTGCATATCTCATACAGACTTTAGAGATGCTTTCTCTAAAGATCTGGTTATGTATGCAAATAAATGAAGGGACTTTTAGGCAGGGAATTTTCATGTGCCCACAATTGCTGGTGCCTCTGGGGGCACAATGGACCTTACTGGTTCTCTTTATCAGTTTTTAGGAGTGCGCTTCTCCATAATCTTCCAGCTTTCTGCTTGCCGCATGGTCTCCTGAAGATGACCAGCTCGGACCAGCAGTATAGTTATGCCACTGGTGTGAACTGTGCGCTTTCTAATACTTCTAGCAAAGGCCTTATTGCCTAGACTGCATAAGGAAAGTACAGGATCATGGATGCTGGCCGTATCGAGCAATCGGCTTCAGACTAGCCACAAGCTCTATAGCAAAGAGCTGGTGAGCGATGTGCTTGTTGCCTTGGACAGGGGTAGGGAATCTTCTTTTTCTGCCAGTTGTCTAATTGGATATTTATACCCTCACTTGGGGGCTATACAATACTTCAACTTGAAATTTATCCTATGATATTTGGTGAAATGTTTAATTAATTTACCCCTAATGAGACAGCTGGAACTACTTTTCTCTTTGGGTCAATAGAGATGTTAGCTGGCATTGATGTTGTTGCTACTTGCTACTGGTTTTCCACTTTTGCATTAGTTTGATGCTGTAAACACATCACATAGGAGACCCTATGCCTGCTCTATGTACATCATAAAGGGGACACCGATTTCTCTATGCATATCACAAAGGAGACAGATTGCTGTATACAGCACATAAGGGACCCAAACTGCTATTTATACATCAAATAGGAGATACTAAGTCTGCTGTATACTTCACATGGAAGACACTGACATATTCCTTTATACACATCACATTGGACACAAACTGCTGGATATACATCACAAATGAGACGCTAAGATTCTGTTTACACATCAAATAGGAGACACTAAGACTTTTGTATATACATCATATATGAGACTGCTGTATATACTTCACAATGGAGACACCTAAAATGCTGTATAAAGCTCACATGCACCAAGACTGCTCTATATACATCACACATGAGAACTGGGGTATATAAATCAGGAGAGGCAGGGGCATATACAGTACATCACAGGAGATGCTGGGACATCACACATTATACATCACATGAAGCGCTGGGGCATCACACACGTTACATATTATACATCCCAGGAGGTGCTGGATTCATGCACATCACAGGAGACCCTGGGGTATATACAACACAGGAGACGCTGAAACTGCAGTATGTACTTCACACAGGAGACACTGGGGCATATACATCAAAAGGGAGGCTAAGTTCATATACATCACAGGAGAGGCTTGGGTATATACATTACAGGAGACATGAGCTGCCGATGCTGTTGTCGTTGGTGGGACTGTCGCTGGAATGCAGAGCTCGCTGACTGCCCACAAAGTACAGTACATCCTGGCACAAGCCAGTGTCATGACATCATATTTTGTTGCACGTGCCAAAGTGTTAAGTAGTGAACACTGCATACACGTGCCCACAGTGTAAGGGGCAATTAATTGGCCTGTGAATGGCAAAACGTATTGCTGGGTGCAGGCCCGAGCACTGCCATTCCTTGGAATCTGCCCAGGGACTGGAGGATCTGCACACTTGCATAAGATGCAAGATCTCTTTATACACTGCCCCTATTGGACAAACCATCAGTAGATTTTGTTTTCAGTACCATCTCTGCTGACGACACCCAGTTATACACCTCTTCTCCTGACATCACCTCCACATTACTACAAAATACCAGTGATTGTCTCTCTGCTGTCTCTAACATCATGTCTTGTCTCTACCTTAAACTGAATTTGTCAAAAACTGAACTCCTCGTGTTTCCTCCCTCTCCTAATCTTCCAAAACCTAATATTGCCATTTCTGTATGTAGTTCTACCGTTACTCCTCAGCAGTACGCCCGCTGTCTTGGGGTTTATATTTGACCTAGATCTCTCCTTTACTCCCCACATCCGGTTACTCGCTCGCTCATGTCACCTACACCTCACAAACATCTCTAGAATTCGACCTCTTCTTACTGTTGACTCTGCAAAAACTCTTAATTGTCGCCCTTATTCATTCTCATCTGGATTACTGCAATTCTCTACTAATTGGTCTCCCTCTTATTAAACTCTCTTCTCTCCAATCCATCCTGAATGCAGAAGCCAGGAATCCTATTCCTCTCCATCCGCTACAGCGATGCCTCTATCCTGGGGCATTCATTGCACTGGCTGCCCATCCGCTACAGAGTACAATATAAAATTATCACTCTCGCCCACAAAGCCCCCCCACAGTTCTGCACCACCCTACATCTCCTCTCTCACCTCTGTCTATCGCTCTACACGTACCCGCCGTTCCGCAAGTGACCGAAGACTGACATAAGCTACAATCCTAACAACCCACTCCCGTCTCCAGGACTTCTCACGAGCTGCAACAATTCTCTGGATTGGATTACTAAGAACTATTCAATTAATTCCAAATATCCATAGCTTTAAGCGAGCATTAAAAACACATCTCTTTAGACTAGCCTACCACCTCACCTCATCTATGTATTTATTCCCATTCTGTTGTTCTCCAAACCTGGCCTCTTGTATCCTCTTTCTACACCCCCATGCATTTTACAGCACTTTATCTGTACTTGTACAGATCCTGGCTGGTGACTGGTCCATGCAGAATTATGTGAATCCCCTATTTATTATATTGACTAGATGGCGGCCCGATTCTAAAGAATCAGGTAGTCTAGAATCCATATATAGTTGATTTACTAATAGTTAGGGGAGTGCGGTGAAATGAATTGTGTGTATACAGGTGGCTCAGTGGGTAGCAGAGTATACAGTGGCTCAGTGGTTGGCACTGTGCGGTGGCTCAGTGGTTAGCACTGTGCGGTGGCTCAGTGGTTAGCAGTGAGTGCCGTGGGCAGAGTGGTCAGCACAGTGCCGTGGGCAGGGTGGTCAGCACAGTGCCGTGGGCAGGGTGGTCAGCACAGTGCCGTGGGCAGGGTGGTCAGCGCAGCGCTGTGGGCAGGATGGTCAGCGGTGGGGTGGACGGACACACACACTCCGATATATTTACCACCGTCCCTGCTTCTTCCCTGCTGCCTGCGTCTTCCTGAGTCCTCCGTTCTGCCGACATGTCGACGCACCCAGGACTGGATCCAATATGGCGTCCGTGAACTCTTGGTGGCCCCGATTTTAACGCATCGGGGATGCTAGAATATAGAAATAGAGATTGCATGGGGAAGGCGGAGAGGGCTGAATTGGGAGGCACTTTGAAGAAGGAGCGGCAGGGGAAGAACGGCGTGGCAGGGGGGAGGAGGGAGGACAGAACAGCAGGGGGGAGGAGGATGGAGGACAGAGGAGGTAGCGGCGGGGTGTGGGAGGATGTAGCAGCACAGGCAGTGGGAGGAAGGAACGGCAGGGGGAGGATGGAGTACGGAGCGGCAGGGGAGAGGAGGACTGAGGATGAAGCGGCGGGGTGGGGGAGGACGGAGCAGCACAGGCAGGGGGAGGATGGAGGATGGAGTGGCGGAGGTGAAGAGGAAAAAGGAAGGAGGAGGAAGCGGTCGGGGAGGACGGAGCGGCACAGGCAGGGGAGGACAGAGCGGCAGGGGGAGGACAGAGCGGCAGGGGGAGGACAGAGCGGCGGGAGGGAGGAGGATGTAGGATGAAGCGGCGAGGTGAGTGAGGACGGCGCGGCAGGGGGAGGACGGCGCGGCAGGGGGAGGACGGCGCGGCAGGGGGAGGACGGCGCGGCAGGGGGAGGACGGCGGCGGGAGGGAGGAGGATGTAGGATGACGCGGCGAGGTGGGGGAGGACGGAGCAGCACAGGCAGGGGGAGGACGGAGGATGGAGTGGCGGAGGTGAAGAGGAAAAAGGATTGAGGAGGAAGCGGTCGGGGAGGATGGAGCGGCACAGGCAGGGGAGGACGGAGCGGCAGGGGGAGGACGGAGCGGCAGGGGGAGGACGGAGCGGCAGGGGGAGGACGGAGCGGCGGGAGGGAGGAGGATGTAGGATGAAGCGGCGAGGTGGGGGAGGACGGAGCGGCACAGGCAGGGGGAGGACGGAGCGGCAGGGGGAGGACGGAGCGGCGGGAGGAGGATATAGGATGAAGTGGCGAGGTGGGGGAGGACGGAGCGGCACAGGCAGGGGGAGGACGGCGCGGCAGGGGGAGGACGGCGCGGCGGGAGGGAGGAGGATGTAGGATGACGCGGCGGGAGGGAGGAGGATGTAGGATGACGCGGCGAGGTGGGGGAGGACGGAGCAGCACAGGCAGGGGGAGGATGGAGTGGCGGAGGTGAAGAGGAAAAAGGAAGGAGGAGGAAGCGGTGGGGAGGACGGCGCGGCAGGGGGGGGACGGAGCGGCGGGAGGGAGGAGGATGTAGGATGAAGCGGCGAGGTGGGGGGAGGACGGAGCGGCACAGGCAGGGGGAGGACGGAGCGGCACAGGCAGGGGGAGGACGGAGCGCCGAGGTGGGGGAGGACGGAGCGCCGAGGTGGGGGTGGACGGAGCGCCGAGGTGGGGGTGGACGGAGCGGCGAGGTGGGGGTGGACGGAGCGGCGAGGTGGGGGAGGACGGAGCGGCGAGGTGGGGGAGGACGGAGCGGCGAGGTGGGGGAGGACGGAGCGGCGAGGTGGGGGAGGACGGAGCGGCGAGGTGGGGGAGGACGGAGCAGCACAGGCAGGGGAGGACGGAGGATGGAGTGGCGGAGGTGAAGAGGAAAAAGGAAGGAGGAGGAAGCGGTGGGGGAGGACAGAGCGGCACAGGCAGGGGGAGGACGGAGCGGCAGGGGGAGGACGGAGCGGCAGGGGGAGGACGGAGCGGCAGGGGGAGGACAGAGCGGCAGGGGTGGGGAGGCTAGAGCAGCACAAGCAGAGGGAGGACGGAGGATGGAGTTGCGGGGGGGAGGAGGACAAAGGAAGGATGAGGAAGCGGTGGGGTGGGGGAGGACGGAGCAGCACAGGCAGGGGGAGGACAAAGCGGTGGGGTGGGGGAGGATGGAGCAGCACAGGCAGGGGGAGGATGGAGTGGCGGAGAGGAGGCGGACAAAGGAAGGAGGAGGAAGCGGTGGAGGAGGATGGAACGGTACAGGCAGGGGGAGGACGGAGCACAGAGCGGTGGGAGGAGGAGGATGGAGGACAAAGCGGCGGGGTGAGGGAGGATGGAGCACTGTAAGGTAGCTTAGTGGTTAGCAGAGTATACAGGGGCTCAGTGGTTAGCAGAGTATACGGTGGCTCAGTGGTTAGCACTGCGCGGCGGCTCAGTAGTTAGCACTGCGCGGCGGCTCAGTGGTTAGCACTGCGCGGCGCTCTGTGGGCAGGGTGGTCAGCGGTGGGGCGGACGGACAGACACACACACACACACACACACACACACACTCCGATATACTTACCACCGTCCCTGCTTCTTCCTTGGCGCCTGCGTCTTCCTGAGTCCTCCCTGCCGACATGTCGCCGCACCCAGGACTGGATCCAATATGGCGTCCGTGAACTCTCGCGAGACTTCCCGGACGCCATATTGGATCCAGTTCTCCAGGGGTGGCGACATGTCGGCGGCGGAGAAGACGGAGGAGAGGTGGTAAGTATAGCCGACTGTGTTGTGTGGTGTGTGTGTGTGTGTGTGTTAGGGGCGGCCGTAAGCGTAGCGGGCTCTGAGTCCTGGCTCCCGCTTACGGCCGCCGTCTTGGGTCACAAAGTGACGGATGTGACGTCACAAATCCCTCCGGTATTTATATATAAGATGGCTGGACCATATATGATGGCATTTGTTACTATTACCTTTTGTGTCTCCTCTATTTCCTCATAGATTGTAAGCTTGTGAGCAGGGACCTCACTCCTAATTTGCTCAGTGATGTATTTATTTACCATATTTTTTTGTCTCATATGGTCTATATTGTATCATATTTTATCTTGGTTGGTGGTCGGACCCCCAACGATCATTAAGTTATCACCTATCCTATAGTTATGTGATAGCTTATTTTCCCTGGACAACCCTTTTAAGTGACTTCGGCGGCCGTCACACGCTACAATATCTCTAGCGATATTGTAAGCGATCACGTGCACGCGCGATCGCTAACAATATCGCTCACATCGCTGGTGAGCTGTCACACAGGCAGACTCACCAGCGATGTGGAGCAGCGAGATCGCTGGTAACTATGGTACACATCGGGTTACTAGGCGCCGCGCGGCGCTTAGTAACCCGACGTTTACCATAGATACCATCTCCCAGCATAGGCTGTGCCGCTGGGAGATCGTTCATCGTGGTGTCACACACCACGATGAAGCAGATTGTTCAAGCGTTTATTGCTAGATATGAGCTCCGGCTCTCATATCTGCGATGTCACGATCAAGCGATTTTACATTGTAAAATCGCTTGATCGCACGCAGCGATGCACAAACGATATCGCTTAAGCGATATCGTGCATTAAATTGAACCGTGTGACGGCCGCCTTCTGCTCATGTTAAAAGCTGGTAACTATAGGGTAATCAAGCAGCAGAATCGCACCAGGTACCATTTCCTAAGAAACCATGTTTGACGAGCATTGATTGTGTTATATATGTCACAGGTTTGAGCACATTGGCTGCCACCCTGAATAATGTACAGCAAAGTGTTTTCCTTTATGAAATATTTAAGTGCAGGCTTCCTACTGAGTGATTTCTGAGATGTCTGTGGTTACTTTGACCAATGGATCCCATTATAAACACTTGGTTACTGCAGCTGACAAGCTGCTAATACAATCCTCCTCATATTCTATGCATCTGAGCACGAAGCTTGGTCATTCCCTGACTATTTTCAGAGGGGAAGGGGTTCTATCGTCAATGGTTATATCTGATGGAAAATAGATGGGCCAGCAAGAAGTGGGGAAATCTACTGGAGTAATACATAGGGTACTCATAGGGGTTGTCATCAACCCAGTATGGAGCCTCGTCAGCGTGATGCTTCAAATGTCAACTGCAAAGGAAATGTAGCCCCAGACTGTCATCACACTGTGGATTTAGTTGCTGATTTTATTGTGGAATAACTTGCATATTTCTTGCATTGCAAAGAAATACGCAATCTACACCACGTGTATGAGAGGCGTTCACTATAGATTTCCCCTGACCCACTTCTGTTTATCGCAGGATGCTGAAAATACATGCGTGTGATGATATAAGTCTCTACAGCTTACGTGCCAATTTGCAACTGATAACGGTCTTTCTTTTACAGGTGCTGAAGTAATGTGAGGTGTTGATGCACCCCCAGGGCCGTGGGGTACTCGAAACCAGGCTGTGATGCTTCTGGGGAATCACAGTGGTCGAGACCCAGCTCCATGACCCTGCGTATCAACTAAAAAGTTTGGGGATTTGGTTTTTTTTTAGGGATGGTTGTCGAGGAGTGGTTCCCCAGGGCAACCGGTATAGTCTAAGGTGGTGGTAGGCCACAGGGTTCTTCAGGCTGAGGGAGGCGGACTGGCCTTTCTGGGTAAAGTTCTCTGCGGCCTGCTTTGCTTATCAGTCAGTGGCATCCAAGCGGGAAATAAACAGTCTCATACATACGTTCTGAGTTCTATACCCGGTTTACTCAACGTTCACTTTAGCAATGCCGCCAGGTACTGTCCCTTGCCAAGTCTCAGTCCAGATAGTCCTCAAAGAACCGGGATAGCTCGCCCAAGACACCTCTTTTTGTTCCTTTCACTCACGGGTTGCTCTCACAGCGCTGACTGTCCGCCTTTCACCTGACGCACCTCCGCACACAGAGCCCCAATCCAGAAGCCACAGGTCCTGTTGGGCGACCAGTACAGTACCAAGTCCCCTGACCCTAGTATGGCTACCTTCTCGGCAGATGTGTTGGGTGTTGGCCACAGTTCCTCTAGATCTCGTGGCCTCTGGTTCTGTGTTTGGAGTCTGGAATCTCCTCGCCACCTTCAGGGCTGGTCCCCTGGTTCCCAACCAGCCCTTCCGTCCGACTCCGGACAAACTTTGATTTGGGCACACGGGTGGTTCACCCTGCCCATGCCCCTAGGACTCCCTCGCTTGCTGTCTGTTGTTCCGCGAACCATGACAGGCTGGCACTGCTTCAGACCTCCGGGTCCTCACTCTTCGACGCTCTCCACTCAACTCCTCCTCTCTCACTCACTAACGTCTTACTAATTTCCCACCCCACACTTCTCTTTCCTCCGTCCCCTGACTGAGCCCTCCCTCTATCGATTCCGCCCACCATCCCTGGGAACGGGTGTGTTGGATGGTTGATGGTGTCTCAGGCTCACTCTTCCGTTTCTCTGAGAACAGGGATATCGCACCCGTGGAATGGGTGCAGTACCCCTTGTGGAGACCAGACCACAGGGGCACCACAGTGTGATAATGTACGCAGTAGAATACAAGCAGTCATTAAGTTGATTTACTTGAAAGCTGTGCTCATCGATAGTGGAATGAGGTCACCCTGGTATTTGAGCCGTTTCCACTTAGGTTCGACCATATTTGAAGTGATGATGCCAGTTCTTGACTACATCATATGATGGGGAATTGTCACCATAAACCTCTTTCATCTCATAGAACGTCTCCCTTGGTGTGCAGCCTTTCAAGTAAAGGAACTTGATGACTGCTCTGTATTCCACTGGGTCCATTATCACACCTCACACCACTTCAGCACCTGCAAAGGAAAGATTATCAGTTCAGAATTGCAAATTGGCACGTAACCTATAGAGACTTATATCATTACACACGTGCAGTTTTAGGGATCCTTCAAAAAATAGAAGTGGCTCAGGGCAAATCTTTAATGAATGCCCCGTATAGACTCCTCTGGGACATTTTCACATCGTAGTGTGTAAGGCTGGCTTCACACCACGACGCAGTCTGGTCTGGGGACTGTCCGGTGTAAACCAGACAGCCCCGGACCAGTTTTTGGCCCCATAGTAGCCTATGGGGCCCGATGGAGCCGATGGCAGCTCTCTGCCATCCAGTTTCCATCTTCCGGATGAATCCGGGAGAATTCGGATTATTCTCACCGGACACAAAAACGTTGCTTGCAACATTTTTAGGTCCAGGGAGAAAAATCTCCTCAAAAACCTGATCCTGGATTTGCCTGGATTCTCCCGGATCCAGGGCAATCCGGCGCTCCCTAACATGGGAGCCTATGGGCACGGATTGCCCCGGTCTGGGACGATCCGGGAACCAGACACCGGCGGCTGCACGCCGCTGTGATTTCAGGACTGCGGCTAGCTCCCTGCGAGCCGCAGTCCTGAATCATTAGCAGCTGCAGCTGCGTCTGGCTGCACACAGGACCGGAGGGCACATTTGGCCCTCCGGTTCTGTGTGCTGATCCGGGGCTGTCAGGTTCATTCCTGACAGCCCCGGACCGGACTGGCCGTGGTGTGAAGCCAGCCTTAGAACAGGCAAAAAGGAAACTGCTTGGCAATACCTTAAATGCATGCTTAGATACACGGCTGTAAGGCTACTGTCACATTAGCGTTCCCCTCCGCAGCGTTCTGCGGAGGAGAGCCGCAATGTAAACGCAGCACCGCAGGTCCCTATCTTTAGAATGGGAGCGCACGGTGCTGCGCTTGACTGCACATGACCGTGCCCACCCATTCTAAAGATGGGGACCTGCGGTGCTGCGTTTACATTGCGCTCCCCTCCGCAGAACGCTGTGGAGGGGAACGCTAATGTGAAAGCACACTAAGCCATGCACATACCACCCCTAGATAATCAGTGGGGCTTTCTCATACAAAAAAGTCAGTAAAAGTCATTACGAAAGTAGTAGATGGTGGCACTCGCCCCATCATGGAAAAATCTTGATTATTTCAAGTCAAGCAATAAAATCCTATACTCTCCCCTCTGATTTTTATTGCTGGTGATGATTTTTTTTTTCCATGATGTTGGTGAGTGCCGTCATCTTTACTTCTACTACTTGGGAAGTGTATAAGTAAATTCCTATTGTATGGTATATAATTAAAACTTAAGGGTGTTTTCACCCAGGTTGAATACAATAAGATTTTTAAAATCAAATTTCCATATGTTGTAGAGTAAAAAAAACACATTGAGTCGGTGCAGAAACTGACCTGCGATGTGGTTTTAAATACACATTGGCACGCCCATTTATGTTGTGGATTTTCACTGCAGATTTTACTCATTTCAGTTAGGAGAGTAAAATCTGCAGTAATTCTGCATCAAAATTAGTGACAAAATCCACTCGGAAGTGCCAGGGCGTTGAGTCGGTAAGCCAAACATCTGATTCCGACTCTTCAATTTCCCTAAATCCAACCCCACCTCCATAACAACGACTCCACAACCATGGGCTGTGAAATGAGAAAGCCAAACATCTGACTCCCGACTCCGCAATCTCCCTGAATCCGATTCTAACTCCACCCAAAATGGACCCTGACTCCAACTCCACAGCCCTGGTAAGTGCTGCATAGCACATAGTATATTTTATGCTATTTTTTCTTTTTTTTTTTTTTTCTTTTCAATTCTTGCTGCATTTTTCCTGTGCTGGGCTTAGATATTTTTCTTTGTATAAAAAAAGGCTTTTTCTTGCCAGCCACCCACCCCACAGGCCACACATATGAATAATAAGACACATACACTGCA
The DNA here is from genome assembly GCA_033576535.1 of Allobates femoralis. NCBI lineage: Eukaryota > Metazoa > Chordata > Amphibia > Anura > Aromobatidae > Allobates > Allobates femoralis. The sequence goes on along the minus strand of JARQOC010000003.1, from coordinate 795,428,386 downwards.
CAGTACGTGCCAGAAATTCCTGCAGCTCCTTTGATGTTGCCTTAGGCCTCTTGGCAGCCTCCTTGACCAAGTTTCTTCTCATCTTGTTATCAATTTTGAGTGAGTCCAGTTCTCAGTAACTTCATCATTATTCCAAATTTAAGCCAATACTTCATGACTAGTCTTCAGTGTTACATGGTAATATCAAATGCCTTGGAAAGTTTTATTGTACCCTTCTGACTGATGGCTTTTGACAATGTGATCCCTTTGTGTGTTGTAAGATGTTTACGGATCATGGCTTTAATTGTAAAATGCAACTTAGGACATGTCTACTAGAACAGCTAAAATTTATGGAGTTAATCAGAATCAATGTAAATGATGGAAGCTGTTTACTGACTACTATTTACATGAGCTTGGAGCTATGTGCACACAGTGCGTTTTTGCTGTGGTTTCTGCCTGCAGTTTACCATTGGTTTTATGATAATGTATGCTAATTTGTTCCTGTGGTTTTGATTCCCAGCAAAACCAATGTGTTTCACAGAAACGCTGTGCCCACACATTGGTTTTGCAAGTATCAAGAACTGTCAAATCCCTGCGTTTTTGGTGCGGATGGGAGAGAATTGGCATGTTCTGTTTTTCCTGCGTTTTTGCTGCAGTCAATGGAAAAAACACAGTAAAAACGCAGCATCAAAAACGCACAAAAACGTGCAAAAAACGCAGGACCTGAAATCAAATCTCCTGGAAAAGACTCTAGGATCCTTGAAAGCAGTTCAGGTTTTGCTGCGTTCAGGACTGCTCAATAAACGTCCTGTGGGCACATACCCGTGCTGTGCAGTGGTCATTTAAACCCAAGTCCACTGCCCCAGGTCTTATAGTCACCCCTGACATTTCACCTATTCACTAGTCAGTCCACAGCACAGCACCGTCTTGTGACTGTAACCTCTGACTGAACGGAAGTCAAAAGTTCATAAGAAGCTCCCAATACAAGTCCATGAAAGCCAGAAGAAGACCAGAATAAGGCTCTCGTATAGTTACATTGATTTGTGACTCCAGCGCATTCCATGAAACACTGGAGTTGCCGGCAGGTCTTGTGCTGGAGACCAACGTGAGCAAAGCTGTAAACAGATGAAGACACCAGGTGGTGAGTAGAAAGGTACACTCACATCTGATCCGCGGTGAGAAAAGTAGTAGGGTGTCATGCACCTTTTCATCTGTATGACATTCCAGTGTGCATCTGTTTGTCATAAGTATGTGGTTTTAACATGTCTTTCCCGTGCCGTAAAAAGTTAGAATAGATAGATTGATCTTACCGGGCTCCTGTTGCTTACTTCTGGGTCCGCTCATTAAGCCCCATACATATTCACTGCACTGACTGGCAACAGCCAATCACAGACACTCCCTCTCTGTGAGAGCATCTGTGATTGGCTGTGGCAATAAGTCTGCCCTCCTACAATCTATAGTGTACAATAACTTTGTGTTTTTTTTTTTTTTTTTGTTTTTTTTTGTTATTTTTAAGCATTTTTACCAATAGGTTTTGAACGTTTCGCTCAAAAAAAAAAAGGTTGTTTCCTCTGCAAACCAGACACTGTCATGTCAAAAGGCTGCCCAACACAATGTGGAGAAAAGCAGGGGCGGACCTACCGTGATGCAGCTGGTTCAACTGCACCAGGGTCCCAACCGGCTAGGGGGCCCCTCAAGCCGATCCTCGTGACCCTGTGTCAGAGGAGAGGAGGTTAACTGAGGGAAGCTTCCTGCTTCCCTTGGCTGATCCCGCCCCTCCTCTCCTCTACCACCCCGGCTCCCAGGACTGCAATGCGCGGCTCGGCGCAGGTAGGAACTGCATCAACTACAGCACATACCCCTCCTCGCTCCTCACCAGCGGCTGCTGCACCAGGGACCCCAGGCTCAAGTTCCGCCACTGAGAAAAGTATTTCATAAAAAGGGAAAAAAATGTTTCCTGTAGCGGATTCCTCTAGAAAACCCATATTTGACTTTTTCTGCTCTAAAAAAAATTTCTGTACTTTTTTTTTTTTTCCTTCATTACATTGATTGCAAGATAGAAAGCTGTGCGTTTTTTCCGATTTAATACCAATAAAAGCTGTTGGATACACTTGTGTTTTTTTTTGCTAGCCTGATCATTATCTAATGCCTCATCTAAATTCCTTTTTTTTCCCACTTGTTCGGTAGGAATAGTAATTTACAGACGTCTGTCCTTTTGGGCCTTTGTCGTTTCCAGGTCAGATGTGTCCTCATCACCAATTAGAGGTTATTAACAGAGGAGCATTAACGTATCTTTGATAATGAGGACTTAGTATATCGCCTTAATTGAAGAGGTAGCAGGACGGTCTTGATTCTAATTTGGGGGACTGTCACACTGTAACTCTCAGCAAAGTGTCCCCGGGATAACGAGGAAACATTACTCGCCTTACGTTGATAGACAGGATGTCTAGGTTTGCACTATTTTCCCGCAGCTGAAATTCAAACACGAGGAAATTGCCGAAATTTACAATTCAATGTGTGTTTCGTCGGGTAGAAATCCACAGATTGTTTTGACACACAGTTAGAAATACAGCATGAAGATGGACGTCTCATGAAATTTGCAGCTGCTGATTGAATTTAGATTTCCATAAAGGCCATCAACAATAGCAGCCTTAGGGCACAACGAAAATATGACAAAAATCGTGAGGCTAGCATATTTTTTTTTTTTCCCCGGCCTTATAGATGCAAATTATTTTTAATAAGGAATCAGACTAGCCAGGAGATCCTGAAATGAAGCCAGTCAAAGGCAAATCAGTTTTACCTTAATTGATTATAACTAAAAAATGTCTACGCTTGACATCTAAATGTATTAAATTCCGGCCTCTAAAACGAGGATGGATTCTGCTTTAAATAAGCCTGGTGTAAGCTCGTCGTCAAATCAGACAAGACGTCTCGTACTTAATTCTATCAAGGTTTTTTTTTTTTTTTTTTTTTTATAGGATTTACATTTTTTTTTTACATTTAGTTTGTATTAACTAACAACTCGTTTCTATCTCCATGGAGAGGAAAAAATGTTTAATTATTCTAAAAAGCCATCTGCTTGTGATCTGCTACAGGTTTTCTACACTCTGCCGAGCGCATTATATTGTCCTCTATTATTTATGGAATCCGATGGTATTTATACATCTCATCTATCTTGTCTTTAATATCCGTATTTTTAATAAAACCAGTTATCTAATTTTGGGTTAATTTATGAACTTATATTTTGTATTTTTAATGTGTTTTTTTTTTTTTTTTTTCTCCTTTTAGAGCAGGGTTGGGGAACCTTAGACCCCAGGGCCATGTATGGCCCTCGATGACCTGTTCTGCGGCCCTCGGGCACATTCCTGCGGACGACAGTGCTTGGGCTAGCAGATACGTTTTGCTGACTGGCTTCCTTTTAAAGGGATCCTGTCACCTCTAAAACGCCACCTAAGCTTCAAAATCATGTCCCTGCAGCATCCTATCACTAATCTCACACTCCTTTTCTCTCAGAAAAGCATCCTGTGAAAGTGGAGAAAAACTTTTATAACTTGCTCATTAGTGATGTTAATTAGCAGGGGCTATATTCTTTAGCCCCTAGGGTGGGCCATCTTTATAAGATCATGCCCTAATAGGCGTGATCTTCTATTCATATTGTATTCAGCGCCTCCCTGCTCTGCACTTGCGGCACACTTGCGACAAGCCCCATTGATTCTCTATGGGACTTTTGTCAGGTGCGGCAAATGCATTTTTTTTGCTGCGATCCGGCAGTTGCGGCAGGTCAAAAAACTGCAGCTAGTAGCGTTTTTTTTTTTTTTTTTTTTGCCTGCTGCAAGTGCCAGATCGCAGCAAAAACTGCTTTTGCCGCGCCTGCCGCAAGTACCATAGAGAATCAATGGGGCTTGTCACAACCGTGCCGCACGCACGCTGATGTGAAAGGGGCCTAAGGCTGCTTTTACATTGATACTTTTGGAATCCGTGGGTATACATGAAAACCCTGTGTGCCCATTGATTCCCACGCAACAGGGAAACTGGATGCTGTAAGCGTTCTTTTCATGGATCCCTAGAATTCATAATGACATACCCCCTAGGGGGCATGTAATTTACAATTGCGTCATAGGTATGAACTGCGCATGCGCAGTTCATGCATCATAGCCCAGAAGTAAGGATACACCGGGGTCTGTACTGTCTGTGGCTTTCCATGCACTCATTGTTCTTTTTCACGTGTGGATCTGTGGCATTACGTTACTTTTCACGGAGACCAAAAATGTATCGAAATGGATTTTTGGTCTTTGTGAAAAGTAACGTAATGCCACAGATCCACAAGGATCCGCGGCAAAACGGTGACACCAGGATGCTCACAGATGTGTTTTCCATCCCCATTGAAAGACAGTGGGGCCGAAAACTGAACTGTGGGTATCCGGCTTGTGGTGGATCTATGCAGATGTGAAAGCAGCCTAACAGCTGCCATCTTATAACTTCGTAATGGGACAGTCTTCACTGAATACAGATTTTGGGCTCTCTACCACTTGCATATAAAAAATCTCTCTCTTTCTCTTTCTATTTGTCTTTCTCTCTCTCTCTTTCTCTCTCTCTCAATTCAATTCAATTCAAATGAGCTTTATTGGCAGGACTAAGTAAATATCAGCATTGCCAAAGCAAATAGTAAAAATAGGGGGACGGGAGTGGGGAGTGGGTAGGCATATTGAAGTCCATGATATATCGGGATCCTTTTAGAGCATGGGCCTCAAGCTCCAGGCCCGAGGGCCGCACACAGTGCAGGCCCCCAGGATCTCCACAGCACCCGACGGCCGGTAATCAAATGACCAACTGTCAAATTCCGAGGAAACCCCGAAAACCCGGACCGAGCGCGGCCCTCGAGGCCCGGAGTCCGAGACTCCCGCTTCAGAGGATGGGGACATGTCCAGGGTGGGGTATATAAGTCCGCGGCATATCAGGCTCTTAGTTGGGGGATAGGGAAATGTCCAGGGTGGGGTATATAAGTCCATGGCATATCAGGCTCTTAGTTGGGGGATAGGGAAATGTCCAGGGTGGGGTATATAAGTCCATGGCATATCAGGCTCTTAGTTGGGGGATAGGGAAGTGTTCAGGGTTGGGGTACAGAAGTCCATGGCATATCAGTCTCCTCTTAGTCTGTGGCAGGCACTGACATATTGCGCTGCTATGGCCGCTGCACTTTCTTCTTCCCCCAGTACTATTTGCAGTTTCTCTTCCTCCTCCATGGAGGTGAAGTCTGGGAGGAGATCAGACAGTCTCTTGAAGTGAGTGTCTCTCACTGCGGAGTACTTAGGGCACCTCAGCAAGAAGTGGGCCTCATCCTCCACGACCTCCTGGGGGCACTGCTGGCACAGTCTGCTCTCTCGGGGCTTGTAGTTCTGTCGGTGCCGCTCTCTCTCTCTCTCTCTCTCTTTCTTCTCTCTCTCTCTCTCTCTCTCTCTCTCTCTCTCTCTCTCTCTCTTTTCTCTCTCTCTCTCTCTCTCTCTCTCTCTCTCTCTCTCTCTCTCTCTCTTTCTCTCTCTCTCTCTTCTCTCTCTTTCTCTCTTTCTCTCTCTCTCTTTCTCTCTTTCTCTCTCTCTTTCTCTCTCTCTCACCCCTTTCAAATTCAAATGAGCTTTATTGGCAGGACTAAGTACATATCAGCATTGCCAAAGCAAATAGTAAAAATAGGGGGACGGGAGTGGGGAGTGGGTAGGCATATCGAGGTCCATAATATATCGGGATCCATTTAGAGGGTGGGGACATGTCCAGGGTGGGGTATATAAGTCCATGGCATATCAGGCTCTTAGTTGGGGGATAGGGGTGTGTTCAGGGTTGGGGTACAGAAGTCTATGACATATCAGTCTCCTCTTAGTCTGTGGCAGGCACTGACATATTGCGCTGCTATGGCCGCTGCACTTTCCTCTTCCCCCAGTAGTATTTGCAGTTTCTCTTCCTCCTCCATGGAGGTGAAGTCTGGGAGGAGATCGCACAGTCTCTTGAAGTGAGTGTCCCTCAATGTGGAGCATTTAGGGCACCTCAGGAAGAAGTGGGCCTCATCCTCCATGACCTCCTGGGGGCACTGCTGGCACAGTCTGCTCTCTCGGGGCTTGTTGTTCTGTCGGTGCTGCCCAGATTGGATGAGTAGGCTGTGGGCGCTCACTCTGTACTGGCTCAGGATCTGTCGCTCTTTGGGGTTTTCCAGTTTCTCTAGGTATGGGGCCAATTTGTACTCTCTCTGTAGTTCCTCCAGATGCTGAGATATTCCTCTTTTTGCCTTTGTGCACCGTCTTCCGGATTTCGCTTTTTGTCATGCCATGTGGGTTGGTAGCTTGGTCTGGCTGTCTTTGGGTACTTTGTGTTGGGAGGCTTCCTGGGGCTTCCTGGTGCAGGAAGGCTTTGTGATGGTAGGAGTTGGGACTACTGCTTTGTAGATGAGCCTTGAATGACAGCGCCTTCTTCTGGATCTCGAGGTGTAGAGGGAATCTGCCCAGCTCTGATCGGCAGGTGCTGTTTGATGTGCTCCGATGGACTTTGAGAAGATACCTGCAGAACTCTAGGTGGAATATTTCAGTCGGCCCAGCATCCCACTTTGACCAGTTTGGGTATGAGACTGGACCCCAGACCTCACTGCCGTAAAGAAAAATGATGGTGTCAAAGATTTTTAGCCAGACTGTTACTGGTGCCTTGAGATGATACAGACGTCTTCTTATGGCATAGAAGGCTTTGGATGCCTTGTCTTTCAGTAAATCTATGGCTTGCTTGAAGCTCCCTGATTGGCTGAGTTCTAGGCCCAGGTAGGTGTACTTGTTGGTTTCTGTAAGTGGACAGTTGTCTATTGTGAAGGGAGGATGGACAGCCGGTTTCTGCTTTCTTTTCTGGAACACCATGGTATTCGTTTTCTTCTGGTTGATTGGCATTGCCCATGTGCTGCTGAAGGTCTCTAGGATTTTCAGATGATCTTGGAGGCCTTTCTCGGTTGGGGATAACAGCACGAGGTCATCGGCTTACAGCAGAAATTTCACCTGGGTGTCATGGAGAGTGAGTCCTGGTGCTGAGGAGGACTCCAGGGCCACCGCCAGCTCATTGATGTAGATGTTAAAGAGCGTTGGACTTAGGCTGCAGCCCTGTCTCACTCCTCGGCTTTGTTGGAAACAGGCCGTCCTCCTTCTATTGACCCTCACGCTGCAGCTGTTCTCAGTGTAGGAGCTTCGGATGACATCGTATGTTTTGCCTCCTATTCCGCTCCCCAGCAGTTTTAGGAATAATCCTGGGTGCCACACTGAGTCAAAGGCCTTTTTGAAGTCCACTAAATAAGCGTATATTTTCCCGTTCTTTGTATTGTGACCATGGCTCTTGATGAGGCTGTGCAGAGTGTAGATGTGGTCAGTGGTGCGGTGGTTCGGCATGAACCCTGCTTGGCTCTTGCTGAGGACGTTGTGCTCGGTGAGGAAGGTGAGGATCCACTTGTTCAGGATGCTGTTGAAGAGTTTGCCCAGGTTGCTGCTGACACATAATCCCCTGGTAATTTGCTGGGTCGTACTTGTCCCAGTTTTTGTGTATTGGGGTTAGGAGGCCTTGGTTCCAGATTTTGGGGAAGTAGCCAGCCTGCAGTACGATATTAAATAGTTTTGTTATCGCAGCCAGGATGTTTGGCGGGCTGTATTTTAGCATTTCGTGGAGGATCTCGTCTGGACCGCTGGCTTTTTTACGTTTTATTTGTTTGATCCTTTCTGCTATTTCTGGCAGTGTGATTGGTGTATCCAGAGGATTTTGGAAATCTTTGATCTTTTCCTCTATATCTTTCAGTTTTATCACAAGCTCTTTTTGTGCCGGG